>CM076584.1:825387690-825545834 GCA_034641835.2 Pinus albicaulis | reverse complement strand
TGTACCTTGAGTCAGTGGTAACAAAAAAATATTCTAATTGATTTGATAAAGCATTGATAAATTATAAGAGTTTTTAGTGTTGAATATTAGATTTAGATATACTGATGATGCGAGGAAATTTAGACTGAAATAGTTTCCCACTTGAAATATTTCTCAGACTGTCCTTGCAGTGAATTCTCTAATAAATAGTATGGTATTGCTTGCAATCTTCTCTAATTTTGGAAATTACATGGGAAGGAAGGAGGGGAATTATATCAAGACACTATGCAAATAAATGTAAGGCTTCCCTACAATAATTCAGACCTCGACTAAATGAAGAAATTTGTGCCAAAAAAAAAACAGGGTTGGGATTTAGCTACATTATGGGTAAAGGATACATAGGTGGCATGAGATTTGTTTCAATATCTTGCTCAAGTTCTGCTATATGTTTAGGCTCATAAATTACCTCCATATCAAGAACATTTCTAGTGGTGTATTAAGGGTTAGAATTCTTAGAAGGGTGATATGATATGGTTGCAGATGGCATGCCAGTGTGAGGAGATGAGATAATACTATGCATCAGAGACATAACAAGAAGGGGGTGAGTGCATTCTTAAAATATTGTAGTGGAACAAATAATTTCTTCAGACTCATAATCAAGAATGTAGACAATGGTTAAAGAACTAGCAATAGAATTATCAGGTTTAGATGTAACTTTTGAAAATGTTTCTTTTGCAAAAGCAAAGGCATCAAAAGGAAAATAGATGGAAGGGTCAACATACACAATGGTATAAGGAGCTTATGATAAAGGGCTCATGGAAGAAAATGAAAGTGTTGGAGGTTTAAAAATATTACCTACATTTGGAACAATGTCAGGGATAGAAGAAGTTGTAATAGGTGGACCTACCAATGATTCCATAGTAGAGACAGTGGAATGAACATAGGACACATATGCCTGGAGCCGCTTCATGTTAGGCTAATATGCAGAAGGAGTTGAGCACTTCCTGGAAGGTGAAGGAGCATCAAAAGTCAAATTGCAAAGTTTCATTACATCGAGAGAGTAGATAATTCCTTTGTAGGTCTTGATATACTAGATTCCTCACGAAGAGAAAGCTTCATGACAGAATTCCTCCTCTAACATATAGTATGGTAATGGTCTCATCTTAAAAGTGTCTTTATTAAAAACTGTTGATCAACGGTTGTCATTGATGTCAACCCAAGCAGCACCAGGGGCTAACCCAATATTGCATGGGAATTTTGATGTAAAAAATTAATATATTCTGGGTCAATAATGATTTTTATGGTTTCTACTTGTCGAGATGTTTCCGTTGATATATGGCACACCATGTAATTCTTCACGGTTTGAGATATATTCATGTTTAAAGTTTGTACCCCCAGTTAGTGGGCTAAAAACCCATGGGGTTGGGGCATGGGTCATTGAAAAGTCATAATTAATATTTTTGAGCTCCTAAAATCCCTCCCACATTCACTTGTTGAAGCCCCTCTCAACTTAAGAATTTATATAAATTGTGATCTTCATTTCCTCCTTAGGCAATGGATTTCGCCATCTGAAATAGGTCATCGTGGAATTTGCACTCTAAATGTTTTTATATGAAGTTTCAGAAGCTGAAATTTTTATGAGGCGAAGCTGAAATCCTGAGGAAGATGTTGTAAAAATTTCAGATCAAGGTGCGCAAATTTTTTGGAGATATGATCTGTGGAAGTCAGGGTTTTTGCAAGCTCCTGAAATTCATCTCAAAGAAGTGAGCTTGGTAAATTGGTCATAACTATCTCTCATAGTATTGGATTGAAATTATGTAAAAATTGATGGATAGTGCACAGTTTGTAATTTCCTCTCTATCAATTTCAGAGCCAAATGAAGAGAAAGTGACACGTGGCACACCATACAAGTGCGCTCTGCTAAAACAGTCCATAATTAGGGCATTGTGAGAAATTGAGTATAACTCTCTCTTGAAGAATCAAAATTGGGTTAGACCTTTGCCATTGGAAAGAAGAGTCAGAGAAATACTACAGGACCGAAAATCAGATATTGAGGATCTGAAATAACAGAGATAAACCAGATTCAATATCGAGCTCCCATAAGGCAAGAAAAAGCTAGATCATGTGTTTTCAAGGGTTGCAAAGGACCAGAATTTCTAAGGCAGAAAAGAAAAGAAAGGTGTAGCAAAGGGTAGCATGAAAGGAGAATCAACCAAGGTGCATAACAGCAGCAAGAAGTTCATCGTATAAAGTCTTCAAGTGGGCAGCACTGCATACAATCATTGTAAAGGTATCATTGTACTAAGTAATTGTAAATACATTATTGTAAAATTTGTACTAGTGTCTATCTGCCAAGGGTTGAAGAGGTAGTGTTTGGAGGTCTAGGATCATCATTAGGTGGTTGTGTCAAAGTTGGGGTTATGGTCTAGTATATATTCTTCTTTTACATCATTCTATATCATTGTAAAGTGGACCATTTTCCCTAGTATGGGAGTCCATTCTTATTTTATTCTTCTATAGGGTGGTAGGGTGGTGCTAGGGTGAGTTGTAGCTCATTGGGTGTTGGGGAATCTGTTCAGTTGACTACTAAAGATTCTCGGGCATTGGAGCATCCATCCAGTGGGAGCTGGAGAAGAATTTTTTCTAGATTCTAGGAAGTTGGAGCTTTATTTTCAATTGGAGTTGAATATTGAAGAATTATTAGAAAAGCATTAGCTGGGCTTTGTCCCAGAGTGGGTTTCCACCTTAAAAACTGTGTGCATTTTTTTTCCTCTTGTTTGCTACTATCATTGTACAAAAAATGATAATAATTGAAGATTAACTAATGCTCTAATTGAAAGGAATACTGATTCACCCCCTGTTACATTGAAAATTGTCATCCTGGCATTCTGCTATGTGTATGAGCTAATTATTACTCATGCTTCCCCCTCTGCAAATCTAACATATCAGTTCCTCATGTCAAGCCTTGAAAATCAGAGAAAAGTTCCTAAAAATCTCCCAAAATTTGGTATCGCACTTTCTGGCTATCTTTCTTGCGGTCCCACACCCAATGTTCAGCTCTCCTACGTACCTAAACACACTTTCTCTTTTTTATAGGTGTGGACCCCTGCAAGATAAAAAAGGCACAAGTAAATTCCAAAAATCTCAATTAAAGTAAATTCTCGAAGCTTCTAGAATGAATCTTGCAATGTCATAACTGCTCTTGTGAGGTGCATGTATCCCTTACCTTATGGAGCTAACCCCTTGATGTGAGGAGCTTATCCCTTTGAAGGAGGATTCTATCCCTTCATAGTTGGAACAGAAAACCTCCTCTTTTCTACTATAAAAAGAGGCATTGGGTAGCCTCAAGGGGAGTTCAAGCTTAAGAATATTTGAGGTTAAGTGTTGTTGAGATTTAGACTCAGTTAACTAAGAATTTTGTGAGGAGAGATTACATACCTGTATTCATCTTGGTTGGAGGAGTGCAGAGCTTATCAAAGTATAGGAGACTCCTGCTTCGGACCCTAGGAAGGCTTGTGCAACATCAAGGCTTAGGTTGTAAGGTTTTCCTTCTTTTGAAATTAATACAAATATACTCACTTTTCTCAATAAGTTGTCAGTTGATGGTTTATTTCATAGATTCCTTGATCACTATGATAAGCATGGTTTATGATGATGTCTATATAGGTGCTATGTAATAATTTTCTTGTTTGTGACTACAGGTTTACGAGGAAAACTCCTTCAAGTGCACGAGGGACAACAACAACTTCAAACAAGCGCTGGACATACGGTAAGTCTTTTACACCTCTATAGAGATTTTTGTAAACCATATATTTTGAGAGAAAGATTATTCTATTTGGTTGTTTGTTGCTAGATACTTTTAGTACTAGGAGATCGGTCTTGTCCGCAAGACGATTTAATCCACACAACAAACCCCCTCTCAGTATTTCCAACAATTGGTATCAGAGCTTGGTTCCTTCAATAACAGTTTAACAACTGGAAGGAGGTCATGGAGCATACCAAGAATGGTCTACCTCTATTCAAAGAAAATAATTATGCACTTTGGAAAGGAAGAATGGAGGTCTATCTCTTGGCACAAGGTTACGAAGTATGGGACACTTTTCAAAATGGATTTACATCAACTATAGATGAACAAGGTAAGAAGAATTTGGTAAATGATGCAAAAGAAAAGAATATTATTATCAATGGACTTATTGAATCTGCTTATCATAAGGTGTTGGGTTGTAAAACTGCCAAAAATGTATGGGACAAGCTTGAGAATATATATGCAGGTGACTCGAATGTCAAAGAAGCAAAGCTTCAAATCTATAGAGAAAAATTTGAGCAACTCAGAATGAAAGAAGATTGCAACATTGTTGCATACTTCCAATACGTTGATGAAATAACCAATACTTTGGAAGGATTGCAAGAGCCAGTTGACGAGAAGACTATTATATGGAAGATTTTTAGAACGTTACCAGGGAGATTCAACCCAAAGGCACCGGTCTTAGAATATAGTGCAAATCTGGACAAACTCAACAAAGAGGAATTACATGGAGTTCTCGTAGCATATGAAATGAGACTTGATGAAGAAGAGGGTACTTCACATCTAGAAACTGCGTTTGTTGCATCTAAGAAAACCAATAAGGATAAAAAACCTTCAATTGAAAAGACATGCACCTGCAAGTATGAAGAAAAGGGAAATGATGAAGAAGGTCTTTCAGATGAAGAATATGCTTACTTCACGAGAAAACTAAAAATTGGTGTTGAGTCTCAAAAATGTTCTCCATATTCATACATATTTCCATTATGTCATAACCATTTAGCTCTTATTTCATATCCATTTGACCTAAAACCCTACATCAAGTAACCATTTTCATAAATATATGGGTTAGGATCCTTGTTTTCCAAAGTTATTTATTTTATGTATTTTAAGTGAATTTATGATTAGAAACTAAAAAATTAACATAGTTTCATATATCTATATATGTGTTATGAGTTTTGTGACATGTGTAGGTCAAAAAGGAGACTTCTAGAAGACCCTTATGTGGCACTCTAAGGCCAAATTCGAATTTGGTTGGAGAAGATTATGGGATCAAGAGGATATGTGTCTCAATTCCTTGTTGTATTGAAACTCTAAGAGGATATGTGTCTCATTCCTCAAGTTGTGTTAAAACTCTAGAAAGACATGTGTCTTATCATTTCCTATTTTGATTGTAACTCTAGAGATGGAGGGAGAGATTCATGGACTCCCATTAATGAGATTTCTCCTCATATTTTGTATAAATAGGAGAAGCTTTCTCCTATCATAGGTAATGAGGAAGTAATGAGAAAGTAATGAGGAAGTAATGATGAAGTAGATTTGTAACAAAGTTCAAGATGGAATGGGATGTAGATTTATGAGTTTTTGAATAAAGAAGCATTCAGTTCTTTGATGTTGTTTTGATTACAACTTTAAGGAGCTAAGGACTACACCAAATTGGTAGCAGAGGGCCCCTGCTATCCAAGGAGGCTTCTACATGTTTTCTAGATAAGTTGCTTTCAATTTTGTTTTGTCATATTTCCTTACTTAGATTGCTTTCTGAAATCATAGCTTTTAACATAATTTTTCATGGCAGCCCGGGAATTTACATATCTTTTGACTAATGACATGGAATCAATATTGTTCTGCTACTAATTTACTTTTTGTTTAATTCCAGCACTGCTTTGTTTATTTTATTCTTGCACATTTGTTTCGCAGTTAGATTTAGATATATTAAATTGCTCGTATTACTTTCAAGCATTCTCCGAAAGCCACACTGGATTCCGATGGCGAGGGATTGAAGTATGAATGTAGTTTGATATTAGTTTCTTTCGCAAATTTAGATATATTAAATTGCTCATAACATTTTCAGTTGCCTCCGAAAGCCACAGCTGGACTGATGGTGAGGGATTGTATTATGAAATGTGTAGTTTGGTATTAGTTTCCTTTCTGCAAATTTAGATATATTAAACTGCTCATAACATCTTCAGTTGCCTCCGAAAGCCACAGCTGGACCGATGGTGAGGGATTGTATTATGAAATGTGTAGGTTGGTATTAGTTTCCTTTTTTCAAGTTAGATATATTAAATTGCTCATAGCATCTTCAGTTGCCTCCGAAAGCCACAGCTGGACTGATGGTGAGGGATTGAATTATGGATGTGTGGTTTGATGGATATTTACTTTCCTAAGTTAGATATCGCTAAGCTCAAGTTGTTTATGGTTACTCCGAAAATCATAGTGACTAATGATGAGGGATCGAAGACAAGTTGATGTAATTTGATTTAGATTTACTTTATTGCAACTTTTGGATTTCTTTCAGCATAGTTTCTTTTGTGTTTAGACAGCAGCAAGAATAGTTTGGTTTCATCCTCACTAGTTCACTGTTTTGATTTATTAGATTAGCAGCACCTTTTTCATTTCAGCAGCACATTTTCATTTCCTTTCAAGTTTTGTCATTGTATGTTTCAAATTTCTTTTTCAGTTTCAAGTTGGTAAATCATTATAAAGGACATCATTGCCTTGAATATCCATAACCATACTTGTCTTTTAGAATTTCATAAAAATCCAAAAACGACAAAAAGTAAGAGATAGGTTATCTTGCACATATAGTGCGCCACACTTCGTCAACTTACGAATCCCTGGTTGATAATTTATGTTAGCAATTTAATACACACTAAATTGACCAAACATTTTGGCGCCGTTGCCAGGGAAGTGTAACTAGGTAGCCTTATTTCTTACATCTAAAAAAAAATTAATAATTCTTGAGTATGCTCTCCTCCTGCACTTTGTGTAATCTGGAGGATCAGAAAAAGGATTGTTATGTAAAAAAAAATTAATAATTCTTGAGTATGCTCTCCTCTTGCACTTTGTGTGATCTGGAGGATCAAAAAAAGAATTGTTATGTGAAAAAGAAAAAGAAAAAAAGGAGACAAAATAAAACTTCATCATTTCAATTGATTCAACAATTAAAAAAAAAAAAAAATTTCATGAAAAACTTTGATTTCAATAAATTGTTTTGTTTAATGAATATGCATGTGTATTTTTTTTGAAAATATAACATACATAATTTTATTAAACAAATCAATTAAAATAAAAAATAAAAAAATAAAAAATAAATAAAAAATTAAATTGTTTTGTTACTAAGATATATATGTATATTTTTATTTTTGAAAATATATATATAATTTTAATAACAAATCATTTTAAAAAAAAAAATTCAATAAATTGTTTTGTTTAGTAAATTACACATGTATATTTTTAATTTTTCAAAATTTAACATGTGTAATTTTATTAACAAAACAAATAAAAAAAAATTTTAAAAAAAAAAAATCATTTTGTTTAGTAAAATTTATATGTGTATTTTTAATTTTTAAAAATATAACATATCGTTTAAAAAAAAAACAAACAAACAAACAAACAATAACAAATCAATAAACAAAAATGAAATGGCCATGGCATTTTGAAAAAAATGAATTACTCTCAACAGAAAACATAAAAATTCAACCATTTACGATGCTTGCAGCTGTATTATGACTCGGAAACATCAGATTTTCTTTGCTTTTGATAATGAAAATCATGTAGAAGTTGAAAATGATGGAGTTAGAGATGCTGCAAGGCTGCTAGGTTGTTGTGTTTCAGAGCTTATGACAGCATTATCGACCTGTAGGATTCAAGCTGGAAACATCATCAAATTCCCCAAATCCTTGAAAGAATTTGTGAGGCCTTCATGCAATCTCTCGCCATTCAAACCTGTCAAGTTCCCAAATGCCAATTCCTTTTATTATACCAGGCCTGTCAGCCTTGCCAATGCCGCCTGCCATCATCAAACGCTCCTTCAGATTCATAAAATGGCATGTAAGAGAACAAGGCAATGAAATTAACAAAATTTTCAAACAGAAAAAAAAAAATGTGCCTTGACTGAACTGAAGAATGCTCAGGATAACAACACTCTTTACATATGGAAATCAACAAACCAGAAGTTGTATTTCATTCTCAGAAAAACGCAATTTTGAACCACGTTCTGAAGAAAACGATTTTTTTTGCTGAGGCAGAACCCAGAAAAACGCAAACTGTTTTTGACACGTCATTTTCAAACACGTTTTCTGATCGATTGGAGATGAATTTAGAAAAAATAAAACATGGGTTTTTTCGCTAACGTGGTCAGTTAGATAACCCAGAAACCGTTTTAAGAAATTCGTGGCGGTCTGGGAGAAATTTTCGGTTCTTTGAAGGCCATTTTTGCTTGCCGCGTGAGGAAAAACGATTTTTTCTGAGTGAAGAATTTGAAAACGGCACTCTGCATTGATAATTCAGTTTCCTGATTTCTAGGAAGAGGAATTCTAATCAAAATCAAACTCTTATCATGGCATTCAATGCACATTCCATTCATTTTTTAATTTAATTCAATTTCGTTTTCTGAATGTTGGATTTCACATCTCCTTTATCATCTGCCCACCAATTTTTGGTGCTTCAATGACATTATTAAACACCAACCATTATGATGTTTATTTCAAAGGGATGCCACATCACTATGGAAAGACATTAAGAGGGCATGGGGATGAATTGAGCAAACTACAGGATGATATTATCAAGCACATGGTCGTGCAGATGGCACAATGAACCTTAGTAGCATAAAGGTAAGCTCAATTGAGATTGAACGTGTCTGTAATGGCAACTGCTGCAATTGGAATTCCAACTGAGGGGGGTGGTCCTGAACGGTTACTGATTGTGATAATCCTCAAGGATCAAACAGATACAAAAATAAATTTTGAAGAGATGAAAGATTATATTTTGAAATAGCAATCATGCCTTTTATGTTCTTCAATGCTTACCAATATATTATTTTTCATCTTATGTGATCTTCACTTACCATTCTATGGTCATTGCAAGGTCACGATTGGTCAATGTATCTGAGTTTGCTTTATTTAGCATCATTTGTTGAAACTTTAAAAAAAAAAAAAAATTGCATTTCTCTTTTGTTGTTATAAAAATAAAAATAAAAAAAAAATTGAATAATTTTGAATCAATGAAATGAACAAGTTATTTGCTCGTTTTTCTGAAGGTATTGATTAAATTTGAACTGATGATGAAAGATGAATGGCTAATTTTTTATTCAAGATTTTTAGCTACAGAAACTGTCGACATTCTGCAGCTAAAGTCCAATTCCGCAGCTGTTCTCTGATTCCACAGCTAAAGTCCAATTCCGTAGCTGAAGTCCAATTCTGCAGCTGTTCTGCAATTCCGCAGCTGAAAAACCTCATTGTTCAAATCAGCCTAACTTTCTCATACAAAATCAGATTTTGATGATTCAAGTATCGTTGGAAAGGTTTCAACAAGATCTATACAATGAGAAATCCATCATTAGAGTTTGAAATGACAAATAATGAAATAAATTGCTGAAAAGAAGCTACATTCAATTTGAGGCACTAATTCCAAAACAGGTATAAATTCTTTTGATTTTTCCTTTGAGAACTTGTTTCATTAATACAAATTCTTAGTTTTGTGTGTAAATATCATAACTAGAGAGATTGATCACCTCTCTCCCTTTGATAATCTTACATTTCATTGCAGAAGAAGTATTAGTTTTTTTTGCAGGTTCCAGGAGGAAAGACAAATGACTACAAGAGAATGGTGTCTCTCTAAGAGACCAATTTGTTTCATAAGAGGATGATCAGCAACAAAGAGGAAATATGCTGATGTAAAATCAGATCCAAACATTTGAAAAACTTTCAGATACTGTTGTCTCCATCACATCCATACCCCATAATAAACCATTCACCTTATTTCACTTCATATTTTCCATTTACATTCACATCCACTTTCCATTTCTTTTTGTCCATTCATAACCACAAATAAAAGCAAGAGGCTCATTCACATGCTTATTGCCCATTTCCATTTTCATCTTCCATTTCCATCTTCCATTTCTTGTCATTTTCATTCCGCAAATAAGCCCTGCTTCAATGCAAACTATTGAGTCTATAGTCCTTTGAGTCTAAGTTCTTTGTAAAACACCTTGAGGCTTGCATGCCTTAATGGCAAGTTCTCATGCTGACAAACAATGGGAATACATTAATGTCCCTTGTTCGTCGGATCTTCTAGGTGACTCGACATCAGCAAAATCATTCGTACCTAGCAAGATGTGTTTGGGCATCTTGACTCTCATTGTCATCAATGGTGAGAGTTCTCGTGTTGACTAGTGGCATCCATTAATGGCCACTAAGTCAACAATTTCCTACTATGTTCGACATCAGAACATCTTTTTACATAGTAGGAATTGTGCCAATGAGTTTTGAAGACATGAAGACTATTATTTTCAGCTTTTTGGAGCAGATTTCAGCAAGTTTTAGTAGAAGCAATAAAAGTCATCTCATCTCTTTATCCATGACTCCTCTTGTTCAGCCACTTGAAGAAGAATATGATCAGAATTTTGCAGCCACCACACATACACAACTCATCCACATTTAAGGTAATTGAAGGTATGTTGTTTTCTAATTTTTAGTCATGTAATTCATTAGAATGCTAAAATTGTAACTTTGGAAAAATTCCTCACTCCCTTTTTCACATTGTCATATCTTTAGTTGGGGGAAAGGGACATCATTTCATATCCACATGTCATACACTATCACACATTTTCATTTCATTTCCATCCACATATACTTCCCAACCAACTATTGTTGCAACATGATTCAAAAGATTATATGCCTTGCAAATGATCAATTCATTGATGAAATAGTTGATTCTAAATGTTTTCATGAACTTTGATGCAACAAAGAAAATAAAGCATTGTTACACAAGAACCAATGCTCAAAAAAAAAAAAAAAAAAAAAATGGTTGTCACACAAGAACCAACCATTGAAAAAAAAAAAAATGTGTTGCAATCAAATGTATTATACTTTGCAAAAAAAAGGAAAATATCAAGAAGCAAAGTTTGGAATGAATCTATCAAAAGATCAACTCATGGACAAATGAATCATTGCAATAGTTGCATGAGGACATGCAACAACTTCAGTTGGGGGGTATGTTGAGTCTCAAAAGTGTTCTCCATATTCATACCTATTTCCATTATGTCATAACCGTTTAGCTCTTATTTCATAACCATTTGACCTAAAACCCTACATCAAGTAACCATTTTCATAAATATATGGGTTAGGATCCTTGTTTTCCAAAGTTATTTATTTTATGTATTTTAAGTGAATTTATGATTAGAAACTAGAAAATTAACATAGTTTCATATATCTATATATATGTTATGAGTTTTGTGACATGTGTAGGTCAAAAGGAGACTTCTAGAAGACCCTTATGTGGCACTCTAAGGCCAAATTCGAATTTGGTTGGAGAAGATTATGGGATCGAGAGGATATGTGTCTCACTTCCTTGTTGTATTGAAACTCTAAGAGGATATGTGTCTCATTCCTCAAGTTGTGTTGAAACTCTAGAAAGACATGTGTCTTATCATTTCCTATTTTGATTGTAACTCTAGAGATGGAGGGAGAGATTCATGGACTCCCATTAATGAGATGACTCTTCATATTTTGTATAAATAGGAGAAGCTTTCTCCTATCATAGGTAATGAGAAAGTAATGAGAAAGTAATGAAGAAGTAGATTTGTAACTAAGTTCAAGATGGAATGGGATGTAGATTTGTGAGTTCTTTTTAATAGAGAAATTCAGTTCTTTGATGGTGTTTTGATTACAATTTTAAGGAGTTGAAGGACTTCACCAAATTGGTAGCAGAGGGCCCCTGCTATCCAAGGAGGCTTTTACATGTTTTCTAGATAAGTTGCTTTCAATTCTGTTTTGTCATATTTCCTTACTTAGATTGCTTTCTGAAATCATAGCTTTTAGAATAATTTTTCATGGCAGCCCGGGCATTTGCACATAGTTTTATAATGACTAATGACATGGAATCAATATTGTCCTTCTGCTGATTTCTTTTTCTTAGTTTTTAATTCCAGCATTGTTTTATTCATTTCAGTTTTAAACATTTGCTTTACTAGTTAGATTAGATATTAAGCTACTCATGTTATTTTCAGTTACCTCCGATAGCCACAGCTGGACTGATGGTGAGGGATTGAAGTATGAGTGTGTAGTTTGATATTAGTTTCCTTTCTGCAAATTTAGATATATTAAATTGCTCATAACATCTTCAGTTGCTTCCGAAAGCCACAGCTGGACTGATGGTGAGAGATTGAATTATGGATGTGTAGTTTGATATTAGTTTCCTTTCTGCAAGTTAGAAATATTAAATTGTGCATGACATCTTCAGTTACCTCCGAAAGCCACAGCTGGACTGATGGTGAGGGATTGAATTATGAATGTATGGTTTGATATTAGTTTAATTTCTGCAAGTTAGATATTAGTTACTCAAGTTGTTTATGGTTACTTCCGAAAATCATAGCTGGACTAATGATGAGGGATCAGAAGACAAGTTGATGTAATTTGATTTAGATTTAATTTATTGCAACTTTTGGATTTCTTTCAGCATAGTTTCTTTTGTGTTTAGACAACAGCAAGAATAGTTTGGTTTCATGCTCACTAGTTCACTGTTTTGATTTATTAGATTAGCAACACCTTTTTCATTTCAGTAGCACATTTTCATTTCCTTTCAAGTTTTTTCATTGTATGTTTCAAATTCCTTTTTCAGTTTCAAGTTGGTAAATCATTATAAAGGACATCATTGCCTGAATATCCATAACCATACTTGTCTTTTAGAATTTCATAAAAATCCAAAAACGACAAAAAGTAAGAGATAGGTTATCTTGCACATATAGTGCGCCACACTTCGTCAGCTTACGAATCCCTGGTTGATAATTTATGTTAGCAATTTAGTACACACTAAATTGACCAAACACCTCACATGCGTCAGCTATGTTGACAGATCTATTTCCAAATCCGAACAAAAATTTGGTTGTTATAGATCCAAATTTTAGTTCCCAAGTTCTTATGTTATCTGTCACGAAGCCATCGATAGATGTTTTGGTCTCAACGCGTAATAAATATTATGTTATTCAGGCTACTGATCAACCTACTACCTTAACCCTAAATCCATCTACAAAATTGATACCTCCACCTATTATTCCTGAATTGACAATCAAGCCACCGAAGGGAGACGTTCATAAATTGACATTTAATCCTTGAGCCAGAGTTGTTCAAAATTGTAATATATTTGAAGAATTGGATCAATCCCCTTTAGCTATGTCAACGCTTGAGGTGCTACAAAAACACCCTCCCAGAAGCAGGGTTTATTGTCGGCAATTGGTGGAATTGATCTGACTGATTCTAATATCGTAGCCTTTAATCATACGGGTTATGTGCCACAATTATGAGAAGAATTGGCATTATCCATCAAAGTAAATGTTCTCAATCACCTTGTTCATCGTACTATTATTGATGAGGGAGAATCTACATGCATTATGTCTCTAAACTATTGGAAGTCACTTGGCTCGCCGCTCTTATCTCAATCGCCAACGATGCTTAAAGATTTTGACGGACGTACATATAAGCCTTATGGTATTATCAATAACTTGCATGTTGAACTAAGGGGAAAAATAGTGAATGTTGAATTTGAGGTTGTTGACGAACCCCTTGACTACAATATTCTACTTGCAAGGCCATGGGTATATGTTATGACTGCAATCGTTTCTACATATTTTAGAATAATCGCCTTTCCACATAAAGGTGCTATCACAGTCATCAATCAACTATCCTTCTGTGCCTCCAGTTCCCAGGTAATTGGAAGTGTTTCGTTAGTTCACGCATCCCAAATCACACTTTAGAACATTGGTGTAGTACTCTTAAAGGATTCCACTCTCATGGGAACCTTTGCATTACTACCGCCTGCGACGTCGGCAGAAATTGCAAGTATAGAGACCTACCACATGGTCTCTTCCACTCCATCTGGCTTAAGGAAGAGTAAGGGTGATTCTGAAAATGTTACGTTGGATGAGTTTCTACCACTCATCCCTATTGATCTGGCATAGAAATCAATCTATTTGGCTTGGGCGACGGATCCGAAATCATCGTCGTCGATTTTTTGGGTTGATCGTTCATTATATTATGGTACTCCATCTGATCCTTTTTCCTCAACTTTCTTAATAGATGAGAATATTATAGAAACCATGATGTCAGAAGGAGAACCATGGGAATATTATCATCATCGCTCCCATCTTCCTGATTATGAAGAAGATAATATTAGTGAGCTATATCACCCATCGATCAATGGCTCAGTCTTGAATGGCTCTTGAATGGGAATGGAAGTAGCCACCTGCCCTAGGGAATGGAAATAATGGCAGAGTCATCACTTGACCAACCTATTTCCTTGTGTTGGCACGTAACATGAACTCGCATATTTATGATCATGTTACGTATGATCTCAACCTAGAAGGAGGGGTGCTAGCCTTGGTGTTGGTAGGGATATAGCCATTGAATCAACTTGATAAAATGGGTCAATTGGCTTAGGAACCAGATCTGTATGTCTATCTAACCATCTATTTTTGAATTCTTTTCCTATTAATGCAATCGATTCTGAGTGAAATTTTTCAAATATTGAAGAAACCATTTCTATTAATATTTCGACCAAACCCGGCGTTGTAGAAAACATTCATGTCAATGTGTCTTATTCTCCATCAGAACTTGAAACGTGTCTCTCTCTCTTTTGTGAATTCAGTGATGTATTTTCTTGGTCTTACAAGGAAATTCTAGGCATAGATACTAGAATAATTGAACACACTATTAATATGTACCCTGATATCAATCTGCTACATAAACCCCTTCGTCCTGTTCATCCGAAGAGGGCTTCTACCATTAAAGAAGAAGTTGAAAAAAATTTGCGTGATGGTTTCATTTACCTTGTTCCGCTAACTGAGTGGGTTTCCAACATCGTTCCTGTTATGAAAAAACAAGGAACCATCATAGTGTGCATCAATTATCGAGATGTCAATATTTCTTGTCCAAAAGACAACTATCCTACTCCCTTTATCGACTAGATTATTGACGATTATGTTGCATGCAAAATATTTTTTTTCATGGATGGATTTTCTGGCTACAAAAAAATCAATATCCACCCAGAGGACCAATATAAGACATCATTCATTTGTCCCTCGAGCACATTCACTTATAGGAAACTCCCATTTGGTTTAAAGAATGCTGGGGCAATTTTTCAGAGAGAAATGGATTATGTTGTCAATGACATCAAACACATTGTTCAACCCTATATAGACGATTTACCCGCGCATTCACGAAGTCAGACTGATCATGATGCATTTGAGAGCTATATTTTTACACTTTTGACACTACAAAATACGCCTCAATCCACATAAATATGTGTTTTGTGTTGGTTCTGGTTGTTTTCTAGGATTCATCGTCTCAAAAGAAGGAATTTGAATACACCCATTGAAGGTCCATGCCATCCTTGATTTTCCTACACCATCAAACTTGCTTCAGTTACAGAAACATCAAGGGAAGGATAAATTCCTAAGGAGGTTCATACCCAACTACGCCGAAATGGAAAAATGATTTACTCGGCTTTTGAAAAAGGGGATTCCCTTCCATTGGGACCAAGTTGCGCAAGCTTCTTTTGATGCTATCAAGGATACTCGTGTCCGGACATCATTAATGTATCCCCCCAATTATCAGAGTGATTATTTCTTATATATCATCGCGGCTGATACGACCATTTATATGGTATTGATCCAAGTAGAAAATGGAATAGAACATCTGATCTATTATTTGAGTCGTAATCTCAATGATACGGAAGTGAAGTATTTTTACTTAGAAAAGCTTGCCTTGGCAGCTATTCAAGTTGTCCAAATATTTCACCACTATATCCTGTTCCAAAAGACCATTGTCATTTTGGATTGCAACCCCATGAATTATATCTTATCACGTCAATTTCTGGGGGGAAAGTATTCAAAATGGATTGTCATTTTTTATGAATTTGATTTGGAATTCATCAAATCCAAGTCAAAGAAGTCTTTAGTTTTGGCTGAGCTTCTTTGTGACCTTCCTTATGATAGTACTACTACTACATCAGAACCATCTATTCCTGATGAATATCTGTTTCTGATCGGATCATCTGATCCTTGGTATGGGGATTTTATCATTTATCTCCAGACTCAGAATTTTTGGCCTGATACCTCTCGCTCTAACCAGCAATGTATTCTATACTAAGTCAAATATTATCTGATCGTCGACGATACACTTTATCATCATGGTGTCGATACAATTTTAAGAAGGTGCCTCACTCATGAGGAGGCCGAAAAGGTTTAAATGATTTTCATATTGGGGCTTGTGGTGGAAATTTGTCCCGATACGCTACCACACAGAAGATACTCCACGTCGGTTACTTTTAGCCTACCATATTTCACGACTGCATCCTCGCGGTCAGAAGTTGTCATGTGTGCTAGATATTTGATCATAAAATCCACAAACCTCCAGCGCTAATGCATCATGTTGTCTCTGTATGACCATTTTTGAAATGGGGCATTGACTTCACGACCTATAACCCTAGTTCGTCCGGGGGGAATGGTTATATTATTGTCGCAGTAGACTACCTTACCAAGTGGGCAAGAGATGCCTACATTCAACAACACAGGACAAACATCTGCATTCTTTTACTTTAATCATGTCATTGCATGGTTTGGGGTCCCACAGGCTATAGTCACAGATCATGGTAAGCATTTTCGTAATCATATGATGACTAATTTGACTGCCAATTTAGCACTGTCACGTGATATTTTTACTCCTTATTATCCACAACCAAATGGACAAGTGAGGCTATTAACAATATTCTTAAATGAATGCTTCAACGAATGATAGGAGTTCATAAAAGAAACTGGCATTTGATCCTATACTCGGCTGTTTGGACGTACCGAACCTTGGTGAGAAACGCAACTGGATTTACCCCCTTTCAATTGGTGTATATTCTAGAAGCTATATTGCAAATCCAATGTGAAATATCGTCATTAAAACTCACAATCGACTTGTTACGTGACACCTCAGATGAAGAAGTGTGCCTTTTTAACCTCATCCATCTTAATGAAATGCATCTTGAAGCCCAATTGGCCAACGAAGTGCATAAGAGACGTATAAAGGTGCAATACGACAAGCATGTCCAGCCTCATATTTTCTCAAAGGGTGACTTGGTCCTTCTTTATGATCAGGAATTTGATGTAATAGGTACAGGGAAATTTGAGCCATTATGGCATGGCCCCTATATTTTCAAAATATTTCTTGCTTAGGGTGCCTACGAGTTGGTAGATTATGATGGAATTCCGTTGGCGCAACCTTGAAATGGGTTGTATCTGAAACATTACTATGCTTAACCATGAGCGTAGTAATTTTTTGTATTATATTGTATATATATGTTGTTGATTTTCATTCACTGTCTTAGTTTGTTTTTTAGAGTTTTCTTGAGTTTAGTAATCTGCTTTACATTTCATCATAAATGTCTAAATCTTTGGAACCATTTTTTGGGTATGTTGATGGTGCTATTCGTAGTACGCAGAATCTATCCTCTGTAGCGTGGGCCATTTTCACTCCAAACAACGAGTTAGTGAGTTTTGAAGGGATTTGTATTGGTAGATCAACAAAAAATATCATTGAGTATAGTGCATTGATCGAACTTCTCTTTGATTCCATTTAATTTGGTATTAACTGTGTCATCATAAGGTTAGAATCACAACTTGTGGTATTACAACTTACTAGTGTTTATACTGTTAGAAATCCAACACTACATCGTATGTTCCTAAGAGTTTGACTTTTGGAAAGACACTTTGATTTTATTCAATATCAACACATTTCCAAAAACTTGAACACATTGACTGATTCTTTAGAAAATTATGTTATAAAAAGACATTTATAACACATGTAAAGATACATTCACATAATTGAATAGGATTGCACAATAAAAATAGGAAAACATTGAAATCAAATAGATAAATAGTTATAGGTTTTTACAAAAATTTGTGCCCAAGACACATTGGTCATCTGACCTTAAAATGTACGCAACATGTCAAAAGTAAACTAGTGATGCTCATGGTAACATGCTATCAATCTAGCTATCCCATGCAGTAACCACATCCAATGATTAGGAATGCCAATAGTGTGGCACTACAGTCGCATGGGTAACTCTTCGACCCAGCAATCTGAAATCCTGAAGGTCAACCCCTCTATGGGCTGACGAAGCTCAGTAAGAGTCTCAGCCATGTCTAAATCCTGAAGGACTGCTCTCCCGACAACCCTCTCTGCTGGCTTATCCACTCCATGCTCTTGTTCCTCCACTGGTTGAATTCGACCCACATCTGCATTAAATTAAAACATTAGTTTAGTATTTGGAAAACATCAAAATACAAAAACATGTATAAACCTTAGAAAAATAAAATAAAAATGGTCAAAACATTCTTACTGATTGCACCCCACTGAGCGCCTTCTGGTAAAGCTAAGTCTGGAACTCCTCAAAAATCAATGCCTACATATGCATACTAATCAATGGTGATAACCTGTCACCTGAACTAGGTGAAGAATGCAGTCGAGAACACGATGGACGATTGGCCTGCATGTCTAGCCATCAGTTCTACCCATCTATGCATCCTCGGATCTCTATAGTTAGACACACCCAACATCACATGCTGAGGCTGCATCAGTGGAATCCCCTCTAAGGAAAAAGAAATGAGGATCGAACCATAACTAAAATTTTCTTCCTTCCTCCCTTTTCCTAGCTCAGTTGTTCTTTTATTTGAGAGAGTACAACTTCAGACCAGTTGAAAACTATTGGTTCCATGCACTCTACCGCATACTGCATATAAGATATGTTCGCTACATGTAATTTAACAGTACCAACAAGCTTTGTGATCATGAATAGAATGGTTCTCAAAGGAAAATCATGAACATCATGGATGTTTATTTTTCCATACTTCCTTGGCTCTGCCCCTGGATAGAAATACTACAAAATATAGTCTCTCACCATCTCTCCTCTGAGAGAAAACCCTGAGAGAGAAATGGGTAAGCCTCTCCTCGACAAGCCTGTCAGAAAATATATTTCCTCCATTGTAATAAGAACCACTTTGTTCCTAATGTTAAATGCCTCAATTGTCGGATCCCATGCACGAACAAGGAACTCCAAAAGTTCTATTTTTTGCCTCACACCTGAGAAGCAGAAATACTTTAATAACCCACAATCTATTAGGGCTCTTAGTGTACCTGGATCATTAAGGGAAATCATATTTTGTTCTTCATTCTCTCTTTCTCTCCAAGTAACCGTCATTCTAGTCTGATGAATCCATGAAACATAACCATAAGACTCATTAGACTCCTTTTCATGCAAAAAATTAGGCAAATTTTGGGTACAATGCAAGAATAAAAAATGAGAATTTCACCCAACGCAGTCTTGGTCAATAGACATTGTGTTGCATATGCACCTAGGCTTCATTTTGAGCGCTTTACAATGTCGTTTTCGATGCCCAATGGTGTGTTTCCCTCTTTAGAAAAATAATTTAACCTAAGGGGCCCAAATCCATAAAAATTTGCAATGAAATGAAATTAGATTACTACTAAAATAAAGAGGGGGTTTATAGCACCAAACTGGATCAAACAACGATGAAAATCATCCACATAATCGATCGCAATCGACGACTTGAGTTCGGGGGAAAAAATAGGTTCAGAACTCCAACATGAAAATGGCAACTTTCAAATGGTAAAAATGAATAGTAAAAACTCTTTTAATTAGTCATTTGATTATTTTCAAATCATATTTATTGTTGTGAATATGGTTTTATTCAATTTTTATCACGAAACAAGGATTTTTAATCCATTTGATGTTGTTCTAGACAGGTTTGCAACTAATGAGAAGATTACTCGTGAACATTTATTTCAAGAATGATTTGACCATTAAGCATACTTTTATCCTTATTTTTAAAGATTTGATAAAAATGAAAAAGGACTTGAACTGTACTTTTATCTCTCTTTTGAGCTTCGATAACAACAAAAAATGAAACCCTGGAGTCTTCTTTTAGCTATTTTCAGACTCTGATAATGTGAAAATATTTCCGAGCACTTGTATTTTCGAGCTCATAAAATTAATGAATTGATATCTACTTAGTATAAGTTTAACCCTTTTCTGGACTAAGACTATTTACAAAAAAGGAATGCCTTAGTCGAACATGGCTAGGAGGTTCTCTCAGATATTATTTAACACTTTTTTGGATCTGAGCGACAACTTTACGAAAAAATACCTATGGAGTTTTCTTTCGCCCTCTTTTTAAAAATCTCTAAATATGAAAAAGGAATAGGATGCCACTGTCGTTACGCTCGTTAAAGCATAAAATAACGACGGGCTTGTCGATCATGGTAAGAATCAAGTTTCATTCATCACTAGACTAATTAAATTATTAAATAGTGATACATTATTCACTCGAAGGGTTGAATTATAGATCAATCATATGTTATCCTCCACAAGATTGTTAAGAAATAAAGAGGTACAGGTCGACAAATGATCGGGGAAATTTGAGAAAGTGAACAGAACTTTTATGGTAGCAGGTCACTCTTGAACATGACACTTCACTCCATCATCATGACTGTTTGGGTTGGGTAATATTCTTGACAGTTCATTCATACCTATGGTTCCTCATACCTTCGCTTCAGTTTTGGGTCAATGCTGCCAACTCATCTCAGTGTCACCAATATGTTCAGGAGAAATCATCCAATGAATACTCATCCTTCTGCAATACTCATAAACATTCATTCTCATGACATTCATCCCTGAACATTGCTATATCAAGTCACATTTTGTCTCTGAAATCAATCACTCTCGTTTTGCAATAAAGTGGCTTCCTGTCGACGTCAAACCATCATCTAGTAAGTTCACATAGAAACATCATCTTCCAATACCATGAGGCTTGTTACAGAATCGACAAGATCCTCACTTCCGGACCTTTGACCGAAAAATTTTGTTTGGCATTCAACATCAAATCTTCTATTCATGCCTTACGAAATGTACTGCAGTACCTTGAGAGCCATTAACATCAATGGTGGTTCTTTCGTGTTTGTTAACAGTTCACATCATTAGCTAGTAATCAAACGATGTCTTACCATGTTCGACTACAAATAATATATTTGCATGGCTATACTTGTACCAGAACAATTGAGTGAATGAGATAAGAAGACCCCGAATCTAGTTTCAACCATCCGGGCTATGATTTTAGGATTGTTGTACACATCATCTATATGGTGACCTTACATACATATCATCATCCAAACATGGGCCTATATCTGTAGGTGTGTCTATATTGGGAAAAATTCCAATGTAGACAACTTTCTACACTATGTACATGTTATTAGATAGCTTATGTGTTGAGCATGGGAATGCCTTCCCTCAGAAATTCAGGATCAAGAGGATATATCATGATGTAATGTATTGTAAGATTGATGCAAGTTTCCACTCCGCTTAAGTTCCATCCCATCACATCATAAAGAATCTCATTCAAAAAATATTTTTATCATTCAGACTTCATGCTTTAAGGGGAAATTGTTATAGGTAAATTTGGGCATCATTCTAAATGACTTGGTCAAACTAGACATCATCCCCAATACTAATGAAATGGGGTCTATCATCCCCTATCATTTCAGTTGCTACATGGCCTAAGACAAGAACAAACCATTCATGACTTCTATTGCAAGGTTTCCAAGGGTTTAAGTATATGTTATATCACCTATGATCTCACCAACACCACCTCTCAAGGGGCTAACTGCTTTTCATATGTAGTTACCTCCATTCAAGGGTGCTTTGAAAAGAACTTCCTGACATTCAAGAGTGCGTTGGTCAAATGGGAGAGAAATTCTCATTGTTCTGGAATCTCCACATGGTCAGTGCCATATAGAAGAGTCCATATGTGTCAAACTTCGAATCCATGTGTCGATATAACACCTCTGAGCTTGGAAACATGTCTTGCCTATTATTAGAAAGTCATTGATTGAGAAACTATCTTCAGTTTCCCTATAAATTTAGCACATATCCTAGTGCTAGGAAAGGAAAAAATTTGGTAAATAAATGATGTTGGATTCTCAATTGAGAGAGTGATAGGAGTGATATGTTGCAGGTGAGATGTTGATTGTGATGAGGTTGGGATGATGTTGGCGCTGGTGACATCAAATCGATCATTGGTTGTAACCTCCCCCTTCTAATCATTAATAAAGATTTTTGTTCATTTCCCCATATATGTATATTTTTATGTTTCTAATTTTCATATGATGGATTCTTAACTAATATATATGTTTCATGTTTAATCAATTCAATTGATTAAGATAAAAAACCATCTATATATTGCAATCTCTTTGTTGTTTAGTGTTTATACTTGCAGGAACCAGTCTGGCATTCTAAGTTGGATTGAAAGCTATAGCGAGAGCGACAGAAGGAGATTAGGAAGCACTTGGATCACAAGTAAGTTCCTATATCTTTCTGTGTTTCTATTTACTCTTGGAGAGAGTGTTTGCAAAGTCTTTGATCTGTTGTTCTAAATGCATAACACCACATTTAGGGAATGTGTTTTATCCGTAATTCATAATTCCGCATAACAATGTAAATAAGTTGTAGTGGTGTATATATATAATATGGCAAGGCCCTAATAATATTTCATTAATTACACCATTAGGCATATCTATTTTGGAATAGGGCTTCTAGAATTTTGACTTAATTATCAACAATTCATAAGTGGATGGTAGGTATTTAACCTTTAAAAATATCTAGGGAATAATAGTTAGGAAAGAGGGTTGATATTTATGTTAAAGGTATTTATGCACTTTTCTATTTTCAATTTAATTAAAATAAATGTTTTAAAGTTAAATTAAACGTGTGTGTGTGTGTATATATATATATATATATATAGAGAGAGAGAGAGAGAGAGAGAGAGACTATGAAATGAGACATCTTTTTTTGGAAAGTGGTATTGATAAGTGATGGTATTTATCAATGGTATTGTAACAAAGCCTATTTCCAAGATAAGAATCTTCATGGTATAGTGGGGGTGAATCTCCATGGTTAAGAATCTTGTTACATCATATTTTAAAGAGATATAGATTTAACTCTATAACTCCTTTTTATAATAATAACAATAAAAAATTAAAATAAAGTTATAATTCATCAATTTTTTATAATTTTTTAAAATCTTGGCAATGTTGTTAATTTGGAAGCTCAAGGAAAAATTATCCCCTTTGTGATGAAAAATTGACTAAACTGAGAGGGGAGGTGAATCAGTTTATTCCATTCATGGACATTCAAATTATTTTCATTAAACTCATTCACTGAAACATTACATGAGAAACTTAACAAATAATGACCAACAAATTCAATATGTGAACAACAAGTAATAAGCAGAAGAATACATCAAATCATCACATAATAAAAATGCATATGGACACCAGATATAAGTGAAAACCCATAAGGGAGAAAACCATGATTTTATTATTGTTGTGATGCAAAGGCAAGCTCCTACTCCTTATTACATCTGATTTTATGTAGGCTCCAACCTACAGGAGGTTGTTACCTCAAATATCAGCAAGCTACAACATGCAAGGAAGCTCCAAATCCCATATGTTTTCTGTAGGCTATAAACCATAGGAGGCTCTTACCTCAACCAGCTCCAAATTTATATTTATCAAGACAACCTGAAAGGAGACCACAATCCCCTCACACAAAATGAAAAAAATATGATGATTTACTTGGTCATCAATTCTACATACTTCCATATTTATTTCTTCTTATTCTCCTCTTAAAATCAGTTTCACGTCAGCTTCATGTGTGTAAGGTAATATCATGCATAACACCTCAATCAGATATCACACGTTCTGCTGCTCTCTCACCTTAATTCCCTCCAAAATCACATATTTTATAAATATAATTTTATGTTTTTTTATTCCACATAGGAATATGAAGTGAATAGGCTTGACTCTTTGCCTTCCACTCATTCATTTCCAAACTCTTAATATCTTGAATATTAGACAAAAATTAAATAATCCATCCAATATTAATTTCGGCCACATTTAACGATAAAATGCATCAACCTAATGCCAACATCAAATAACGATATTTATCATTATTGCATCGCAACAATATTTGTCTTTGCTTTGGAGTCTTTCCTTTGCATCACAACAATTCAGCTCAATCAACAATTTCACATCATAACAAATTCTTCAATATAGTAGTCTCTACAACATTATCCAAGCATCAAGCCATCAACATGCCATTTACACATGCATCAAGCCATCAACATGCCAACACCAATGTTCTACTAAACCACCAATGTATCTACTACTCCTTTGTCCTTTGTTGTTGCATATCTTGTTGTTGTTCCTTGCCTTGTTGTGATCTTGCATACCTTGTTGTTCTTCCTTGTTTTTGTTGCTACTCATGTATACCTTTGTTGATATCGATCTGCTCCTTTTTCTCCTTTACCATACAATATTTCCAATACTTTGCACATCCTTCCTCATCAATTTAATTAAAATAAATCTTATAAAGTTAAATTTTATATATCTATATATATATATATATATATATAGAGAGAGAGAGAGAGAGAGAGAGAGAGAGAGAGACTATGAAATGAGACATATGTTTTTGGAAAGTGGTATCGATAAGTGATGGTATTGTAACAAAACCTATTTCCAAGTTAAGAATCTTCATGGTAAAGTGGGGGTGAATCTCCATGGTTATTAATCTTGTTACATTATACTTTAAATAGATATATATTTAACTCTATAACTCCTTTTTATAATAATGACAACAAAAAATTAAAATAAAGTTATAATTCATCGAATTTTAATAATTTTTTAAATCTTGGCAATGTTGTTAACTTGGAAGCTCAAGAACAAATTCTCTCCTTTTCACATCCTTCCTCATCAAGAAATACCCTACTAGCCCTTGGAAGAATTTAATTTGGTCATGGAAAAAAATATTTTTAATGTGAAACCCACATGTGCACAAACGTTCAAGTTAGCTTGGAAGAGGAAATTTGACCCCCTTGACCACATATACATAGAAATCACTTGACATCATTAGGAGGCATCTCATCACACATAACATCATTCATTCATTGGTTCGTACACTTGTGAAGTTGCAAGGACGAGCTTCCGAAAGTCTGAAATCTGCGAGCTACCAAAATTCATCATTCTACGGCTAGTGAAAGATTAATTTTTGTGATCTATGAACTACATAAAGTTTGTGATCTGTGAGATACCAAAATTCGTCATTTTTCAGCTACTGTAAGTTATTTTCTGCAAATTGTGAGCTATATAAATTTTCTTTTTGTTGAATTTGTTGACTTTTTCATATTGGAATATTTGACCACATTTGACTTTGAGGCTCATCTATTGGATATTGGTTGCTTGATCTCTTGGATAGTCAACTAATTGACTTTGAATATTTTTTTTGATGAATTGTAGCATTGTACTCTCTACTAAACATTTTAAGATAATCTAACAAGATGAATAATTTTAAAGGGATTTCCCCATTGTGGGTTTTTTCCCTAGTCTTCAATCAAATTTGGTGTCTCTTGTTATTGATCTTGATTGTCTCTTACTATTCATTACATTTACTATTCTATCTACAATTTTTATTGTTCATTTGAAGATTAATTTTTTTTTTGAAAGATTGCTAATTGAAGATAATAATTCGACTAAAGTGATTGTGATAACATAGAAAAATGAAAATTTAACATGGTATCAGAGCTAAGGTGAATATCAAATCTTAAGGAGACCAGGAACAAGAGCAATCATCTTTGAGAGGAGTTGAAGGAGCCTATTTTTTTTGGACAAGAGGCCTACCTCTTTCTTCAAGGTTAATGAGAAGCTAGGTGATTCATCAAACTTTGTTTCTTGGAAGATCATGTTGGAATTTATACTATATGACAATGAATTTTTGTAATATGTGCAAGAAAAGGTATTTGAGCCTCCATATAATTATTTTTCTTCTATCAAATCCAAGTACAAGAAAGGGGACCTCAAAGCTAAGAAATTTTCATTGATGGTTTTCAAGGTCATTTACTTGTTTATGTTGGTAACTTGAAGAAGTCTAAGGACATTTATGATAGGTTGGTTGGGATGTATTGAGTCAAAAATTTGAATCATATCCTCTTCTTGAAGAATAAACTCAAAGAATTAAATATGAACAAGGGAAAATATGTGCAATAATATATCCTGAGGGTATCCCAACTAAGGTATCAATTGTAGATTGTTGGTGAGACTATATCTGATAGAGAATTGGTGATCATCGCTCTTAAAGGTCTTCTTCCTATTTTGGAAACCTTCATTACCACTATAAGCAACAATAATAGCTTATGAAATTTGATGAGCTCATTGGACAATGCACTCAAGAGGAAACTAGGATGATTTCCCATGAAAGGATTCAAAAGCATTAATAAGGATAATCTGAGTATGCTCGTATTGACAGTTACCTGGTGAAGCTTGGATTCACAAGAAGTAATGTTGACCCCAACCTCTACATCAAAATGGTCCAAGGTATGCCTTTGATTTTGGTTTTATATGTTGACAATATATTATTAATAGGCAATGATCCTTTGGTGATAGAGTGTAAGAGGGGGTTTTCCTCTGAGTTCAAGATGAAGCATCTTGGTATGATGCATTACTTCCTAGTATTACAGGTCTGGCAGAGAATGGGATATATTTTCCTTTCTCAAGGAAAATATGTCATGAAGTTGTTGGAGAGATTTTGGATGACATAATGTAAACCATTTTCCACTCTAATGGAGATTAACTTCAATAAGTTATGCAGAGATGCTACTAGAACTGACTTGTCCAACCCTTACAAGTATCATCAAATGATTGGAGAATTGATGTTTTTAGTGAAAACTCCTCTGGACGTTTTGCAGTGAAAAACTTGATTCAATTCATGACTAAGCCACTTCATGTGCATTAGGTTGCTTCCAAGCATGTGCTGAGATATTTTCATGGGACTATCAATCATGGTCTAAGATATACTATTGTAGATATACGATTTCATGGATACACCAATTTTAACTGAGTTGGAAATGTTATTGACAGGAAGAGCACATCAGTTTTTTACTTTAACTTGGGATTTGTCATGATATCTTGGATGAGTAGAAAGAATATTTTTTTGGCTTTGAGTACGAAAAAGGAAAAGTGCATTGCTACTAGCATGGCTAGCTGTGAGGAAGTTTGGTTGAGGAACCTCCTTGGAGAGTTCTTTGAGAAGGTCTTGGATGTGACAATTATATATTATGGCAACAAGAGTGGGATCTGATTGGCATATAATGCTATGTTTCATGAAAAGTCAAAGCATATTGAGATTAAGTATTACTATATTTGAGAAATGGTGCATAGAGGAGTCATATGACTCCATCACATTTCAATAGATGAGTAGTTAGTGTACATACTCACCAAGGCTTTGCTAAAAGGGAAGTTCTTGGTCTTTAGAGAGCAGCTTGGACTGATGGATGTGACCCTCGTAGCTAAGGATCCTAGTTGATCTAAGACATTGATCATTTTCCTTACCCCTTATCTAAGGAATTGAGCCGAAGAGCTCTTGGGGTTGATTGAACTCACAGAAAATAGGTGTGTTTGATCCTTACCTCACGATAAGTGTGTATGTCCCTTATTGTCATCACAGGCCATGTCCGATCCTTACCTCATGGTAATTGTGTATCTCCCCATGTTAAGTACACCCAAGTTTCCATCCTACCCACAAGCTAGGATAGTTGGGAATGTTCCTCCCCATCTGGCCCATGGGTTGAGAGGTGAATTAATCATTTCTTATCCTTACCTTTTAGGTTAAGTGTGTATCTCCCCCAAGTTCCTTGGGTTTTTTATGATCCTTAATAGTCATGGTAAGTGTTTATCTCCTCCCAAGGTAGTGGATGCAAGTGTTCTACCACTTGACTCTTTAGGGTCTTGATGGGAAGATTAGCAGACAATACATAGGTATGATCCTTATCTTCCATGGTAAGTTGTATCCTACCTATTGTCCTTAGTTATAGGGTGGTATCTTGAGCTCTCGTTTGATTTCAAATTATTCTTCTATTATATTTGAGAGAGTTCAATAGATGAACATATATTATCTGAGTTGATAGTTGACTTGATGATGACGAGACATTCGAGATGAAATTCATGATGCAGTTAGAATTTTCTCCCTATATGAGAGGGAGCAAAAATTTGGAAGCTCAAGGAAAAATTCCCTCCTTTGTACAACCTTCCTCCTTAATAAAGACCCCTACTAGCCCTTGGAGGAATTTAATTTGGTCAAGGAAAAATACTATGTTTAATCTGAAACGTGCTTGTTTGCAAAAATTCAAGTTGATCTAGAAGAGGAAATTTGACCCCCTTGACCACATATAAATAGACATCACTTGAAATAATTTAGAGTCATATAATAACACAACACATCATTCATTCATTGGCTTGTATGCTTCTGAAATTGCAGGGCCAAGTTACAGAAGGTATGAAAGCTACAGAAAGTCTAAAATATATCAAAAGTCATCATTTTACAGCTACCAAAAGTTTTCTTTTCGTGATATGCGAACTACAAAATTTTTTTAATCTATGAGCTACCGAAATTCATCATTCTGCAACTACTAAAAGTTTTCTTTTTTGATTTTTGAGCTACAGAAATTTTTGTTTTCTCTAAATTTGTTGACTTTTACAAATTGGAATCTCTGACGAGATTTGACTTTGAGGATCATTTATTGGATATTGGTTGGTTGATATCTTGCATAGTCAAAGAATTGACTTTGACTCGTTTTTTTTATGAATTGAATCATTAATCTCTATTGAACATTTTATGAAAATCTAATAAGAAGAATAATTTGAAAGGGTTTTCCCCATTGTGGGGTTTTTCCCTGGTCTTTGACCAAATTTTGTGTCTCGTATTATTGCTCTTGATTGTCTCTTGCTTTTCAATACATTTAGTGTTCCATCTACAGTTACTATTTATCATTGGAAGATTAAAATGTTTTGGAAATATTTTTAATTGAGGATAAGAATTGGGCTAAAGTAATTCTAACATTATAGAATAGTCGAAATTTAAAACATGAAATATATAGCATGAGATAGATTAATGTTTATCAATGTTTACCAACCATTTGATTTATATGGTTTCTAGTTATTTTATTATTTATAATTAGGATGGCCTGGTGGTTAGGTTACATGCTGTCACTTTATATATATTTATATATAAGTTTCATTTTTATATCATTGTATCTTGTCTTGTGTATTGGAATTATTGTAAAAGAAATTTTTTCCCTAAAAATAGATTGTTATTCATTGATTTTTAATAATTTTCAATCCATTGGCTTATAACATGCCATTCAAGTAGAGTACTACCACCAAAAAGGGTTAATAGGCCTATATGTACAAGTTTTATTAGGTCAACCTTAACCATTTTGTAGTATTATAATAAATTATGAAAGAATTTCCTTGGACATGATAACAAATACATGGATGATATATGTGTGTCACAACCATGTGAAACATACACGCCTGATTCTAACAATAGTAATTCTCATTTTCACTTAGAATTCCCCACCCTCATCTATGTTCCTTGAGTGTTACATTAATAATCAACTAAAACTATTAGTGACATTTTTAAAGTATTCCTATGATTATAAATTATCATCTTCTACTCTTCCACATTGGTTGTCAGGATTAGCTTATGATAGTATAAAAAGGACTAAATGTGCCATGATCAGTGTGCTAAGAGCATCCCTTTGCTACTAACATGGTGGTTTGTTTATTGGTTCTTGAAATAGTATCATTTTTTACTCTATATTCCCCTCCCTCCTTAGCATGTTATGTGTCTGTGTAATAATAACAATCAAATATTCCTACAACTATAAAATCCCCTCTACACCTACCTATATCACATTGACTATAAGGCTTGTTCCAAAATTGCATAAATACCCCAATATGTTATGATTCTATCAATAAATGAAATTATCTTCCACTAAAAATTGAATGTTTCCAAGATCAAAATGTTATCTTGCTCAACTTTTATCTCCCTTTGTATGTCTTTTGTAATGATAACAATGAGATATGTCTATTTAACTGACATCTCTCTCTCTCTCTCTCTCTCTCTCTCTCTCTCTCTCTATATATATATATATATATATATATATATATATATATATATATATATATGGGTGTGGTGAATCAATATTTTGTGATAAATCAACTTTTTCCTAGTTTTTACTCTTCTTTACAAATCATTAATTGTACCACTGATTAATCAATAGCATACATGTAAAAATGCATATATCTTGAACAACTATTCAAGAGAAATTATAAACATTATCAATCATGAACCATGAGTAGCATCTCAACAAGTAACCATCAACAAACACATGAGAACACCATCAAGCACACACATAGACATCAGATATTAGGTGGAAAGCCCAACTAGGAAAAACCATCATTGTTGTTGTATTTGTCTTCTTATTTAATATTAAAATTCCTCTTTTACATCATGCAATATCCCACCACCAATGCACAAGCCCCTACCTATTGGAGGCCATGACCTCCAATAGTTTCTCCAATTACTATGGGAGGAAGCCACCACCCACTGATCAAGTTTTTCTGCCACCACTGGAAGGAAGATACCACTCCCTTAGCAAGTTATTTGGCTACCATCAGAAGGAAGCCACCACTCCCTTACTGAAGGCTCCAACCCTTAGACCCTTGAGGACCTCATTTCACAATGTTTCATATTGGATCCACCTACAACAAACTCAAACACCGTAGGCCACGTTTCACAATTTTCATATTGGACCTACATATATCTCTTTGCTAAAACTAAATATAAATCCTCTCTGTAATACCAAAGACAATTTCAATACACAAGTGTCTCTACTCACAAATCAAACTGTACACAAGGCATGTATATGCATCTATGAAACAAAAAAGACCTGAATCTTCAAACATCAATAGCCAACACATCAGGGTCACTAATAAACCTTAGAAACATCATATTTGAGCTTTATTCAAACAATCCCTGGCAATAATGATGTAGAAGGACTCTTACTAAAAATGTTGTATCTATACATATGATAATTGCAGCAAACAAATTCAACATCAATCCTCTATAGTCAATCAACGCAACGTTAGCATCCAAAACATGACAGCTACACAAAAGTATGTCACTTCTGTAGTCACACTATCATTTTGAGTTGCACTCTAAATCTGAAGACAAATACCCTATCACACATATGATCTATCATAAAGCTATACAACTCTATCAATTCTTCATTTGTAGCAATATTTGTCAATACATCTCATTCTACTCCATGCCCACTCCTCAACACAATGTTCAATATCTTGTGCATTCCAATCACACCAACTCTAGCAATATACTCATGTAGCTCCATGTGATTTCAACAACTGCACATTGTCCCAAATATATTATGTTCTAAGTGTTATATGCACTTTGCAATCAAGCTTTAATAAATCCACTAAGACACATGATATACAAACCTTGTAGTCAAACTATATTCAACTGAAATGAGTTACTATTCACTATACACACTTTAACAATGACACTCTAGGCATTCTATACAATGATAGTAGCTACTGATAATGATATTCAAAGGTTATCTTTGCTTCAACGCATTGGCTCATGCATATCAATATGTCTCTACATACAATGCATGTGCATATATACCATTATATCTCTTCATTGTACCGTTACCAAATAGCACTGTTACAAAGGAACCATGTGAACCCTATTTTGATGACCAAATCGAATGCATTATTATGCCAAACTTTTAATGTTATGGAGAAAATCACATGATACGCTTTCAAAACTAGGCCATAGAAAATATATTTATCATACTATGCACACAAATTTGATATAGAAATTACATCAATGTTCTCTCTCACATTTGATCAGCAGTCACATTGGCATTATATGTGCAAAAGACAAATCTGCCATGACTATGGATCAATTCATACTATATTCAATATTCACATCGCACTACCTCTTCATGCTATCTTCACTGGTACTTAGTCTCTCTTATTTTCACAATGCACACTACACAATCGAACATTTGTCACCACACATTATACAACGTTAAGGAACTCCACATGCATTGTACAAGTAGCACACTCAATCATTCTCTTTTCATATTCAAAATTTCCAACATTAACAATGATGGATACAAGGAATATATAAAAATTGTGCCTAGAATTTCAAGCAATTTACCAAACAATTAATTCCTCAACAAATCGGCTTCTTCATTGGATACTCGGATAGCCACCAACTTGCAAACACACCTGAGCCAGAATAATAAAAAAATTCCAAAGACCAATCAAATAGTAATGCCTCGAATATCTCAATTAGACACACCAATGTCAAATTACTTTGTTAATTTATACCTCTCATCCATTCAAATACTATGGTAAATAACCATTTTGAAATTTGACGATATTCCTAATATGAACCAAATCTACATAACTAAAACCAAATCAAGTTGAGTGTTTCTTTGAACCAAATCCAAGATGCATAATTCAAGTAATCTATATATATATATATATATATATATATATATATATATATATATATATATATATATATATATATATATATATATATATATATATATATATATATATATATATATATATATATATATATATATATATATATATAATCACTTTATCTACTCTATCTTGGACCACATCAAAAACCAAACTAATTCAACTTATCCTTTTTTGACCAAAACCATGAGGAAATTATTTAGTTTAGTGCATAGTATTACATTTTAACACCTGCAGGAAATTGAGTTGGAATAGAACTAGCATCGTAGCACTATACTGCATAGGCATACAATGGGAAGGGAGAAAAACTATCCTAGTGTTGCAATGTGACAATTCAAAGACTATGACATGTTTGAAATACTAAGTACAATTGTTATTTTATACCAGTTAAAATCACTTATTAAGGGCGAGAACACAAGATGTATAAAAAAGAATAATTTTATTAATAAGAATGATGAGAACTCCAATCCTCTTCAAGTATACTAACACTTTAGGGCTTCAATCCTATATAAAGACTCAAATCTTCAATCAACTATCTCCAACCTATAATATAAATCCAAGCTCCAACTTGGTCTACTTAAGGACTTGAATCCTATCAACAATTTCGGCTCTGACTTAGTTTTCCACAAGGCTCCAACCTTATGTGAGGACTCAAATTCTCTAGAGGCTCCAACCCTCTACTTCAATTCTTCAAAATAATTTTAGTGTTGCTTCAGGACTTCCAATAATTTCTTCAACAAGTATTGATTGACATACTAAACACAATATTCAAAGAATGTCTCTATTAAGCTTCAACAATGCTTTAAGAATTCTTCAACGAGATTTAAAATATTCCATAGCTACTACAAATCATCTTCTCCAACTAAGCTCTAAGGATGAAATATATCTTCAAAAATCCATCAAAGGTATCTCCAAATATTTTCTTGTCCACTTCAAATATACTTCTACAAAGCTACATCATTAAGGCTTTAACACATCTACACAATAGGTCGGTTGCAACCTATTTTTTAATGTCTCTTCAAGGGTGATCCAAGGTTCTCTTCAAATTTTGTTCCATGTTTTCTCTACTACAATAACTAGTCTTCAATTCTGTTGTATAGTATCCTTTTGCAATATTGCTCTGTGATTCTTCTCCTAAGGTTTCATAAGGAAGTTTAATAGTCTATCTTGAAGGAATCCCAAAATATTGTCCTCAATATTCCAAAACACTACCAATCAGTTTCTCAGGAGGATTCTTATTATATTTCTCTCAAGAGATTCCAAATTCCCAATCAAGTGCCACAGATTTGAAACCTCAAGTATCACAAGTTCGAATCATTAAGTGCCTTGGGTCACGGGTTCGAGATAATGAGGCTACAAGTCTGAGTATTTTAATTCCATAGGTATAAAGTCCTTGCAAGTATGAAAACAACCACACATCTAAAGTATTAGGCACATTTCTGAATGATTTGGCACAAGTCTACAAATCCGAGCTCCTAATGAACCATTGAAAACATAATGAAAATTCTTCATAATTTTGAATCCTTAAAATCGTATCTCCTTTCTTGAATTATACAAAGAATATATCATAGTTCTATGGATTTTTTATTGCAAAGGATATGCTACAGGTAGTTCAAACTTTCTTGCATAGAGGTCTATCACAAATTCAAAATAAAATATTCTTGTATTTTTTTTCCTTTTTTGTTGAAAAAATTCTAACTCTTCTCTATGTCTCACTTCAAATCCACACTATTATGTCTTAGAGATGGATCCATAAAGTCGGGTGAGCACACTTTCCTATTTATATTTATGCGGCCTAATTCTGAACCAACATGAATTTTGGGAGTGTCATCTTGACCATTGAGCTAACCTATGCAAAATATATTAAGTTTTGTTTTATTTTTTAAGGAGGATACGACTCGTGTATAAAATTTGATATTCATATCACTGCTAAAGCAAGGAAAATTATGAAATTAATGCAAGTTGGTCTTGATTTGGTAATCCTTCTCACATCCAACCTTTATGCCTAATGGCCATGTTACCAATGAGTTTGAAAATTTGTCTATAGGAAATAAATTTTCATTATGTTTAATTGAATATGAAATAGTTGGAGTAGAGGGAACAACTTTCCTCTTCATAATTACTGAACAATGGCCAAATGGTTTTTTTAATTTATGAACTTACTCATGTAACATTAAATGTGTTTTTGGAAATCATTTCAATGAATAATTATAGATCACCAACATCCAATGTGATGCAGGAGCATCTGGTTCCGAAAATTTGTACATTTAGTAGAATCTAGGGGGTCTTATGTTTTTCAAAAGAGTTGGTTTCCTAAGTATTTAATTAATGTAATTTTCATTGTTTTGAGTGATTTATGTGAGACATTTAGAACAATATTTAATTAAATATTGAGAGGCATATTTGTAAATTTTTTTGAATGTAGGAGAACATGAGTGATTGATAAGTGATTAGTCTGGATTGAGACATTCTGAAATATTGTAAATCTTATATTAGAAATTAGTTCATGATTTTATGGATTTGCAGAGGATCCTTAGGATTTAGTTGAATGTTGAGATCCTCAACAGATAAAGAAGAGATTCTAGGGATTAACTTAGGACTTAGAGGATTCTTATAAATTAGTTGAGAAGATTGAGGATCTGAACTAGAATTGGTTATAAAACATTTTGTATATATTTGTAAAGCCTCAAAGGCACAAAAGGAAAAAAGAGAGATATTACTAGAGAGGAAACTTAATTGTAAGCCTACGGGAATAGAGAGAGGAAGAGAAAAGGGCCATGTAAAAGGTGCATCAGGCCAAAGCCATATTGTAAACAGATTTTTCTTGTATTTGTACAATTTATTTCTTTAATGAGAAATCAAATTTCATTTTGGTTGTGTGTCATTTATGTTATGTGTTGAGTGATCCATAATAGAAAGAACTCGATATCAGTGTAATAATTCCCTATAACAAATTATAGATGAATGAATAAGTCTTACTGTGTGATAGAAGACTTAATGGCTGGGTAGAATCTGTATGATTCCAGTCTGGAAGTTAATTAGTTGTGAATGAAGCTAATGGGAGTGAATGTGTGCAGATAAACTTATGTGCAGATCGAAAGGAATAAAACATGAATTCTATACTTAAATAGTATGAAAATGTTTAAATCGAGCATGATAACTCTCGATAAGATTCAATAACAAGAACAAGCTCAAGAGAGATTAGCGTTACAGAATAACGAACAAGCTCAGGAGGAGTAGCATGGAGGGAATGGTAAGTTGAGAAAGTTGTGAAGTGGACTCGTGTCGGGTAGAGAATGAAAGCGAACATCACAAATTGGTGATTATAGTATTTATGTGTTAAGGACTTCTCAAGTTAAACAAAATAACTTTCGATGTGGTAACTATTGAAAGTTGTGATGCAATAAAGTGAGGAGCCACGTGTTGGCACAATGATCCAGTGCATATCTCACATCGGTGATTTCAGATCTTAGCATTAAGACATCACAAGGTAAATTATTTTGGTTACGATGTGATGAGGATCTGAGATGGCAGTGTGAGACGGTACAACGGGGCCATTAGATCTGGCGAAGATCTACGGTGGAGATTACATCGCAATTTCACATCGGCATCTGTATTGTTTAGTTTTTTAAGTTAATTTTTATAATTTTTGAACTGCGAAGTGTGATGAAGCTTAAAGTACGATCCGTTGTTGCGCTAAGAATTAGTTATGTGGGCCATAAACCACAGGTCTGTGGGGTTTGTATAAAGTTGAAGCTGTGTATGTGATAAGGTAATGTGAAGAAGCAGGCCATGATATAAAGGTAAATTTTATGTATGAACCTTAGAACCAAAGAACCACTTTTAAAATAAGCTTCCACATGTGTATAAAATTTTAATGTTTATAAAGTGGGTTCTGTTGGTGAATTAAGAATCCGAAGAAGGAGATATTTGGAATAACCCATATGGATGGGTGAGCTATGAATCCATAATGGAAATGTGGGTAATTGTGGGGTTATTTCCACTAACCCTGCATATTTGGATATTTGCGGCGTTATCGTTGCATCATTTGGGTATTTGCAACCATATGGTGGCATCATTTGGTATCATAGCGCGGAGTAAATGAAAATTAATATAAATGAAGATTGCAGAGTTAAACTATGCAAAAGACATTTGGTAGCATAACAAAATAAGATTCAACATGATTTTTTATCAAAGGAGAAGAATTCAGATTATAAATCTGAAAAGGTGGAGACAAGTGCAGAAAGAAAAGTCAGACAGTAAAATCTGACAAAGTGATGGTTGTTTTCTTGAGGATAAGGGAGATTTACTCGAATGTGAAAAGTGGATAGAGACTTCTTGTGAAATCATGCAGGTATTGTTTTATTTAACTCTGATTTGAGTTTTGCAGGATAAAAGAGAGATTAAATATTTATAATTCCACCTAATGAATTATCTCAGCAAAATAATATCACAGCCTTAAGAATCAGTGATGAAATAAGTTGGTAAGGATTTTTGAGTGAAAGAAGAGTGTGGCTAGAACCTAGTATTTCATTTGTGATTGAAATACAAGAGGATAGTTGTGTTCTCAAAAGTGTAGATGAGTTGAAGCTTAGAAGGAGCAGAGTAATTATCAAGGAAAGTTCTAGAGAGGGGACAAGTGACCAAGTATAGATGAAATCTTGGTGAGGTAAATATAGCAGGGAGGACTTTCTATTGCAGAGGCTTAAGTACAGCTCATAGTGAGTGAGGAGCTCATGAATAGGAAGAAGAATATGACTATTTATAGTCATAGAAAAGGTTTGAGAAGTAGCCATAAAGTGAAGAAAGAAAATTCCAAAGAAAATGGCATATCGAGATAGATGATTGATGAAGAATATGAGAGAGAGAAAGATGAGATAAATTTCCAACTTGCATTATTGATGGATATGTTGTAGAGAAATAAGGTAGGATATAGGTATGGTTCGACTATGAGAAAGAAAGTGAAATGGCATATGCTACAAGAGAATAGAAAACAACAAGTGAATATGCAGCTAATAGAAGAGCTGAGGAAGCTTGAGAAAATTATAGATGTTCAATTGAGGATAGAGGAGCTCAAAGGAGTTGTACTACAACAAGACAAAGTTGTTGGAGATGAACAAGTTCCTTGTGAACTTGAATATGGAGCAATGATGTCTAAAACATTAGTTGAGGCTACTCAGCCTTATTATTTTGAAATTAACAATATGTGTATGCTTGCAGGTGTAATACATGATGATTAACAACCTTTGGGTATCATCAAAGAAGAAGAAGTAGAGAGACAGAACCTAAATATTATTTTAAAGAAGAAAGATGAGACAGTCAGGTCTCATGAGGAAGATCATACAAAGTTGAAGGAAGATAGGATTGAACTAGTGGAAGTTGTTATTGCAGTAGACAAAGAGGATTTGATTGTCAAGGGCAGCCACAAAGAAGAAAAATTGTTGGAGATTTTTAGGAGAAAGGCCAGAGATGACTTTATACTTTTTAAGTGTAAGGAAGAGATTATAGTGCTAGAAGAATTGTTGAGAGAGCCTAAAAGTGAAGAAGAAATTACAACCAAGGGAGAAAGGATGTTTATAACATCTAAGGAGACTGACAAGAGTTTAAATTCCAAAGCTAATGATGTGTTTATAGGTGATGAATAATTTACAAACGAGGTTGTAATAAAGGAGATGGAGGACATATTATCTTTTGAAGGTACGAGCGAAGTCCAAAGGCAGTATGAGGATGGACAAGTTTTTGTCTTCAAAGAAAATAATTATGAAGGAGAATGGAATTGTAATCAGTAGCTAGAAGAAAATGTTGACACGGGCAAAGAAGATCTCATGCAATGTAATATTGTTGGGGTATGTAACAGTGCTAATTATGTCATGGAAAAGCAGGGAATAAGACATTCAAATGTCTTATGCATCTTTGAAAGACATGGAGAAGAAAAGGAAGACAACAAGAGTTTTGAAACTCTTACACAAAGGAAAGGATAGCAACAACAAATTAATTTGGACTGAGAAATAGAAAATTTTATGAATCTTATGAGGAAGAAACATAAGGAAAGGCGCTGTGTAAGAAGAAGACAAACAACTAGTTGGATGAAAGGTTGGACTGTAACAAACATTGAAGGAAAATTCAATGGAGTGTTACAAACGAAGGTGTGGAAACCAAGAAAATCAAGAAAAGGGCCATGTAAAAGGCGCATCAGGCCAAAGCCATATTGTAAACAGATTTTTCTTATATTTGTACAATTTATTTGTTTAATGATAAATCGAATTTCATTTTGACTGTGTGCCATTTTTGTTATGTGCTGAGTGATCCATAATAGAAATAATTCAATATCATTGTAATAATTTCCTATAACAAATTCTAGATGAATGAATAAGTCTTACTATGTGATAGAAGATTTAATGGCTGGGTAGAATCTGTATGATTCCAATATGGGATTTAATTAGCTGTGAATGAAGCTAATGGGAGCGAATGTGTGCAGATAAAATTATGTGCAAGTCAAATGGAATAAAACACGAATTATGGCTTTAAACAGTATGAAAATGTGTACATCGACCATGATAACTCTAGATAAGATTCAATAACAAGAACAAGCTCAAGAGAGATTAGCGTTAAAGAATACCAAACAAGCTCAGGAGGAGTAGCGTGGAGGGAACAGTAAGTTGAGAAGTTTGTGAAGTGGACATGTGTCAGGCGGAGAATGAAAGCGCACATCGCAAATTGGAAATTATAGTATTTATGTGTTAAGGACTTCGTAAGTTAAACAAAATAACTTGTGATGTGGTAAGGATTGAAAGTTGTGATGCGATAAAGGGAGGAGCCACGTGTTGGCACAACGATCCAACACATATCGCACATCGGCGATCTTAGAATTTAACATTAAGACATCCCAAGGTAAATTATTTTGGTTGTGATGTGATGAGGACAGGAGATGGCAGTCTGAGAGGGCACAACGAAGCCATTAGATCTGGTGAAGATCTACGGTGGAGATTACATCGCAATTTCGCATCAGCATCTGTATTTTTTAGTTTTTAAATGTATTTCTTATAAGTTTCGAATTGCGAAATGGAGAAACCTACAAAGTTTTATGAAGCTTAAAGTCAAATAATATGATCCGTTGTTGCGCTAAGGAGTAGTTATGTGGGCCCTAAACCACAGGTCCATGGGGTTTGTATAAATTTGGAGCCGTGTATGTGATAAGGTAATGTGAAGAAGTTGACCACGATATAAAGGTAAAGTTTATGTATGAACCTTAGAACCAAAGAACCACTTTTAAAATAAGCTTCCACATGTGTATAAAATTTTAATGTTTATAAAGTGGGTTTTTTTGGTGAATTAAGAATCCAAAGAAGGATATATTTGGAATAACCCATATGGATGGGTGAGCTATGATTCCATAATGGAAATGTGGGTAATTGTGGGGTTATTTCCACTAACCCTGCATATTTGGATATTTGTGGCCTTATGGTTGCATCATTTGGGTATTTGCGGCCATATGGTGGCATCACAATGGAAGCAAGTTGGGTCAAAAGAGTTGACTCTACAACAAACATTATGTGCCTACTTAATAGATTTTATCGCAAATATTATGTTTCTTTTGCATGCTTGTAATTCGTTTGAAGACTGGACACATCCTATATGGTGATATCCTATTATGCAGACATACATAAGGCCCCATGCTCAGATTCTCTTTCCCAACTAGCATCCAAAACTTCAAAAATTCATCTGAAAGTACCTCTACATTGACTAATCCAACTCGTGGGATTAATCCAAGAGACGTCTCATAAAACATTGTGTCTCTAGATTCTCCTCTATTAAAAAGAAATTATTCTCACATCCCCACAAGGAATTTTATAATTTATGATAATTGACTATATTCAAATCCAATCAAATATATCTTGGCATAACAGGTCTCTTCCCCACATATTTATTTAGTTAAAATATCATTCCATAAAATTGACCAATTTGTACTCAACAACACTAAGCCTTATTGTGTTATTTCATTATAAATTTTGTTTGTTTAGTGACCTCAATTATTTCCCACATATCTACAACAAGACGCAACATGCCCTTGAACATATAAATATTTTCATTTTGGATGTGTATCAAGTCATAACATATATCCATTTTCCATTAATGATGAATACTTCAACCTGACACTCCTCTAAACTTGGAGAAATCAACCTTTCTCTGCAGAGGAATTTTTCCACATTCTTCCACCATTCCTGAAGCACCTCTAATACCTATACAACCTCATCAAACCTATGTAATTATCAAAACACAATTACAAGCTTCATAATAGTATTGGCTTCCTAGGGTTGACATCAATGCCAACACCATACTTCCAACATTCTCCCCCTTTGTCATTGATGTCAACCTTAAGCCATAAACATAAAACTATTATTTTTCTCTACAAAATGACTAGTCTTCATTTTCTGGTAGTGGTGGTGTCACTCTCCCCTTTGACATCAATGCAAAATATTGGTCCTTTCTCAGTGAAACACCACACTAACGTCACTGACAAGATGGATAGCAAGAGATGTGTTGATGAAAACTACTCAGTTGGCAACACCTTTAATATAATTACGAGGAACAAGGAAAATCGTTTCCATGTGCTAACTAACAAACCTATCTTCCAACACCATGTCTTCTCTCATTTAAAAACTCCCCCTTAACATATAATGGGGCTAAAATAGGCTACAAACATTTTCTTCTTCTTGTTGCTCAAAACTTTTTCCATTTTCTTTTCCTCCTTGACACATGCAAGAGGCCACAAACTTCCAATGATTCCAAGACCAAATGATGTACATGAAATACATGGCTTATTAAAGAGATACATAGATATGATATCTAATGCTTCTATAATGACATCAATGATCCCATACATGGCAAAGACAACTCTCATGGCTCTCACTGCACTTCATTCCTATCACCAACTAATGGATATCAATGAATATGTCAAGACTCATGACTCTTATGCATGCCTCAACCAAAGACATCATGCCAGTGATATATAAATGCAAGTACTTGGCTTTATCATGAAGTAAAAAGTTGTAAAAATGATACCAAAAGCCCATACATGGTTTTAATTAGAATCAAACCTCCCTCCAATGTATGGCTAGACCATTCAACCATCATCCAAAATAAACAATATACAAGGTTTTGTAATGTGGTAGTACATGGCTATATCAATGACTTCTCCTTGTATGCAAGCGCATCACAATGAATCTCCTATGGATGCCTATTTCCATCAAAACAAATGATGAAAGTGATTATAATACAGGGGCAGTATTGCACTCAACCATGCACACATGGTAAGAATAAAATGACCTATTGATATGCATGTCAAAACATCACTTTTTCCAATGTATACATAGATCAAGTGACTACCATATGTATACCTATCATCATGATGACACAACTATGACATAATGATGACAAGAACAATGATATATGGCTAAATATTTCACAAAAGAGTGCTTATACATGGCATAAATTTCCACTACTATGCATGCCAAATAACTCTCTCTCTCATACATGACCTCATGCTAGGGTTACTCAACCAACTGAAAAAACATGATCATGAATAATTACATGGATACAAACATACATTTTCACTCATGCTGCAATATATGATGTTGTTACAAGCAAAAATGAGTGAATGCAAGATAAATTAATCATACAACCTTGAAACCCTAGTTGCATGCATAGTTCCCCCTAAGCTCAATATACCTCCAATAAGCAGGTCCATCCTGTAGACCTGCTTATGAACATGGACTCTTGTACATACCATGTTGTTGCTACTACTTATCATCATAAATGCTTCATATGATCTATGTTGTTTTCATGCTCTCCCACTAAGGCTATGCACCTCTCATTCACTTATTTGGTCAAGTAGAAATACATTGCAACTGGGAATTTCTTTATTCATAATATGAAGCAGAAATTGTCTTCAGTCTCTTATTTTTTACTAAACTTTTCTTCAATACATATTGTTGAGTCTCAAATCTGCATTTTTCTTATACATCTTCCTAGACCTTTTTCATTCACCTGAACCTTCCAAGTTGTCAATATCATTGTATATTAATTGCAAAAGAGCATATAAAATGGTTTTTAACTATATTTTGTGTCTGTTGTTTGATTTAGATTTTTGCTCATTTAGCTACGGAATCTTGCCACTTTCCGTAGCTGCTGCAACTTTCCGCAGCCATTTTGTGAAATTCTATGTTGCAGATGTCTTCAGGTAAAACGAGTCACATGGGCAAGTTAGAAATGATGTGGACATGGATCGTGTCCTATTGGCTCGAGCAAATTTACTTAAGGAGGCTATGTTCAAATGTGTCCAAGTGGAAGTCAACCGTAGAGTCCCACGGTGACAGGACTATGTTTCTCATCACGTGAGGATTTGCATGACCGTTTCTAACTTACGGGAGACACATCAACACCTGTACACGGCTCCATAAGCCGAATCCAACATCCACTCCTCATAGATTTACTCCTCACTGCGGCCATGATGCTGGATCCCTGGACGTGATGATTTACGTGTCTCCATCATCACAAACTTTAGGGAATTAGTTATATTACCTTTGTTATAAATAACGTGTTTGCATACGCATATTAGATTAGCCTACAGATAGCTCTGTAATGTAATTACGTTGCCACTGTGCTGTAATATCACCTCTCTGTTATGACTGCATTTTAATATATAAGAAGACTTTGTTTCCAAGCGTAATTCGTACTTGAAGGCTGTTTCCAAGGCTGGTGCAGAGGGCCCCTGCACACGCTGAGGTTTTGTGCATTATTGTATAGTTCTTGTTTTATTTCTTTAATCTCATTGTGCCATAAGTCATTCATGTGTTTATACATTACATCTTTCATGGTATTTATGCTTCATCTCTGTTTATAATCTTTCATGCTTTACATCTTACTTATGTCCATAATCTTTCATGTTTTATGTTGTTGTTAACTGATCAGTGTTCCTGTTTCAGATTACAAATAGGCAGCCCGGGCATTTGCATAACCTTTTGACTAATGACATGGAATTAATATTGTTCTGCTGCTAATTTACTTTTCTTAGTTTCTGTTTAATTTCAGTACTGCTTTGTTTATTTCAGTCTTGCTCATTTGCTTCAGTAGTTAGATTTAGAAATATTAAATTGCTCATGACATCTTCAGTTACCTCCGAAAGCCACAGCTGGACTGATGGTGAGGGATTGAATTATGAATGTGTAGTTTGATATTAGTTTACTTTCTGCAAGTTATAAATATTAAATTTCTCATGACATCTTCAGTTACCTCCGAAAGCCACAGCTGGACTGATGGTGAGGGATTGAATTATGAATGTGTAGTTTGATATTAGTTTACTTTCTGCAAGTTAGATATCGGGTTACTCAAGTTGTTTATGGTTACCTCCGAAAATCATAGCTGGACTAATGATGAGGGATCAGAAGATAAGTTGATGTAATTTGATTTAGATTTACTTTGTTGCAAATTTTGGATTTCTTTAAGCATAGTTTCTTTTGTGTTTGAACAGCAGCAAGGATAATGAGTTTCATGATCAGTAGTTCATTGTTTGTTTGACTAGAATAGTGATGCAATTTCATTTTCTTTGAAGAATTAATTTTGTCATTGTGTGTTTTAAAATTCTTTTGAAGTTTGGAAAATCATTAGAAGGACATCATTGTCTTGAATATTTGTCTCCATACTTGTCTTTTAGAATTTCATAAAAATCCAAAAATGACAAAAAGTAAGAGATAGGTTATCTTACACATATAGTGCGCCACACTTCATCAGCTTACGAATCCCGGATTGATAAATTAATGTAGCAATTTAGGGACACACTAAATTGACCAAACATTTTGGCGCCGTTGCCGGGAAGTGTAACTAGGTAGCCAATTTCTTAAAAAACAAAATAATAAAAGAAGGAAAACTTGATAATTTCTAAAACCATGCTCTCCTCTTGCACCTAGTGTGATCCGGAGTGACCGTAAAAGAGAATTATTGGTTTAGTAATTTCTTAAGTATGCTCTCTTGCACCTAGTGTGATCTCGGAAGATCGAAAGAGAATTATTATCCCTACTTAAAAAAAAAAAAAAAAATGACATGTACATAAAAGAGATTCTAGGGGAAGGTTTATACTAAAGCCAAGAGTTCAATTTTTCACAACTCCATCTTCTTCAAGGCATAGAATCACCACCATCTACCCCTAGCTCTAAGATTTTTGGAATTCAAGGAGCAAAATTAACTAGAGGATTCTCCCCATACCACCTACTAAATCTCATTTAGAAAAAGGAAGAGACTCTCTCATCCTCCCTTGATGTATGAACTAGAGTGACTTCAAGGGACTCTAAAGAAACTATCATGGGCAAGAGAAATAATAGATGGATTTGGAGGCAGAGGTAGAGTTAGAGGAGGAGGAAACAATGTAGAAGACAACAATGGTGAAGGAAATAATGGAAGAAATAGGGAAGGAGACAACTTGTTTGGATTCCCCATAGTTGATGAGAAACTCATACAACGATGAAAAACATTCCACCATCCGTCCTCCCTAACTTTTATGGATTGCGTAGTGAGGATCCCGAAACATTTCTGCTTGAGTTTGAAGTTGTGTGCCGAACTTATGACTATATGGAAGACTCTCAAAAACTCAAACTGTTTACTTCAACATTGAAGGGAGCTGCTTTGAAATGGTTCATGGGATTAGCCACTCAATCTATTAGGACTTGGAATGATATGAAACAAAAAAAAATTTATAGATACTTGGACTATTGTATGCCCACCAATCACAAGGATGAGGTATTCAAAATGATGCAAAAAGAAGATGAAAATTTGGAAGACTTACTTGAAAGATTTCAATACAACTTGAAAAGAGCAAAGATGAGCAACTTAGATGATGAAACCTTGAAAGCCCTCATATTACAGCCATTAGAGATGAATGGACAGATATTTCAACATGATGGGGAAAGGAAACATTTCTCAACTTCACTTCGTGACACAATGCAACCATGTGTCCATCTCTCAAGAGGAAAATCTAAAACAACAAATGGCCTAGGGATCCTTCTCTTATTAGGGCTAACAAATCTAAAACTGACTGCATAGAAGTGTAGATTGGTAATATGCTCGATGAATTCAAAACTGATATCTTAGGGAGCCTTACGGAACAACTGTACACCCTTAAAATCCAAAACAAGGTAGCGGTAAACAAGATGTTTTAGCCATCTTTTGTCCTAAATGTAGAAGAAACATGCTTTATGAATTTCCTTGGATGCAAAAGTTGTAGAAAGTATGTATGATTTGCTCAAGGAATCATGAGATCAAGGATTGTCCTTTAATTCCTGGACTCAAAGTCAAGCCACACACCCAAATTCAATAGGAATCTCTCTCGTTTTGTTGCAAGGTTATTCGTGACAACAAACTCAAGGGTTTAACAACTCCCAGTGAATCTTCAAACCCCACCAACCAACTTGGCAAAAACCTTGGCCCCAACATCAAAATCCATATCACCATGGGTACAAGGGATGCAAAATCCTTATGGGAGATTTGCTCAATTTTATCAATATCATCCATCTTTTCAAAATCAACAAGCTCTACAACTTCCAAACCCAATCCACAACTTTCATTGCCATTTCCACAACAACAACCTTCTCAAAAATCCAAATCCTCAACTCATGCTCCCATACCAACAAAATACAAATCAACTTCCAAAATTTCACCCATTTCCAAAACTCAATAAAATCCTCGCATTTTACATGATAGAAGGACAACAATTTCCTACCCATATGATTGTTCCTCTCTAACAGATGTACAACTCGTATCCGGTAGAGTTTTTTTAGAAAAACCTTCTATATATGACCTAGAGCAGATACCTCCGAGGAGGACTCTCTTCAAAACTCAAATATTCAAAAAGAGAAATATATGTATGCTAACACTCCACAACTCCTATAGCTGAGCAACCTCGCATCTTCACTCACACCTCCTTTTCCCGGAAGACCAAGCAAATTGACAAGGGGGTGGAAAAACAAATCTTGTTGCCTAACCATGATTTTCTAGATGAATTGAAGAATGTTTGTATCAATATTCCCTTTCTACAAGCCATTCGAGAGCTTCCTATTCTAGAAAAACAATAAATGAGTCGAGTTTGAAAAGACCAGGAAGGAAACTAAAAGACACAAGAAGAATCCACTCCGTAGGAAAAATTGCGTATATTATGATGGGAAAAATTACCATGCAGAAGTATGTAGATCCAGGAAGTCCAATTGTCAAGACACACATAAATGGGATAGAAATTCCAAACACATTGATTGACTTAGGGGCTGCTATTAACATTATGAGTGTATTGCATCATGGACCACGAAAACTTCCTAACCTTGTTTTTACACCTACTTTACTGCAACTTGTAGATCGATCAATTATTAAACCAAATGGTGTATTAGAAGATACTGGGCCTTAGATTCTTGGGAACATCCTAGAGATTTTATGATTTTGACTCCCAAGAGTAATCTTAGGAGGGCACCCACTTATCTTAGGAAGACCTTGGCTAGCCATAGCCGATGCTTTTATTAGTTGCAGATCTCGGGGATACAGACATTTCTAATGGTACTCCGACAAAGAAATTCAATTTGCATCCTCCAAAGAAAAGCAATTATAGAAGTAGTGGGAGACAATGAATGGGTCGATGATGAGGACATTATACAACCTGCTTACTATTTCGAATTAGTGAGGATAGTCAAATTCCGAACACATTAGAAAATTTTGAGACATCTTCGTAATATGACCCCACACAATTTCAACATCCGACATAGAATATTTATCATCAAGACAAATGTCTTTACTCTCGTAGAAGAGTTTGGTAGTTCTACCATTGAGATTTTTCTAGGAAAAACATTGAATATCAACAAACATTTTAAAAGTCACAACAAAAAGAACTAATCAAAATCTTGCAAAAACATTCCCATCGCATTTGCATGGGAGACATCGACATGAAAGGTATTGATCCTAAGACTCGCATCCATCATATCTATATTGGAGGAAAGCAAGACCAATCGTACAACCTCAAAGAAGGATGAATCCAAATCTTAGGGAGATAGTGAAAGAAGAGCTCCAAAAACTACTCAATGTAAACTTCATTTATCCAATTTCCCGTATAGCCGATGGGTTTCTCCTCCGGTTATAGTACCTAAAAAAGAATGGTAATGGAGGGTATGCATTGATTACAAGGAATTGAACAAAGCAACTATGAAGGATCACTTTCCTTTGCCTTTTATCGACTGTGTATTAGATACATTAGCGGTAAAAAGTACTTTTCATTTTTGGATGGTTTGTGTGGCTATAATCAAATCTTGTAGCACCCCAAGATCAATATAAGACCACATTTACTTGTCACATGGGGAACTTTTGCCTATCGAGTGCTTCCTTTTGGGTTATGTAATGCACCTCGCAACATTCCAAAGAGCAAGATTAGGAATTTTTTTCTCGATCTAATCCATGATTGTGAAGAGGTTTATATGGATGATTTTGCTACTTATGGTAATTCATTTGAAGAGGCATTAGAAAATTTGGAAAAATTTTCTTATAAGATGTAAAGAAACAAACCTTTCATTAAGCCATGAAAAATGCTTTATGATGTTTTACTAAAGGATTTTTTTTGGGGCACTGGTATTTTTTATGAGATGGGATTAAGGTTTATAGATCAAAAGTTGAAGTCATCTCCAAGTTACGTCCATTCCAAATTGTCAAAGAGATGTTAGAAGTTTTCTAGGATTATATCGGTTACTATAGAAGATTTATAGAAAACTTCACTAAAAATAGCATCTCCACTCTTCAAATTGCTTACAAAAGACCGTGAATTTAAATGGGATCCGATTGTCAATCACCCTTCGAAACTTTGAAAACAAGAACATTCGAAGCACCTATCTTGAGACGACCAAATTGGAAACTCCTTTCCATATTTCTACGGATGCTCTCGTATACAGCCTTCAGAGCCGTGTTGGGTCAAAAAATATTTAGTTCCTTATGCCATTTATTATACCAAAGAAAATTTCAATTCTGCGTAGTTGAACTATATTGTGACCGAAAAAAGAGTTTTTAGTCGTTGTTCATGCAATTAATAAGTTTAGACATTACATAACAGGCCATGAAACTTTTATTCATACCGACCATTCTCGCAATTATATATTTAATGAACAAACCTACATTAATGGAAGAGTGACAAGATGTCTCTTACTTTTGCAAGAATTCAATATTATTGTGTTGATAGACTGTAGAAAAACAAAATACAGAGCTGATTTCTTGTCTAGGATTCATAATACTAAAGAAGATTCTCTTGTAGAGGATACAATTTTCCGATGAATACTTGTTTGCGTAACTATTAAGACTCCTTGGTATGCGTACATTGCTAACTATTCGTTGCTGTGAAAACCGCTCACATTTATTTCCAAGTGAAAAAACGAAAATTATTCAGGAGAGTTCAAAATATCCATGGATTTCTAACGAATTGTTTAAAATGGGTGGCCGCATCTTGTGACCGAAGATGTGTTAGGGAGGATGAAATGCCCGATATTCTTAAGGTATGTCATGATGAAATCATGCGGCTAGACACTTGCGTACAGAAAAGTGACTACTTATAAAATCCTCTCTTTAGGATATTATTGGCCTTCCCTCTTCAAAGATGCAAAACAATATGTCAAAAGGTGTGATGCCTGCCAAAGAGTAGGGAAACCTACCCTTTCAAACATGCCATTGCAACCATGTACCATTTAACCCTTTGAAAAATGGGCTTAGATTTCTACTGGACCTATTAATCCACCATCTAAGCAAAATAAGTATATTGGTTTGTACCGATTATGTTACTAAATGGGTAGAAGCCAAAGCATTAGTATCTCAAGCATCGAAAATTTAGTTGTTCATTTTCTTTATGAGGATATTTTTTACTCGCTGTGCTCCAAGAGAAATTGTGAAAACATCGTGGAAGCCAATTCACATCCAACTTGGTGAGAAGTTGATGGAAGAATACAAAATCAAGCACAGAAGATCTACTCCTTACCATCCGCAAGAAAATGGTCAAGTGGAGTCTACGAACAAAGTTCTTGAAAGTATCATCACCAAAATTGTTCATCTACATAGGTGAGATTGCGAAAGGCTTCCCGAAGCCTTGTGGGCCTACAAAACTACATGGAGAAATACAACAGCACATTCTCCCTATGAACTTGTTTATGGGAAAGAAGTCCTCCGCTCCCCATTGAGTTCCAAGTCAAGACCTTCAAGATACAGCTCAATTGGGGATGAATTTATCGAAGCCCAAAAGTTAATAGAATGAATGGAGCAATTAAATGAGCCAGAAGGAGATCGTACAAGAGGCAATTATAAGAACTGATCTAGTTCAATATCAAAGAGCTAAATGGTATGACAATTACATCAAGAGAAGAAGTTTCAAGAAGGGAGATTGGGCATTGTTATTTGATTCAATTTTAAAGATTTTCAAGGAAAATTTCGTACTTATTGGCTTGGGCCATATGAGATTGACAAGATCTTAGCAATGGAGCGGTAAGAATCAAGACCATTGATGAAAGTTTCAAACTCCTCTTATTGTGAATGGCCATGTGATTGAAAGTTTATCATAAGCCACTCTCAAAAGAGGAATTTGTCAAAATGTTTCAAGAAAAATTTCGTAATCAGTCAGTACAAGAATTCTTTCTTCTCCACCAAACTTAGCTTTTGTTCTTTCAATTAAAATAAATAAAAGCCAAACAAATAAAAATAATAATATTTTGTATAAGCCTGAAAACCAATCACCGATTACAAGCCTTATACAGAAAATGTGGGTGAAAATCAAAGAACACCGACACCCTATTTTCCAAAAAAAAAAATCTCTCTTTCATTTCACAAGTTTTGTGACCACTCCATTCCACTTCATTTCACTTCATTCTCCACTCCATTTCACTTCATTTTATCTATTTCATTCCATTTCCCCACCAATAAAATTCTTTTCATGACCATTTCCATCTAGTCATTTGTCATCCGTTCATTTTCATTCACCCAAATAATAGTTGTGTCAGTCACAGACTGCACTTGTTTCCGCAATCGACCCGCTCCGTGAAATTTTGCTGCATTCCGCCAGCCTACCACTCTGTTTTCAAAAGAATGTACAGCCATATGTTATTTCCATAACCATGAAATCAAATGCAGGTGTGAGGACCAATTATGAAGACATGGGGAATTCAAGATATCAATGAGGAGCAACTAATTGAAGACCAAGGAAAAAGGCAAGAATTCCAAGGTATGAGTAAAATTTATTTCAAATAGCATTGAAAGCACATTTTTATATATTTAAGAACCATGCGCTCCATTACGTGCAATGATTATATTGACAAACTCCGTAACCCTTCACGATCTCCATATGATCCTCCCATTATTCATTTTCAAACGGTCCCATAATTAAACCTCCGATCTTCAATCAAATTCCGATGCTCCACTTGTGACAATGAGACGTAGTTGATTTGACTACTATTTTTTTCAGCCGCATAAAAACTGTGAGCTGCTGTTTAAACGTGCTTACCATTCGCAACTCACCAAATTTCAAACATCACGGATGTGTTATACTCTTCCTATTGTTCTATTAACTGGCTGCCCACATTTCCGCTCGTGCTCACGTAACCCTTCTCTCGTTCCGCTTTCGTTCGTTGACAAGCATGTACCGTATATCCATTCCTCCGATATCTACCTCAGCCATCGTGCTCATTTCCGTTCATTCAGCCGTCCTACTTCCATTGAAACACTACCAGACAAGTTTTTAAAAGCGTAAAGAAGGATGGGTAAATTGTTGGAGAGCAAGAATCCGTAAGGACCTAAATTCATGGAAGGATATCCGCAAGTCGTGATATATTGAAGAACAAAGCAGGTCGCGGTTTATCCAAAAGTTTAGAGGCTACCATAAAGAAGTGACAAATCTTTTGCAAGGTCGTTCAATGGCCTGGAGGTAGAGATTGGAGACCTTAAGTTCACGCGTGAATGAGGCATCTATAGTAACCGCCATTAACTTCCTCAAGAGGGTGAACGTTGGTTTAAGAACAAAAAGCATTAGTGATGAAACCTCGAGAATAATATTACGAAACCTGCATGGACATAACTATTTTTAAAAGAGGAATTCATGTTCATGCTTTGAAAGAGGAATGGGCTACTTTGTCGTTAGTTGTTCAAAAATTCATCACCTCGTGAAGGCCGTTTTGCATCCACGTATATGTACCATACCGTATTGTCGATGAATTTTCTAGATAATCAAACTCTCAATCTCCCATATTTTCTATTAAATAGTTTGAAGAAGATGTCCGTGATCGTTCGTAGACATTTAGGGGATGTAGAACCACATCTATATCACCATGGTCTTGTAAAAATTTTGATTGAAAACAAATAAAAGAGAACAAGGATACATGGGAACAATTTCTTGATCAGAAATTTTCTTGAAGAACATCAAGAAATTCCCCGAAGGTAGCACATCAAGAAGGAGTAGGAGAAAAAGAACAAATGATGAAACTCAAAGTACAACTACTACTACAATTGAAAGAACTAGTAGGGAAGAGAGACTAAAAGGAATAAGAAAGAAACCAAGGGTGAAAAGCTAATAACATCAAAAGAGAGAAAAAGTATTGAGGGCTATACATCAAACCCCTTCTTCCAAAGAAGAATATCATCAAGTGTTATCTCGAGAGATTGGTTCATATTCAAGAATGCAATATTCATAGCGAAGAAGAAAAGAGAAAGGAAAACAAAAGCAAAAAGACAAAGGGTCCACAAAGGCGTGTGAGAAGAAGTTCCGTGCTTAAGGGGAAGTTGAGGAAAACGAAATGAAGGGACCTCATTTTATCGTATTTGGGAGAAGAAACATCCGAAAATCCCCAACCGACCACATATTCCATCTTCACTCTCGCCGCTAGTGAACCCGGTTCATTTCATTCTCGCCGACAAAGGAACATAGTCCATCCCATTCTCGGCTCGTATGTTGATGTGAGCCCTTCTCAACCGTATTTAAAGACAACTTCTCCTTCACGGAATTTTGGGGACAACCCAATAAAAAATGACACCGATATGTACCCCAAGCAGCAAGAAGTATATGATTATATAGAATCTTTAGAAAAGAAGACAGTCCCAAGATTGGCCCTTATCTGCCCTCATATATCACAAAATGATCTAGTCCAATCACCGAAATTGTGAAGTCTTTGAGCTAGAGCTTTTTAAATAGACACATTAAAAATGAAAATGAGACATTGAAGGAAAGCAAATTGGACAAAATCATTCATGATAATACCATGCTACATCCGGGAATGTTGCGAAGAAGAACAAGAAATTGGAAAAGAAATGCCGTGGTTGCTGCACATCGGTTATATCAAATTTAGATGCTTTATGAAGAAGCTCAAAGATGTTAGCGTGACCAAGGAAGAAGAGGAGAGAATCGATGTATTGGTCGAAGTGTCAAGGCATATGAACTCAAGAAGGATTATCAAAATTTTGCTGCATGAGGACATGCAACACCTTCACAAGCAAATGTTGAGTCTCAACCGCATTTTTCTTATACATCTTCCTAGACCTTTTTCATTCACCGAACCTTCCAAGTTGTCAATATCATCGTATATTAATTGAAAAAGAGCATCTAAAATGGTTTTTAAATTATATTTTTGTGTCCGTTGTTTGATTTATAGTTTTTCTTCATTTAGTCAAGCGGAATCTTGCCACTTTCCGTACCGCAACTTTCCGCCAGCCCATTTTGTGAAATTCTATGTTGCGGTGTGTCTTCGTGTAAAACGAGCCACATGGGCAAGTCGTAAATGATGTGGGCATGGATCGTTTTCCCTATCGTTCGAGAAAATTTACTTAAGGAGGCCGTGGTAAAAGGTGGCCAAGTGGGAAGTCAACCGTAGAGTCCCACGGTGACAGGACTATGTTTCTCATCACGTGAGGATTTGCAGACCGTTTCTAACTTACGCAGAGACACATCAACACCGTACACTCGCTCCACAAGTCGAATCCAACATCCACCTCATACGACTCTCAACGTGCCCATGACAAGCCGGATCCCCGGACGTGATGATTTACGTGTCTCCACCGCACAAACTTTAGAATTAGTTATATTACCTTTGTTATAAATAACGTATTTTGCATACGCATATTAGATTAGCCCCCGTATAGCTCTCCGTAATGTAATTACGTTGCCACCGTGCCGTAATATCACCTCTTCGTTATGACCGTATTTTAATATATAAGAAGACTCGTTTTCCAAGCGTAATTCGTACTTGAAGGTCGGTCACAAGGTCAGCAGAGGGCCCCCGCACACGCCGAGGTTTTGTGCATTATTGTATAGTTCTTGTTTTATTTCTTTAAGCTCATTGTACATAAGTCATTCATGTGTTTATACATTACATCTTTCATGGTATTTATGCTTCATCTCTCGTTTATAATCTTTCATGCTTTACATCTTACTTCTATCCATAATCTTTCATGTTTTATGTTGTTGTTAATCGATCGCTGTTCCCGTTTCTTGTATTACAAATAGGCACTTCGGCATTTGGATAACCTTTTGACTAATGACATGGAATTAATATTGTTCGCTACTAATTTACTTTTCTTAGTTTCTCGTTTAATTTCGCATCGTTTTGTTTATTTTACCTTGCTCATTTGCTTCGTAGTTAGATTTAGATATATTAAATTGCTCATGACATTTTCAAATATTCTCCGAAAGTTACAATGACTAATGGCTAGGGATTGAATTATGAATGTAGTTTGATATTAGTTTACTTTCTCAAGTTATAAATATTAGAAATTGCTCATGACATTTTCGCTATTTCCTCCGAAAGCCATAGTCGGACTAATGGCTAGAGATTGAATTATGAATGTAGTTTGATATTAAGTTTAATTTCTCTAATTTAGATATCAAAGTTACTCAAGTTGTTTATGGTTACTTCCGAAAACCATACCGACTAATGGTGAGGACTCAAGATAAGTTGATGTAATTTGATTTAGATTTACTTTGTTGCAACTTTTGGATTTCTTTAAGCATAGTTTCTTTTGTGTTCGAATAAAGGAAATAAGGATAATGAGTTTCATGATCGTAGTTCATTGTTTGTTTGACTAGAATAGTGATGCAATTTCATTCTCTTTGAAGAATTAATTTTGTCATTGTGTGTTTTAAAATTCTTTTGAAGTTTGGAAAATCATTAGAAAGACATTGTTGTCTTGAATATTTTTCTCCATACTTGTTTTCTTCGTAATTTCATAAAAATCCAAAACGACCAAAAATTAAGAGATAGGTTATCTCGCACATATAGTGCGCCACACTTCATCGCCCTTACGAACTCGGGATTGATAATTAATGTAGCAATTTAGGACACACTAAATTGACCATTTGGCGCTCATGTCGGGGAAGTGTAACTAGGTAGCCAATTTCTTAAAAAAAAACAAAATAATAAAAGAAGAGAAAACTTGATAATTTCTAAAAGTATGCTCTCTTTGCACCTAGTGTGATCCGGAGACTCTAAAAGAGAATTATTGGTTTAAAGAAATTTCAAGTATGGTCTCTTCTTGCACCTAGTGTGATCCGGAAGATCGAAAGAGAATTATTATCCCTACTTAAAAAAAAAAAAAAAAAAAAAATGACATGCATAGAGCAAGGATTCTAGGGGAAGGTTTATAGCTAAAGCCAAGAGTTCGATTTTCACAACTCCATCTTCTTCAAGGCATAGAATCACCACCATCTACTCCCTAGCCTTAAGATTTTTGGAATTCAAGGAGCGTACTCGAATTAGAGGATTCTCCTATACCACCTACTAAATCTCATTTAGAAAAGGAAGAGTCTCCCTCTCATCCTCCCTTGATAGAAGAACTAGAGGACTTTAAGGACTCTAAAGAAACTATCGTTACAAGAGGAAATAATAGATGGATTTGGAGGTAGAGGTAGAGGTAGAGGAGGAGGAACAATGGAGACAACAATGGTGAAGAAAATAATGGAAGAAATAGGGAAGGAGACAACTTGTTTGGATTCCCTATGTTGATGAGGAAACACACACAACGATGAAAAATATCTCACCATCTGTCCTCCTCAACTTTTATGGATTACAAGTGAGGATCCCCGAAATACTGCTTGAGTTTGAAGTTGTGTTCCGAACTTATGACTATGCGGAAGACTCTCAAAAACTCAAACTCAAGCTTCTTCAACATTGAAGGGAGTCGCTTTGAAGTCGGTTCATGGGATTAGCCACTCAATCTATTAGGACTCTGAATGATATGGACTATTGTATGCCCACCAATCACAAGGATGAGGTATTCAAAATGATGCAAAAAATAAGATGAAAATTTGGAAGACTTACTTGAAAGATTTCAATACAAATTGAAAAGAGAAAAGATGAGCAACTTAGATGATGAAACCTTGAAAGCCCTCATATTAAAAGCCCTTAGAGATGAATGGATAGATATTTTAAACATGATGGGGGAAAGGAGACATTTCTCAACTTCCACTTCGTGACATGTCAGTAACTATGTGTCCATCTCTCAAGAGGAAAATCTAAAACAAATGAAAAGGGCCTGGGATCCTTCTTTATTAGGGCTAACAAATCCGCAATTGGATTCGGCATAGGCAAGAGATTGGTAATATGTCAGATGAATTCAAAACTTATATCTTAGGGAGCCTTAGTGAACAACTAGACACCCTTAAAAATCCAAAACAAGCAGCGTAATGTATGCTTTAGCCATCTTTTGTCCGAAATGTAGGAAGAAACATGATTTAAGGGAATGTCCCTGGATGCAAAATTTTTAGAAACATGTATGATTTGCTCTCGCAGAATCATGAGATCAAGGATTGTCCTTTAATTCCTGGACTCAAAGATGTTTTTCAAGAAGACCCAAATTCAGAATCTCTGTTTTGTTGCAAGTAAAGACCTTGGAAGGGACAAAAACCCAAGGGTTTAACAACCCTATGAATCTTCAACCCACCAAATTGGAATCTCACAACAACCTTGGCCCCAACATCAAAATCCATATCACCTATGGGCACAAGGGATGCAAAATCCTTATGGGATATTTGCTCAATTTTATCAATATCCTCCATATTTTCAAAATCAACAAGCCCCACAACTTCCAAACACAAATCCACAACTTTCATTGCCATTTCCACAACAACAACCTTCTCAACAAAATCCAAATCCTCAACTCATGCTCCCATACCAAAAATACAAATCAACTTCCAAAATTTCAGCCATATTCCCAAATCCTAACAATAAAAATCCTCAGAATACTTACATGATAGAAGGACAACAATTTCCTACCTATATGATTGTTCCCAATGATGTACAACTCGTATCCGCAGAGTTTTAGAAAACCTTCTATAGATGACCTAGAGCCAGGATACCCTCCGAGGAGGACTCTAAACTTAGAATATTCAAAAAAGAGAAAGAAAAATTTAACACCCACAACTCCTATATTTGAGCAACCTCGCATCTTCATCTACACCTCCTTTTCCCGAAAGACTACAATCGACAAGGGGGTGGAAAACAAATCTTATTTCCCTAACTATGATTTTCTAGATGGTCTGAAGAATGTTTGTATCAATATTCCCTTGCTACAAGCCATTCGAGAGCTTCCTATTCTAGCAAAACAATAAAAGGAGTTGAGTTTCAAAAGACCAGAAGGAAACTAAAGACACAAGAAGAATCCACTCCGGTAGGAAAAATTACAAGATATTATGATGGGAAAAATTACCGCGTGAAGTATGTAGATCCAGGAAGTCCAATTGTCAAGACACATATAAATGACAGAAATTCAAAACACATTGATTGACTTAGGGGATGTTATTAACATTATGAGTATGAAGTTGCACTATGGACCAACGAAAACTTCCTAACCTTTCTTACACCTACTTTAATCGCAACTTGTAGATCGATCAATTATTAAACTAGATGGTGTATTAGAAGATACTTCACTCTCCTTAGATTCTTGGGAATATCCCAAGAGATTTTATGATTTGACTCCCAAGAGTAATCTAGAGGGCACCCACTTATCTTAGGAAGACCTTGGCTAGCCACAACCGATGCTTTTATTAGTTGTAGATCCGGGGATATGTACATTTAATGGTAGACTGAAAGAAATTCAATTTGTATCCTCCAAGAAAAGCAATTACGAAGTAGGAGACAATGAATGGGTCGATGATGAGGACATAATACAACCTCGTCTTACCATTTCGGAAATTAGGGAGGATAGTCAAATTTCGAACACATTAGAAAATTTTGAGACATCTTCGTAACATGACCCCACACAATTTCAGCTTGAATCCTCCGACACAGAATATTTATCATCAGACAAATGTCTCTTTACCTCGTGGAAGAGTTTCGTAGTTCTACCATTGAGATTTTTCCAGGAAAACATTGAATATCACAAAACATTTGGAAAATTCGTACAACAAAAAGAACTAATCAAAATCTTGCAAAAACATTCCCATCGCATTTGCATGGGAGTATACCGACATGAAAGGTATCGATCCTAAGACTCGTATCCATCATATCTATATTGAGGAAAATAGTAGACCAATCGTACAACCTCAAAGAAGGATGAATCCAAATCTTAGGGAGATAGTGAAAGAAGAGCTCCAAAAATACTCAATGTAAACTTCATTTATCCAATGTCGTATAGCCAATGGGTTTTCTCCGGTTATAGTACCTAAAAGAATGGTAAATGGAGGGTATGCATTGATTACAGAATTGAACAAAGCAACTTTTGAAGGATCACTTTCCTGCCTTTTTATCAATGTATTAGATACATTAGCAGTAAAAAGTACTTTTCATTTTTGGATGGTTTTATGGCTATAATCAAATTCGGTAGCACCCGAAGATCAGATAAGACCACATTTACTCGTCCATGGGGAACTTTTGCCTATCGAGTGCTTCCTTTTGGGTTATGTAATGCACCCGCAACATTCCAAAGAGCAAGATTAGGAATTTTTTCCGATCTAATCCATGATTGTGTAGAGGTTTATATGGATGATTTGCGCTTATGGTAATTCATTTGAAGAGGCATTAGAAAATTGGAAAAATTTCTTATAATATGTAAAGAAACAAACCTTTTCATTAAGCCATGAAAAATGCTTTATGATGTTTACTAAAGGGATTGTTTTGGGGCATCATATTTCGTGAGATGGGATTGTTGCTGATAGATCAAAAGTTGAAGTCATCTCCAAGTTACCTATTCCAAATTGTCAAAGAGATGTTGGGAAGTTTTAGATTTATCGGTTACTATAGAAGACGTATAGAAAACTTCAATAAAATAGCATCTCCACTCTTCAAATTTCTTACAAAAGACCTGTGAAATTTAAATGGGATCCCGATTGTCAATCGGCCTTTCGAAACTTTGAAAAACAAAGAATATCCTCAAGCACCTATTCGAGAGGACCAAATTGGAAACTCCTTTCCATATTTCTATTTTGGATACTTTAGACACATCTCTAGGAGTCATGTTGGGTCAAAATATTTAGTTCCTTATGCCATTTATTATACCAAAGAAAATTTGATCCCACAGTAGTTGAACTATAATCATGATCGAAAAGAGTTTTTAGCCGTTGTTCATGCAATTAATAAGTTTACATATTACATAACAGTTAGGAAACTTTTATTCATACCGACTCATTCTGCAATTAGATATTTAATGAACAAACCTCGTTACTAATGGCAAGAGTGACAAGATGGCTCTTACTTTTGCAATAATTCAATATTATTGTGTTGGATAGACCAGAAAACAAAATACGTAATTTATCTTCGTCTAGGATTCAGAATACTAAAGAAGATTCTCTTTGTAGAGGATAAGTTTCTCGATGAATAATTGTTTGCAGAATTATTAAGACTCCTTGGTATGCAGATATTGCTAACTATTTGGTTGCGATGAAACCGCTCACATTTATTTCCAAGTGAAAAAACGAAAAATTATTCAGAGAGTTCAAAATATTCATGGATTTCTAACGAATTGTTTAAAACAGGCCGCATCTTGTGATCAAAAGATGTGTTAGGGAGGATGAAATGCCCATATCTTAAGGTACGTCATGACAGAACCATGCGTTGACACTTTGTGTAGACAAAAGGACGGCCTATAAAACTTCTTTAGGATATTATTGGCCTTCCTCTTCAAAGATGCAAAACAATATGTCAAAAAGGTGTGATGTACCGCCAAAGAGTAGGGAAACCTACCCTTTCAAATGAAATGCCATTGCAACCACAGTACTCATTGAACCCTTTGAAAATGGGCTTTGATTTCATCGACCTATTAATCCACCATCTAAGCAAAATAAGTATATATTGGTTTGTACTTATTATGTTATCAAATGGCAGAAGCCAAAGCATTATATCTGCCACTAAAAATTCGATTGTTCATTTTCTTTATGAGGATATTTTTACTCGCTTTGTTGTTCCAAGAGAAATTGTGATGTATCAAAAGCTAATTCACATCCAACTCGGTGGAGAAGTTGATGGAAGAATACAAAATCAAGCACGGAAGATATACTCCTTACCATCCGCAAGAAAATGGTCAAGTGGAGTCTACGAAGTATGCTTTCCTGGAAAGTATCATCACCAAAATCGTTCATCTACATAGAATATATTGGGCAGAAAGGCTTCCCCGAAGCCTTGTGGGCTCAAGGTAACTACATGGAGAAATACAACAGGACATTCTCCCTATGAACTTGTTTATGGGAAAGAAGTCTTGCCCTACTGAGTTCCAAGTCAAGACCTTCAAGATAGCAATTAAATTGGGGATGAATTTATCAAGCCCGGTACATAGAATGGAGCAATTAAATGAGCTAGATGAGATCAGACAAGAGGCACCCAGAACTGATCTAGTTCAATATCAAAGAGCTAAATGGCATGACAAGTACATCAAAGAGAAGAAGTTTCAAGAAGGAGATTGGGCATTTTTATTTGATTCCAATTTTAAGATTTTCAAGGAAAATTTCGTACTCATTGGCTTGGGCCATATGAGATTGACAAGATCTTTAGCAATGGGAGTGGTAAGAATCAAGACCATTGATGAGTTTCAAACTCCTCTATTGTGAATGGCCACAAACATTGAAAGTTTATCATAAGCCACTCTCAAAAGAGGAATTTGTCAAAATGTTTCTCCAAGAAAATTCTACAATCAGCCGAGGCTGCAGAATTCTTCTTCTCCACCAAACTTAGCTTTTGTTCTTTCAATTAAAAAAAATAAAAAAATAACAAAAAATAATAATATTTTGTATAAGCTCTAAAACTAAACACCGATTGGTAGCTCATAGCGTAAAAAATGTAGGGTGAAAATCAGAACACCGACACCCTATATTTTCCAAAAAAAAATCTCTTTCATTTCACAAGTTTTGTGACCAATTGATTCACTTTCCTCATTTCACTTCATTTCACTCCATTTCACTTCATTTTATCTATTTCATTCCATTTCACCAATAAAATTATTTTTCATGACCATTTCCCATCTAGTCATTTGTCATCCGTTCATTTTCATTCACCCAAATAATAGCTGCCGGGCTTCACAATCGACATCTGCTTCATACCGACTCAGTCACCAAAAAGAAATTCCACGGCTACCACCGTTTTCAAAGAATGTGCTGTACCCATATGTTATTTCCATAACCAGAAATCAAATGCAGGTGTGAGGACCAATTATGAAGACATGGGGCATTCAAGATATCAATGAGGAGCAACTAATCAAGACCAAGGAAAAAGGCAAGAATTCCAAGGTATGAGTAAAATTTATTTCAAATAGCATTGAAAACACATTTTTATATAGTTATGAACCATAAGCTCCATTATGTGCAATGATTATATTGACAAACTCCGTAACCCTTTCACGATCTCCATAAGGATCCTCCCACATTCATTTTCAAATCATTCCATAATTAAACCTCCGATATTCACTCAAATTATGTTCCACTCCGTGACAATGAGACGCAGTTGATTTGACTACGGCTTCTTTCACCGCATAAAATCCGTAGCCGTTGTTTAAACGTGCTTACATTTATTCAAGAACACCAAATTTCAAACACCGGGTTTGGATGTGTTATACTCTTCCTATTGTTCATTAATCTCACGTGCCCACATTTCCGCCGTGCTCACATAACCCTTCTCTATTCCGCTCGTTCTCTCCGTTACGTTACAAACCGTATATCCATTCTCCGATATTTACCCCGCAAATATCGTGCTCGTTTCCGTTCATTCAGCCGTCCTACTTCCATTGAACCACTTCACGCAGACAAGTTTTTAAAAAGTAAAGAAGGATGGGTAAATTGTTGAGACAAGAATCTCAAGGACCTAAATTCCTATGGAAGGATATCCCAAGTCGTGGATATATTGAAGGCAAAGTGGTTGCGTTTACTCCAAAAGTTTAGAGGCTACCATAAAGAAGTGACAAAATCTTTGCAAGGTCGTTCAATGGGTCTTCGGAGGTAGATTGGAGACCTTAAGTTCACTATGACAGAATCTATGTAACTCCATGTTAACTCCTCAAGAGGGTGAACGTTGGTTTAAGAACAAAAGCATTAAGATGAAGCTCCGGAGAATAATATTACGAAACCTGTGCATGGACATAACTATTTTTAAAAGAGGAATTTCGTTCATGCTTTGAAAGAGGAATGCTTACTTTTCAGTTGTTCAAAAAATTCATCACTCGTGAAGGCCGTTTTGGGTCCATGTATATGTACCATACCGTATCGTATGAATTTTCTAGATAATCAAACTCTTCAATCTCCCATATTTTCTATTAAATAGTTTGAAGAAGATGTTTGTGACTATTCGTAAACATTTAGGGGATGTAGAACCACATCTATATCACCATGGTCTTGTAAAAATTTTACTGAAAAAACAAGTAAAAGAGAACAAGGATACATGGGAACAATTTTTGATCATAAATTTATTTGAAGAACATCAAGAAATTCCTTAAGGTAGCACATCAAGAAGGAGTAGGAGAAAAAGAACAAATGATGAAACTCAAAGTACAACTACTACTACAATTGAAAGAACTAGTAGGGAAGAGAGACTGTCAAAAAGGAAGAAGAAAGAAACCAAGGGTAAAAAGCCAATAACATCAAAAGAGAGAAAAAGTATTGAGGCTATACATCAAACCCTTCTTCCGAAGAAGAAGATCATCAAGTGTTATCTAAGAGATTGGTTCATATTCAAGAACAGTTTATCTATAGCCAAGAAGAAAGAGAAAGGAAAACAAAAGCAAAAAGACAAGTTGGTCCACAAACAGGTGAGAAGAAGTTAAGGTGCTTAAGGGGAAGTTGAGGAAAACGCAAAATGAAGGACCTCATTTTACTTCTGTCAGAGAAGAAACATCCAAAATCCTCACCGACCATATTCCATCTCACTCTCAATCGCTAGTGAACCCTGTCTATTTCATTCTCACTTCTATTACTGAACACAGTCCATCCCATTCTCACCGTATGTTGATGTGAGCCCTTCTCACCGCATTTTTAAAGACAACTCTCCTTCACGGCATTTTGGGGATGTACCCCAATAAAATGACACCCGATATAGACCTACAAAGAAGAAGTATATGATTATATAGAATCTTTAGAAAAGCAATGGCTGTGTCCCGCACTTCATCCATTTAGCCCTCACATATCACAAAATGATCTAGTCCAATCACCGAAACAGGAAGTCTTTTGAGCTAGAGCTTTAAATAGACACATTAAAATGAAAATGAGACATTGAAGGAACAAAGAAAATTGGACAAAATCATTCATGATAATACCATGCTACATCTCTGGAATATGGTTATAAGAAGAACAAGAAATTGAAAAAGAAATGTACAGCGTAACACCTGTTAATACTTCAAATTTAGATGCTATGAAGAAGCCCAAGATAAGACCAAGGGTAAGAGAAGAGGATTGGATGTAATGGCTGAAGTGTCAAGGTATATGAACCAGAAAAGGATGATTAGACCACACAGAGGATATGTAACACTGGCATAAAGGGTATGTTGAGTCTCAACCTGCATTATACATCTTCCTAACTTTTTCATCACCCGAACCTTCCAAGTTGTCAATATCATTGTATATTAATTGAAAAAGAGCATCTAAAATGGTTTTTAAATCATATTTTGTGTCCGTTGTTTGATTTATATTTTTGCTCATTTAGTCATAAATCTTGCCACTTCTCAGCCTGGCCGCAACTTTCCGGTACCATTTTGTGAAAGTCTATGTTATGTGTGTCTTCAAAACGTAGCCACATGGGCAGCAAGTCGTAACAATGTGGACATGGATCATTCCTTATTGGCTCGAGCAAATTTACTTAAGGAGGTCGTGGGTCAAAGGTGGCCAGCGGGAAGTCAACCGTAGAGTCCCACGGTGATGTGACCATGTTTCTCATCACGTGAGGATTTTGCATGACCGTTTCTAACTTACTGGAGACACATCAACACCGTACACGGCTCCATGTCGAATCCAAATGCATCCACTCTCATATATTTACCCTCACCGCGGCCATGATGCCGGATCCCCGGACGTGATGATTTACGTGTCTCCATCAAAGACAAACTTCTTGTGAATTAGCGTTATATTACCTTTGTTATAATAACGCGTTTGCATACGCATATTAGATTAGCTCGTATACCGTAATGTAATTACGTTTTCCACCGTGCCGTAATATCACCTCTCGTTATGACCGTATTCTTAATATATAAGAAGACTCGTTTCTCAAGCGTAATTCGTACTTGAAGGCTATTGCCAAGGTCGGGTGCGCAGGGCCCCGCACACGCCGAGGTTTTGTGCATTATTGTATAGTTCTTGTTTTGTCTCTTTAAGCTCATTGTGCCATAAGTCATTCATGTGTTTATACATTACATCTTTCATGGTAGCTAGGCGTTCATCTCTCGTTTTATAATCTTTCATGCGTTTACATTCATTCGTCCATAATCTTTCATGTTTTATGTTGTTGTTAATCGATCGTGTTCTTCAAGCTCGTATTTAGCAACGTACGTGTACCTCGGCATTTGCATAACCTTTTGACTAATGACATGGAATTAATATTGTTCTGCTACTAATTTCATTTTTCTTAGTTTCTATTTAATTTCAAGACTTGCTTGTTTATTTCCAAGCCTTGCTCATTTGCCTAAAGAGGTTAGATTTAGATATATTAAATTGCTCATGACATTTTCAAACATTCGAAAGCTTAAATGGACTACTGTAAAGTAGGATTGAATTATGAATGTGTACTTTGATATTAGTTTACTTTCATAGTTAGAAAATATTAGAATTGGCTCATGACATTTTCAGTTACCTCCGAAAGCCATAGCTGGACTAATGGTGAGGGATTGAATTATGAATGTGTAGTTTGATATTAGTTTACTTTCTACAAGTTAGATATCAGGTTACTCAAGTTGTTTATGGTTACCTCCAAAAACCATAGTTGGACTAATGGTAAGGGATCAGAAGATAAGTTGATGTAATTTGATTTAGATTTACTTTGTTGCAACTTTTGGATTTCTTTAGGCACAGTTTCTTTTGTGTTTGAACAGCAGCAAGGATAATGAGTTTCATGATCAGTAGTTCATTGTTTGTTTGACTAGAATAGTGATGCAATTTCATTTTCTTTGAAGAATTAATTTTGTCATTGTGTGTTTTAAAATTCTTTTGAAGTTTGGAAAATAATTAGAAAAACATTGTTGTCTTGAATATTTGTCTCCATACTTGTTTTTCAGAATTTCATAAAAAATCCAAAAACGACCAAAAATTAAGAGATAGGTTATCTTACACATATAGTGCGCTACACTTCATCAACTTACGAATCCCGGATTGATAAATTAATGTAGCAATTTAGGACACACTAAATTGACCAAACACATATACCTTATATGTAGTTCTAATTCATTTTTTCTATTAACTTTATAGTGTCTTCTTCTATAATTTTGCATCCTTTTGAAGTGAATATGACTACATATCCTTTGTAAGTCATTTGATCCACACTTAGGATGTTATGTTTTAACCCTTCAAACAGTAAGACATCAATGGATTTTATATTTTTGACATCAAGGTTGGCTCTACCTTTTCCTATCACCTTTGTCAGAGGTTTCCAAGAATAACATCACCACTCTAAGTTTTATTGAAATAAATAAACCTTCTCATATCTCTAGGCATGTGATGAGAATATCCATTGTCTATGTACTAGTGACCATCTTCTTCTAAAGCGCATAGTACAAGTACACACTTCACTTGTTACTCTTTTTGTTTCTTCCATATTGTGGTATGATGACTTCTGATGGAGGCATCTCTTTCTGGCCTTGTGTTAAATGAATTCTTATTCAGTTACTTGTTCTGGATATTTTCTTTCTGCTAGCTAAAATGTATAAATATCTCATTGAATTTCTCCTACACTCCGTTTCCACATGTCCAAACTTATTACATGTATAGAATCTTATGTGACCATAAAACGGGGAAAAGAATCATAATATTTTTTCCTCATGTTCCTTTCAGTTGCATATGATTTTCAGTTTGTAGCCTTATGCCAAATAAATTTCATGAAAAATAGTTTCCATTAAAGAAAATTTTGTACTTGGTAAATGATGATCTTCTTATGAAGATGATATTTCCTTGACTAATTTCTTTGGAAGACATAAACATTTTTCTTCTAAAATATGTTGCAATGTGTCCAAAGTTGTGACAACTAAAATACTCAATATCATTCATCAAGGGAGAAAATGAATTGTTTTCCTTCTTTGGATGTTTGTATTATTTCCATACTCATTCATGGGAACAAATTATAGTCTCTTTCTTTGGTTGTTGGTTCTTCTACATACTTCCATTGCTTCATTTTTAAATTTTGTTGCTACATTTTTCTTTACTAAGGTTTTTAGAATTTGATTTATTTTCTTTGAGACTGCTTGTACATCCCTGTGAGTTGGATTAAGTTTCATGAAAACCAAGGCATAATTTAATGAAGGGATACATTTGACTACTAATAATACTTTCCAACATCTTCGTATTGTCTTGAAATACCAATTATTTGTCCTTTTCTTCTAATTTACTTCTTAATGAAACTACTTATATTTCTAATTTCTCATATTCACTCCTTTTTTCTTTTAGTTGGTTGCTTATTACTTCTTCAACTTTTCTTGCCTCATCTACACAGGTTTTCAACTTGATAATTGCTATAGGTCAATTTGGGCACCATTCCCAATGATCTGGTTAACTGGGCATCATCTCCAGGACCAATGATCAAGGTTCTATCATTCCCTATCATTTCAGTTGCTACATGCCCTAAGACAAGAAACAAGACAAATCAAGCAAGACTTTCATCAAGAAAATATTTCCATGGTTTGAAGCTTATTATATAGCATATGAGAGCTCACCAACACAGGCTCTAAGGGGCCTAAGTGCGTTTCATATGCAGGTAGACCCATGCAAGGCTACCATGCAAAGCACTTCCTGACATTCATAGGTGTGTTGGTCACATTGGGAGCGAAATTCTCATTGTTCTGGAATCTCCACTTGGCTAGTGCCTTCTAGAAGAGTTCACATGTGTCAAGCTTCGGATCCAAGTGTCCATTTGACATCTACATGACTGGAAACATGTCTTGCCTATTTTTGGAAATTTATTGATTGCAAAAAAACCTATAATTCATCTATAAATTGAGCACAGATTTGAGTGCTTGAGAAGGAATAATTTGAGTAGAGAAATGCTGGAGAATTTTCAATTGAGAGCTAGATTTGCGAAGCTACTGCTAGAGAGATTTATATTGTGATGAGGCTTGGGAACATTGTTGGAAGGTCACTTCAAATTAGTCACTAGGTTGTAACCTCTCCTTTTATCATCAATAAAGAGTACTACTTATTTTTCCCTATATGCATCTGTATTGGCTTTGATTTTCCATATTGCAAGATCTTGGTTGATGTATATGGTTTATGCTTTACTGATTTAGCTAACTAGCTTGAATAGATATCTATATATTGCATCTTCTGTTGTTTCAGTGTTCTTTCTTGCAGGAAGCATTCAGCTCACAAACTGCTTGAATTTGAAGCTGCAATGGAAGCAACATAAGGAGTCATTTGTAAGATAATGAACAAGCAAGCCTCCAATCCTCTCTGTGTATTTTTTCTAAGTTAGGATAAATAGTCATATAGTCTTCCACTTGTTGTTCTAGAATAGCACATGTCTAAGGAAGCGTGATTTATCCGTAATTCATAATTCTAGCCCAACAAATTGGCGACTCCACTGGTGAGAATTTCTCTTAGTTCTAGGTGTTTAAGCCTCTGATTTTCTTTGTTTATCCACCCAGTATTTGTTACACACAAAGAATAAACTTTTTCAGAGCCTAATTTGCAAAGACAGTGAGTTAAAAAATATTATTTTTCTTTTTATACTGCGCCCAATGCACCCTTAGACTGGACACAGTGCTTTGCAGAGCACTGTCTCCCTTCTTAGCCTGCGTTGCAGAGCACTCTCTCACCTTGGAGACAACGTTGACTCCTGAAAGTGACCAAATTTCCTTGAATTTGACTTTGCAACTTGCTTCAGTTTTGTTCGCTGCTATGTTCTGAAAATTTTAATGCTCAATTGACGAGTGAATCTATATACTTCTTCCTCCTTTGGTTGAAAATTTGTTCAATGTTTTTTTAAAAATGTTTTTCTTTATCATTGACAAGTTGATTTCAAAGTAATTTTTATGGTCGCATTAAGAATCATCTGCTTTCGAAATAGGAAATTGTCAGAAAATCTTCGTTTCCTTGATAGCAAAAATTGTTGTTGAAATCCTCATTTTTCCTTCAAAAGAGAAATTTTTGTTTGTATTATTCATTTCTCAAAAGTAAAAATAATTTTAATTATTGATCCAGTGCACCTAGTTTCTTTTTTGCATTCATAACATTAATGAAACTGAAAAGAAAAACTTGCATTTGCATGTAGGATTGTGTGTGTTTTGCAAAAGGAACATTAGGAAATCTGCATTTAGTTTTTGATTCATTGATTTTTTTTTTGTTCATTGATTTGTTTGCTCACGAACTATTTGCTCGCTTCCCTTACTAGATAGGTTCTTCATTGAAAAAGCTGAAAGTGAAAGTTTGTTTATCATTCTTAGCTTGAATTTTAGTAATTTCATATACATCATCATGGTGAACCTTTGAAAGGAAAATTATTAAGCAAGATCAACATAAAATAAATCTCAATTTACTTAACAACGCATTGGAACCATAACGATAACATTTAGAAGGTCTAGGATAGAGACATGTTCCGGCGTCGTAAAACATAGCAGCTGTCGTCAACTTGTCTTAGATACATTCTGAGTGTGATACCTCACTCTACGTACATAATTATATCATAGCTCGTCCACGTACTTTCGGGTATATCGGGCGGTGTTACAGTACAATAAGTATAAAGGGGTGCTCTCACTGTGCAGTTTCGCATCAGACAGTGCTAATATGGACTTGGGCCTCCATGTAACTTCGGGTATATTTGGGAGGACAAATTTTAGGTGCTATCCATCCATAGTGAACCGAGTCAGCCACCTTGAAATTGTGATACACCGAACACAACATTCAAGGAGATTACCTGCCTGTACTTCTTGGTTCGCCAGGACGTATTCTACAGTTCACATTTTCTTGGTAAACCATTTTTCGTAGCATTACCCTCTTTTTGTTTTTTTTTTGGTTAAAATAAATCATTAATCGTGGAAGAACAAAATCCTATCCCCCGTCATTTGCGTAGATTAGATTTAAAACCACCTTTACCACCGAAAGTTACTTCTGGTAGGCGAAGGCGATCACGATCTGTCGAATCAAGTACAATTCATACCTCTGGCAAAACATCATGTTTTAAACCAGAGTTAGCTCAAATTGTTTCCACACATCCCAGTTCATTTATTGTTGTCGAAACGGAGTCTTCATAGCTACCCATGGTCACGATCCATTCAATCACTGAGACCATACCTCCTGGACCCGACGTTGTTCAATCACAAATTGATCCAGATCCTGTCTCTTCTTTGCTAGAATATCTGAATCCTAAAGTTGAAAAACCAGAATTTGTCCCAACCTTGGTCACCCCACAAATTTCTGTAGCCACTGAAACTCATATTTCACATAGTCAACCGTCTGAAATATATTTTAGGCCTGACGGTGAAGTTCTTCCTCCTGGTTTAATTGCGATTTAAGAAATCCCACAAGACGATACACCTTTAACTCAAACCCATTTTGGGGGGGGACCTTTACTTGTACCAGTCTTTTTCTCAATCGTTTCCATCTACTTTTGTTGATCCTATTGCCGTTCAATCTCCCATCAATTTTCGAGGGTATACATTTGGTCATAAAACCCTGTCTGAACCAACATGTTCGGTTGGGTCTGCTATTCCAATTACGTCAAATCCTACCCTTGCTACTCTGTCGATGTTCACAACCTCACCAGATTCATATTTGCACGGTGGCCCTTCAGTCCAAACAGGCTAAAAATCATTGTCTATCACTTTCTTTGGTGCATCTTCACGTTCATGGTCTTTACCAATGTCATCATCTGGTATTTTAACTGGTAGTCCTATCGTTAGTACTGAACGACTTGATTCATTACATACATCATCAAGGAAATATCAAGTAGGTCCTTTTGGGTCAATTCCTTTAAGTACCATATCAAATAGACTCCCAGCATTTGGAGAAAATTATTTTCCATCTTATTATCCTCCTTATGTTGGGGGGCAACCTTTGGTCACCCAATATGATAGTACTCAGTCACTTTTTGGTCAAACTAATGTTGACATGAATTTTTGTCAATGGCAACCCAGTCTGCCTATCTAACCACAAACGATTGTACACTCGTATCAACCGGTTCAACCTATTACACCCACTTCATTACCACTTGTTAATACATCTACACCCCTGTTACAGAATCAAAATATTATACATCAACCTTATCAGGCAGGTTCTTCGACTCAATATCATCAAATGTTGGGTCCACAGACTCAAAATCCTTTGGTTAATTTAAAGAAACCTGTATCAGGGATCATTTATTCACAAGCTGGTGTACCATTTTATGGGATGTCACAAACGCAACCTGGTTATACCTATCAACCGAATCCAACTTATACTAATTTGGGTTATAACATTGGTGGACAGACCCCTTGGAAGGGACAAGCGCAAATGCCTCAAACTTCATTTCAACAAGTATCATATCCATGTTTTGGTCAACATAATTCTCAATCATTTGCTATGCAAAACAACCCCTATCTCGGTTACCAACAGAAAATTCCATATGCTGGTGCTCAAAGACCTGTTTCCCAAGCAATTCCATCTTACCCTGGCTATGCTCAACCTGACCTTAATATACAGTTTCCTTTTGTTGCAGCTTTAGAATTACCAGATTTAAAATGATTAACCAATGATCCTGTCAATTATGCTCCTGGTGGTTGGTGATACCTCGTAAATTACCCTCCGATATTCCTAAATTCAATGGAAACCCTGGAGAAGATCAGTCGACTCATGTCATGAATTATCATTTATGGTGTTCATCAAATTCCCTAAATGATGATTTTGTTCGACTACGTCTTTTCTAGCGTACGCTCACAGGTCTGGCTATTAAATGGTATGTTGAGTTACCTAGAGCTTCGTTTGACAATTTCACTTCTTTAGCTACTACCTTTTTGACCCATTTCCAATTACCAATCAGATATGAAACTGGAACGAAACTCTTGAACAATTTCAAACAGACTAATGCTACTCACATTTCTGATCATATTCATGAGTGGCATCACCGTCGACGAATGGTTAAGAAATTTGTTCCCAATCAGCTCCTTGCTGAATGGTTCATTAAGTCCCTGTTACCATCTATAACTGAGGATGTGGCTAAAGGATGCGTCATCATAGAAGAGAAATTTATCGCTTGTGCCCAATATTTAGACTTGATTTACACTCAGTTTGGCATGCTCTATGAAAAAATCCCTAATGCACCGCGATCTAATTTCAATGTTCCTCCTCAAATAAAGGACTCTCATGTCGGAGACGGCTTGATAGGAACTGCAAACACACACCACGCTACTGCATCTGATCCTGCTCCTACTTTCGAAATTAATGTCGTGTCATTTGACAAAGGCAAAAGTGACAAGCAACCAGGAGGTAAGAAAAAGGGGAAATCAAAGAAAAATAAAAATTCTAACCCGCAGGAAAGATCATCTGATCAACAGTTTGGACCACAAAAACATCGTTATCCATGCATAATCTGTAACAAGGAACACTTTGTTAGGGATTGTCCTCACAGTGCTGAAGTTTAAAAAATCATCAAGACTTCTCATGCATCAACTGTGTTGATAGACCCATTTCCAAATCCGGACACAAATTTGGTTGCTACGGATCCAACTCCTAGTTCCCAAGTGTTGATGTTATCCACCACAAAACCTTCACAAGATATTTTGGTGTCGACGTGGAATAAAGACTATGGTAGTCCGGCCACTGATCAACCTACTACCTCAACAACAAATCCATCTAATGAATCAGTTCACCTTCTGTTATTCCTGAATTGACAGTTAAACCACTGAAGGGAGTAATTCATAAATCGACATATAATCCTCGAGCAAGAGTTGCACAAAATTATAATATATTTGAAGATTTGGCTCAATCCCCTTCAGTTATGTCTGCTCTTGAGGTATTGCAAAATTGTCCCTCACAAAAGCAGGCTTTATTGTCGGCCATTGGTGGAATTGATCCGATTGATTCTAATCTTGTCCTCTTTAATCATACGGGCTATGTGCCACAGCTACCAGCAGAATTGGCATTCTCCATACAAGTAAATGTCCTCAATCATCTTGTTCATCGCACTATTATTGATGAGGGAGCATCTACATGCATTATGTCTTTAAACTGTTGGAAGTCACTTGGCTCGCCGCTATTATCGCAATCATCAACGACGTTGAAGGATTTTGATGGAAGAACATATAAACCTTGTGGTATTATCAATAAACTGCATGTTGAATTAGGGGGGAAAACAATAAGTATTGATGTCAAGGTTGTTGATGGACCCCTTGACTATAATATTTTACTCAGAAGACCATGGGTATATGCAATGACTACCATTGTTTCTACATATTTTAGAATGATTTCCTTTCCACATAAAGGTACAATCACAGTCATTAATCAATTATCCTTTTTGCCTCCACTTCGCAGAGAAAAGGAAGCATTCCATTTGTTCACTTACCCCAACTAGAAATATCGAACATTGGTGTAGGAATCTTAAAGGATTCCACTCTTATGGAAACCTTTTCATTACCGTCGCCTACGACGTCAGCAAAAATTACAAGCATAGAGTCCTGCTACATGATCTCTTCCACTCTATCTGGCTTAAGGGAGAGTACGGGTGATTCTGATATTTCTACATTGGATAATGTTTTACCACCCAACCCTATTGAGTTGGCATAGCAATCAATCTATTTGGCTTGGGCAGAAAATCTGAAATCAGCATCGTTGAGTGTTTGGGTTGATCGTTCATTAGATTTTGGTACTCTATCTGATCCATTTTCCTAAAAAAAATTGACAGATGAAAATATTTTGGAAGCTATGATGTTAGAAGGAGAACCATGGGAATATTATCATCATCGTTCCCATCTTCCTGATTATGAAGAAAAAAATCTCAGTGAAATATATCACCCATCCATCAAAACTTTCTTTCGAATTATTTACTAATTAATGCAATTGACTCTGAGCGAAATTTATCAAATATCGAAGAAACGATTTCTATCAATATTTTGACCAAACCTGGCATGGTAGAAAATATTCATGTCGGTGTATCTTGTTCTCCATCACAATTTGATTTATATCGCTCTCTTTTTCATGAATTTCGTGACGTATTTGCTTGGTCTTACGAGGAAATGGCAGGCATAGATACTAGTATAGTTGAACACACTATTAATATGTATCCTGATGTCAAATCGGTGTGTCAACGGCTTCGTCCTATTCATCGAAAGAAATTCGCTGCCACTAAAGCAAAAGTTGAAAAACTTTTGCGTGCTAGTTTCATTTACCCTGTTCCACTAACTGAGTGGGTTTCCAATATCATTCCTATTATGAAAAAACAAGGGACCATTAGAGTGTGCGTCGATTATCAGGATGTTAATCAGGCTTTTCCAAAAGACAACTATCCTACTCCCTTTATCGACCAGATTATTGACGATTGTGCTGGATGCGAAATATTTGCGTTCATGGATGGATTTTTCGGCTACAATCAAATCAATATCCACCTAGATGACCAACATAAGACAACATTCATCTGTCCCTGGGGCACATTCGCATATAGGAAACTTCCGTTTGGTTTAAAGAACACTGGGGCAACTTTTCAGAGAGAAATGGATTATGCTTTCAACGACATCAAGCACATTGTTCAACCATATCTATATGATTTACCAGCACATTCACGAAATTGGACTGATCACCTGATGCATTTGAGAGCCATATTCTTACGCTGCCAACACTACAATATATGCCTCAATCCACACAAATGTGTGTTTTGTGTTGGCTCTGGTCAATTTCTCGGATTCGTAGTCTCAAAAGAAGGAATTCGAATAGACCCACTGAAGGTGCAAGTCATTCCTTATTTTCCTGTACCATCAAAATTACTTCAGATACAGAAACTTCAAGGAAAGGCTAACTTCCTGAAAAGTTTCATTCCAAACTACACCGAAATTGCTAAAGGATTTAATCGATTATTGAAAAATGGGGTTCCCTTCCATTGGGACCAAGTTGCGCAAGATTCTTTTGATGCTGTCAAGGACCATATTATCTGAGCATCATTAATGTATCCTCATAATTATCAAAATGATTATTTCCTATATATCGTTGCGGCTAAAACGACCATCGATATAGTTTTGTTCCAAGTAGAAGATGGAATTGAACATCTGATCTATTATTTGAGTCGTAATCTCAATGATACGGAATTTAAGTACTTGTACGTGGAAAAGCTTTCCTTGGAAGTTGTTCAATCTATCCAAAGATTTCGCCATTATATCCTGCTCCGAAAAACAACAATAGTTTCAGATTGCAACCCCATGACTTACATCTTATCATGTCAATTGTTGGGGGGCAAATATTCAAAATGGATTTTCATTTTGCAGGAATTTCATTTGGAATTCATCAAATCCAATTCAAAGAAGTCTTTAGTTTTGGCTGAGCTTCTCTGTGAACTTCCCTCTGACAGTACTGCTACTATGTCGGAACCATATATTCCAGATGAGTCTCTATTTCTAATCGGCTCATTTGATCCTTGGTACAAGGATTTCATCATTTATCTCCAAACCCAAACTTTTCGACCTAATACCTCTCGCTCTGATCAGCGACATATTCGATACCAAGCCAAATATTATCTGATCGATGGCGATACACTTTATCGTTGTGGTGTCGATACCATTTTAAGGAGGTGCCTCACTCGTGAGGAGGCTAAAAAAGTGTTAAATGATTGTCATGATGGGGCTTGTGGTGGAAATTTATCTGGATATGCTACCATGCAGAAGATACTCCGCGCCAGTTACTTTTGGCCTACTATTTTTTGAGATTGCATTCTTGCAGTCAGAAGTTGTCATGCATGCTAGATTTTTTATCGTAAAATCCACAAACCACCAGCGCCAATTCATCCTAATGTCTCTGTTGGACCATTTACGAAATGGGGTATTGACTTCATGACCTGTAACCCTCCTTCGTCTAGGGGGCATGGTTATGTTATTGTCGCAGTTGACTATTTTACCAAATTCACCGAAGCGATGCCTACATTCAACAACACAGGACAAATAGTTGCATTGTTTTTCTTTAACCACGTTATTGCATGGTTTAGGGTCCCACAGTCTATATTTACAAATCATGGGAAACATTTTCGCAACCATATGATGTCTGAATTGACTACCAAGTTAGGATTGTCACATGATAATTCTACTCCTTATTATCCACAATCAAATGGACAAGTTGAGGCTATTATCAAAAATTTTAAACGAATGCTTCAAAGAATGATAGGAGTTTGTAAAAGGAACTGGCACTTGATCTTGTACTCCGCCTTGTGGGCATATCGAACTACGGTGAGAAACGCAACCAGATTTACTCCTTTTCAATTGGTGTATGGTCTGGAAGCTATCTTACCAATCCAATGTGAAATATCATCGTTAAAACTCACGATATAATTCTTACCTAACACCTCAAAAGAAGAAGTGTGTCTCCTTAACCTCGTCCATCTAGATTAAACGTGTCGTGAAGCCCAATTGGCCAACGAAGTGCATAAGAGACGTATAAAGGCGTAATATGACAAAAATGTCCAGCCTCGCATCTACTCAGAGGGTGACTTGGTCCTTCTTTATGATCAAGAAGCTGATGTAATAGGTACAGGGAAATTTGAACCATTATGGCATGGCCTTTATATTGTCAAAAGAGTTCTTGCTAAGGGTGCCTATGTGTTAGTTGATTACAATGGAATTCCATTGGCACAACCTAGAAATGGGTTGTATTTGAAACGTTACTATGCTTAATCATGAGTGTAGTAATTTTTTGTATTATATTGTTTATATGTTGTTGATTTGCATTCACTATCTTAATTTGTTTTTAGAGTTTTCTTAACATTAGTAATATGCTTTACATTTCATCGCAGATGACTAAATCTTTAGAACCATTTGTTGGATATGTTGATGGTGCTAGTCATAGTATGCAGAATCTATCCTCTGCAGCGTGGGCCATTTTCGCTCTGAACGGTGAGTTAGTGAGTTTTCAAGGGATTTGTATTGGTAGATCGACGAACAATATCGTTGAGTATAGTGCGTTGATCAAACTTCTCTCTGATGCCATTTCATTTGGTATTAACCGCATAATCATAAGGTTAGACTCACAAATTGTGGTATTACAACTTACTAGTATTTATACTGTTAGAAATCCAACACTTCTTAGATTGTTCCTAAGAGTTCAACTTTTGGAGAGACATTTTGATTTCATTCAATATCAACATATTTCTAGAAATTTGAACACTTTAACTGATTCATTAGCTAATAAAGTTTTAGATAGACATTTGTGACATAGGTAAAGAAAAAATTCACATCATTGAATATGATTGTGCATTAAACATAGGAAAAACTCTGAAATAATATAGATAGATAGTTATAGGTTTTTACAAAATTTGTGCCCAAGACACATTGGTCATCTGACCTCAAAATGTATGCAAAAAGTCACAAGTAAACTAGTGGTGCTCATGGTAACATGCTATAGATCTAGCAATCCTATGGAGCAACTGCATCCAACGATTAAGAACCCCGATAGTGTGTCGTTGCAGTCGCATGGGAAGCTCTTCGATCCACAAATCCGGAATCCCTAAGGTCAACCCCTCTATGTGCTGTTGAAGCTCAGCCAGAGTCTCAGCCATATCAAGGTCCTCAAGGACTGCTCTCCCGATAGCCCTCTCTGTTGGCGCATCTGCTTTGTGCTCTAGTTCCTCTATTGGTTGAACACGACCCATATCTACATTACATCAAACATTTAGTTTAGTCTTGGAAATAAATCAAAACACAAAAACATTGTATAAAACTTAGAAAAATAAAAAAACATGGTTGAATCATTCTTACCTATTGCACCGCACTGAGCGCCTTTTGGTAATAATAAATATGGATCTCCTCAAAAGTTGACACCTGCATATGCATACTCATCTATGGCGACAAAATTTCGTCGTAACCAGAGGAAGAATGCAATAGAGAACACAACGGTCGATTGACCTACATGCCGACCCATGAGTTCTACCCATCTCTACATTCGAGGATCAATAGGACTATATATATTCAATGTTACATGTTGTGGCTGCATCAGTGGAATCCGTTCCAAAGCGAAGGAGATAAGGATTGAACCATCACTAAAAAATTTCTTCCTTCCCCCCTTTGCTTTATTCAATTTTTCTTTTATCTGAGATAGAATAGCTTCAGACCAGTTGAAGACTATTGTCTCTAGGCACTCTAGCACATACTGCATATACGATCTATTCACTACATGTAGTGTAACGGTGCCAGCAAGTTTAGCGATCGTGAAAAGGATGGTTCTCAAAGGCAAATCCCTAACATCCCAGATGTTTATTTTTCCATCTTTGCTAGGTTCTGCCCCTAGATAGAAAATTTGCATAACATAATCCCTCATTGTCTCAACTCCGATGGTAGACCCTGTGAGATAAATGGGCAAACCTCTCCTCGACAAACCTATGATAAAATACATGTCCTCAACTGTTATGGGAACCACTTTGTTTTTAATGTGAAATGCCTCTATCGTCGGATCCCATGCTCGAACTAAGAACTCCAAGAGTTCTATTTGTTGCCTCATTCCTGACAATTTGAAGTACTTAAGTAGTCCACAATCTCTTAGGGCTCTTACAATACATGTATCATTCAAGGCAATCATCTCTTGTTCTTCATGTTCGCTTCCCCTACATGTAGTCATCATTATAATCCGATGGAAACCTGAAATGCAACCATAAGATCCATTAGATTCCAATCATTGCAAAAAAATAGGAAAATTTTGAGCACAGCATGAAAAAAAAAAACTTGAACTGCGCCCAATGCACTCTCCTGGGCTAAGACAGTGCATTGCACATGTAGGTACCCTTCACTGTACCTACTATGCAATGTAGGTTTCGACATTTAGGGGTGCGTTGCCCTCATTTTGGGCAGAATTTACCCTAGGGGCCTTAAAACCCTAAAAATTTGCAAAAAATGGAAATGAAATGAATACTAAAAGGAAGAGGAGGTTCATGGCACTAACCTGGATCAAACAGCGATGAAATCAGTCCACAAAAACAACCGCAATCAATGACTGAAGTTCAGGGGAAAAATCAAGTTCAGAGCTCCAAAATGAAAATGGTAACAATGGAATGGTAAAAATGAATAGTGAAACTAATTTTTATAGTCATTTAATTGTTTGCAAGTTAAATTTACTGCTATGACTATAGTTTTATTATGTTTTTATCATGAAACGGGTATTTTTAATTCATTTGATGTTGTTCTGAATAGGAAATATAATTGACAAACAAATTAGTCATGTAGATTTATTCAAAGAATGACTTGACCACAAAGCATACTTTTTCTCCTTATTTTTCGAGCTTTGTTAAAAATGAAAAAGGATTTGAAGCACACTTTTATCTCTTTTTCGAGATTTGATAACAGTGAAAAAGGAAACCCTGGAGTCTTCTTTTAGCTCTTTTCAGACTCCGATAATGTGAAAAGATTGCCGAGCACTTGTCTTTTCGAGCTCGTTAAAGTAAATGAATCGATATCTACTCAGTATAAGTTTAACCCTTTTCCGGACTGAGATAGATTATTTACGAAAAAGGAATACCTTGGTTAAACATGACCAAAGAGGTTCTCTCAGATATTATTTTACACTTTTTCAGATCTGAGTGACAAATTTATGAAAAATTACTTTTGGAGTTCTCTTTCATCCTCTTTTTCAGACTCTATAAATATGAAAAAGGATCGTCCTATCATTGTTGTTAAGCTCGTTAAAAAATAAAATAGCGACAGGCTTGTCGATCATGGCAAGAATCGAGTTTCATTCATCGCTAGACTTGTTAAGTTATTAAATAGTGATACTTTATTCGCCCAAAGGGTTGAATTATAGATCAAGAAAATGCTATCCTCCTCAAGCTTGTTAAACAATAAAGAGGTACTGGTCGACAAATGACAGGGGAAAATTTGGGAAAAGTAAGCAAAGTTTCTTTTTGGTAGAAAGTCGCTCTTGAACATGGCACTTCTTTCACTCCATGTCCATGATTGTTTAGGTTGGGTAATCATCTTGATAGTTCATTCACACCTATGGTTCATCATACCTTCACTTCGATTTTGGGTCAATGCTGCCAACTCATCACAGTGTCGCCGATATGTTCAAGAGAAATCATCCAGTGATTAAAAACTCATCCTTCTGCAATACTCATAAACCTTCATTTTCATGACTGTCATCCCTGAAAAATTGCTATATCAAGTCATACCGTTGTCTCTGAAATTAGTAACTCTTGTTTTGCAATAAGGTGACTTCTTGTCAACGACAAATCAATGTCTAGGAAGTTCACTTAGAAACATCAGATTCCAGTACCATGAGGCTTGTTACAGCATCGACAAGATCCTCGCTTCCAGACCTTTGACTGAAAGATTGTGTTTGGCGTTCGACATCAAATCATCTATTCGTGCCTTACGAAATGTACTGCAGTACCTTGAGGGCCATTGACATTAATGGTGGTTATCTCACATTTTTTAACAACTCACATCATTAGCTGGTAACCAAACGATGTATTTCCATGTTTGACTACAATTCATATATTTGCATGGTTAGACTTGTACCCGAATGATCGAGTGAACAAGATAAGAAGACCCCAAATCTAGTGTCATCCATCCGAGCTGAAATTTCAGGATTGTTTTACACATGATCTGTACGGTGACCTTACATACAGATTGTCATCCAAACATGGGCCTATATCTGTAGGCATGTCTACATATGGGCAACATTCCAATGAAGGCGGCTTTCTGAATTATGTACATGTTATTATATTGTTTTATGCACTGAATATGGGAATACCTACCCTCAACAATTATGATCAAAAGAGGATATATCATGATGTAATGTATTGTAAGATTGATGTAGGTGACCACTCCGCTTCGTTTCCAAACTCATCACAGTGTAAAGCATCTCAATCAGATGTTCTTATTATTTGGATCTCATGCTTTAGGGGGCAATTGTTATAGGTCAATTTGGGCACCATTCCCAATGACCTGGTTAACTGGGCATCATCTCCAAGACCAATGATCAAGGGTCTATCATTCCCTATAATTTCAGTTGCTACATGCCCTAAAATAAGAAACAAGACAAATCAAGCAAGACTTTAATCAAGAAAGGTTTCCATGGTTTGAAGCTTATTATATAGCATATGAGAGCTCGCCAACGCAGGTTCTAAGGGGCCTAAGTGCGTTGCATATGCAGGTAGCCCCATGCAAGGCTTCTCTACAAAGCACTTCTCGACATTCACAGGTGTGTTGGTCACATTGGGAGAGAAATTCTCATTGTTCCGAAATCTCCACTTGGCCAATGCCTTCTAGAAGAGTTCACATGTGTCAAGCTTTGGATCCAAGTGTCCATTTGACATCTACATGAGTGGAAACATGTCTTGCCTATTTTTGGAAAGTTATTGATTGCAAAACAACCTACAATTCATCTATAAATTGAGAACAGATCTAAGTGCTTGAGAAGGAAGAATTTTAGTAGAGAAATGTTGGAGAATTTTCCCTTAAGAGCTAGCTTTGTGAAGCTGTTGCTGGAGAGATTTATACTGTGATGAGGCTTGGGAACATTGCTGGAAGGTCACTTCAAATCAGTCACTAGGTTGTAACATCTCCTTCTATCATCAATAAAGAGTACTGCTTATTTTTCCCTATATGCATCTGTATTGGCTTTGATTTTCCATATTGCAATATCTTGGTTGATGTATATGGTTTATGCTTTACTGATTTAGCTAACTAGCTTGAAGATATCTATATATTGCATCTTCTGTTGTTTCATTGTTCTTTCTTGCAGGAAGCATTCAGCTCACAAACCGCTTGAATTTGAAGCTGCAAAGGAAGCGACAGAATGAGTCATTTGGAAGCGACTAAAAAAGTAAGCCTCTAATCCTCTTTGTGTATCTATTCTGAGTTAGGAGAAATATTCGTATAGTCTTTCACCTGTTGTTCTAGACTAGCACCTCTCTAGGGAAGCGTGATTTATCCGTAATTCACAATTCTGGCCCAACAATAATTTCCCCTATAATCCCATTTTCTTTTTCTTCAAATATCTAAAGTAGCTTCATATTTTTTCCATTTGACATTTCTAGATTAGTCTTTAGAGAGATGACCTTAGCTTCAAGTCCTTCACAAAGTATTTTCCTTTCGTTAAGTTGTTTGGCCATTTCTTAATTGGTTCATTTAACTTATTTTAGTTATGCTTCCACAACTCTAGAAATCTTCTCCATTTCATCCACATCATGATCCTGGTTTTCATATACCTACAACTTTTCGTTAAGACTGTCAATCTTGTTCAATGTATAAACAAGTTTTCTTCTAAGATTAAATCCATTATCTAACCTTTATTCTCATGAATTTGTAACGTCATCATTAATGAAAGAAACTAATTCTTGGATACACTCAGCTTCAGATCGAATACTATTTCCTTCTTCAAATATACTAAAATTTTCATCATTATTTTGCTCTTGATCCTTAAAACAAAAAGAAGCAAGATTACATGTATTTTTATATAGAAGATTACATGGTGATTGTACTTCTTCCTTAGTTGTATTGCTTTCACTTTTATCTCCTTCATGGATCGCTTGTAGGTTAACCCATACATCCTTTTCAGATTCATAGTGCATGGATTTCTCAAGTTCTGAATCAGGTATGTTATAGTGAATTATGTTTACGGTCACCTGATCATTCTTCTGTATTTCTTGACTTAATGGATGACTTTTAGAATAGGCATTACATACTAAATGAAAAATATCATATCCAAGAGATATCCATCTATACTTCACCATATCTTTCCATACCTAATAGTTTGCATCATTGAGTAGAAGCATACCATGATTATCCATAGTTCTTGAAATGACTTGTTCCACTGTTGGTTTTACTTGATTGAAAATTGTTGATAGTGCCACTACATTTGATACGTAACTTGCACAATCATAGTTCTCTTGAATTGAATTATTATTTTGATTTGTATTCTTCTTGTGCTTCCTTTCCATAATCCATTAGATCTTCTTCCAGTTGTTAAACTGATTCCTAAAGGACCTGACGTGATACCAGTCGTTAGAAATACTAAGAGTGGGGGTGAATCAATATTTCATGATAAATCAACTTTCTCCCAGTTTTTACTCTTATTTACAAGTCATTAATTGTACCAATGATTAATTAATAGCATACATGTAATATTGCACATATCATGATAAAATATACAAGATCAATTATGAACATTATCAATAATGAGCCACGAGAAGCAACTCAACAAGTAACCATCAACAAACACATGAGAACACCATCAAGCACACACACAGACACCAGATATTAGGTGGAAATCCTAAACGAGAAAAACCATTGTTATTGTTTTCTTTTTCTTATTCTTAGTAATATTAAAATTCTTCTTTTATGTCATACATTATCCCACCACTAATGCGTGGACCCCTACCTATTGGAGGTCACCACTTACAATATTTTCTCTAGCTACTATTAGAAGGGAGCCACCACTCCCTTAGCAAGTTCTTTGGCCACCACCAAAAGGAAGCTACCACTCCCTTAGCATGTTAACGAAAGGAAGTCACCACTCCCTTACTGAAGGCTCCAACCCTCATATTGTTTTGGACCCCATTTCATAATTTTTCATATTGGGTCTACTTGCAAAAAACTCAAGGTCATGTTTCACAATTTTCATACTATACTCACATATATTTCTCTGCTCAAACTAAATAGAAAACCTCTCTACAATACCAAAAACAGATCTGATGCATAAGTCTCTCTGCTCATAAATAAAACTGTCAAATCCTAGCATCACTTTAAACTCTAACAAAAACACTGACACAACATCTTTATTATCAAACCACTATGTCTCTCAAACATACACCAGCATACCAATCACTCTTTTTACTCATAAAATTCTTCTTACTAACAAAACCCTAGAAACATACACACACCTCTCTGTTATCCTTGCAGTAGAAACAACATACACTTTCTTTGGTCATGTAATCCAACTCCATTGAAAAAACCCTATCACCAATAAAAATTCAACAATACACTCTCATCGTCAACATTATAATGCTCTTAGCGTGTACAATACTGTTACATGAGAAACCCTAGCAATTTCAAACCACAACAATTGGCATACTATCATATTCAAACTCACTGACAATACCTTTGCTCAAGACAACACAAGGATCACACTTAACATTAGTACAAAAGGTCTTAAAACCAAGTCATCCTTGGTAGATATAATTTTTTAAATGGAACCATTAGTCAAGCCCACAGTCCTTTTTATGTGAAAAATTTCAGCTCTATTTGAGCTCTTTTTTGCTCCACCACCTCCATAAACCAGTGTTACACGGGCTCTCGCCCCCCCACCTAGGGGTCTATATCCCTCGCCCCCTCGCGCTCCGGGGTCTTGGGGACTTCTAGGGGATGTTTCCCTCACGCCCCCTCATGCCCCTACACACCCCCTTTCACGCCCCCTCACGCCCCCTCACACCCCCATTCATGCCCCCTCACGTCCCCTCACTGCCCCTTTTAGTTTATGGTTTCGTGTTAAAAGTTGATGTGCCACTTAGCATATTTGAGTTGTAAACTTCGGTTTAAACTCTATTTTGAATCTTGATATAATATGTCATATGATATCTTAAACTTTATTTTCATTGTACATTGTTAGTAGTTACATTAATGATTATATAGTTACAAACTTACAAACTTACATGCATGATTGTATGATGTATGTTTTAACTTTTAAATTTTAAATTTGTTTCAATTATATGATTCATCATTCATCAATTTGTAATTTTATCATTTATGATTTATCTTTCATGATGCAAGTGTATGATGGTTGTATATACATTCCTTGCAAAAATATAGTTACATTTTAAATATTAAATTTTATAATTTTTATGACCCCGACGTCCCCCCACGTTTCCTGAAAATTGGTAGGGAGCTTTTGCATAGGCCGCTCCCGCGCTCCCTCGCCCCCTCGCTCCCACCTCCGGGGGACTTGGTGGAACATTTCCATAAACATATGCAAACATATATCATGATCTTGGAATTACATTACATACATATGTGCCAATGTTCCATAATCATGCCCCATCATCAATTTAAGAAATTTCCATTGAATATCAAATTATGGAGGGGGGGAACTTTTTGCTGCAACATTTGGCTCAAAATCAGGGACCATCTCTGTATGAGGTGAATGAGAACTATAGATATTTGAAGAAGTATATTAGTGCCTTTTCCTCTGGCCATGGAGTCATATACAGTCATCCATCATAAAAATTTGTCTTTGTTCATTCTTACCCTAAAAGTTGCAAAAATTCATGCCCTAATTGAAATGACACTAAATTTGAAAGATATAATAAAAATGCAAGCTAGAAGTGCCCTATTAATACAAAGGGAAAACCTTCCTACCTACCCTAACTGAGATAAATTTTGATTGAATAGGAAATATCATTCATGATATTTCCTATGGAGTTGACCCAACAACTTGTTAAATGTATGGGACTAAATCATGCATTTGATTTCCAGGGAAACATGCGCATGAAGAGAAAAAGTGTAGAATTAATGGAAAATCTATACATGCCACTTATAAAAACTACACCGAAAGGTCAAAAAATACTGAAGGCCTTAACTTAATTTGAATCCAAAAATGACAAAACAGGATTAGTGAAAACACGAGAGTGGTGTGGGTGAACAACATAAATAAAAAGTGAAGATACCTTTCCCCAAGATGCCTTTGTCACCATTGTATGAAAACATGTTTTCCTTTCCCTTTATACATGCAAGTGAATACATTATAGGTATGGTGTTTTCCCAGAATAGGAGAAGCCTACTTAAATATATCATTCGTGGATTGAATGTTTGGGTGCCTTAATGTGCAATGACATGTTTCCAGGACTGAATTCAATGCAAGGCATATTTGAAACTCTAACTCTGTCTTCTGGTGTCTTATTAGAAATTATTTCAGTTTTCATTTTGTGTTTTCAAGTTAGATATTGTTTTCAAGATTTTACATTTATAATTTTATTGCAATGTGGCAGACTGATCAGGGCAGTACAGGAACAACCCCGAGACGGGATGATCGCAGAAAGAGGCCAGCGGAAGAACATGTAAAGTGCCAGCATTGCTCTATCTTCGGGTATTTTAGTTATTTACATAATTGAAATAATATTAATTTTGTTCAAATATGCAGACACCTAGCCATGGTACGCCTGATGATTCCCTCTTTGAGGAAGAGCTTTCTTCATCCCTATCTCCAGTGTTCTTGTTGCGAAAAAGGCACGAGATGCAAGGTCGGAATTTAATACTTTGATAGACGCGCCTCAAACACCTGAAACAGAAGAGAGGATAAAAAAACTTATGAGCCAGCTAGAAACATATCAGGTAATAATAAAAATTCAAAAGGATATTTTTTTTGTTCTGCATGAGATGAATTTTGATAGTTTGATTTTTAATTTTTACATTGACTAAACTAACAAAAATTTCTTTTGTATGTAGCATTTTCTGGCACTTGCTGAACCCGGTGTTGGTGGTAGTGGGACACAAGGGCAAGATATTGCCCAACAACCCTCTCATACACCTTCTACTCCTTTAGGTGCCAGCCAAGAAACACACCCTGCCCAAGCAGACACCCAGCCAACCGCTGAACGTGTTGGCAATGATGAGGCTGATATGACCAACTACATTATTGTGTTTCCTGGAGCTACACGTGTCAGCTCCACAGGGACCATTAATGGCACGTTGTTGGTGAACGATGAAGGTGTCCCTATAAAGCATGTACAACTCCAGGTAAATTTTAATATTTTAACTATTTCATGTACTTTATCTAAAACATATTTATCATGATTTTTATTTTTAAATTAATGATAATATCTTCTTCTTCTTTTGGTTTTATTCTGTGTAGGAAACAATGAGTTCTACAGGATTCTGGAGAGCCATGCGTTGGTAATTTTTGGCCCAACCATACGTACAGGGTGGAATTCCCAGAATTCCAACCTGAAAAAGAACTTCTAGATTATCTAGAAGCCCTTTTTGGGGTCGGCACATTTGACAGAAAAGCGGTGGCTCAGGTAGCCGACAAATATTTGAAATATACCAGGGACACCTATAGGACGCAATTGCAATTTAACCCTAGATATGAACGTCCTCTCGCAGTTTCAGAGAGTGAGTGGAGAGCACTCATCCATGACGGAAAAGAGAAAAGGGCAAAGAAAGAAGGAAAAATGCCAACTGGACCCGCAAGGTAAATTACAACTTTAATTCAATAGCTTTAATTTTCTTTATGTCTAAAATAAAAGTGTGCTACGTCATATCTAACTTCAATCTTTTTATGCTAGGTTGCCTGACACCTCAAAGGCAACCAAAGCTAGGATTGGGAAAAAGGGCCATCACAAGCTCGGCCAGGGTGGCTACTTGAAATTAGCTGCAAGAATTGTAATTAAGTAGCTAAACATCTTATAATTAATTGTATCGCCTTCCAAAGTTTTTGTAATCCTATCGGATATGATTAAAAATACACAATCATATATAATGTAGGGTGATGACTTCGGAACAATAACTACAGAGGAAGATAAAAATATCGCTTTCCGTTTTGGCTATCAAGCTGTAGTTGAACGTCGCAGAAGCTTGGGGCAGGTCCCAAGATCCAGAATGCCTGATAAGGTAAAACATTAACCTTTCAATATTTTTGTTTTAGTCCATAAATTTAATGTCTAACAACTTTGTTTAAATCAGGGGAGCAGCACTACCGACGAGGCAAATAACCCAGTTTTAGAGCCAGATGTAGATGATCCTCTCGTGCAACCTGATCATTGTAGTGGGGACCAGGCCGACAATGCTGCTATCAGTGAGGGCCGTGACAGTAATTAATTTCCACTTATAATTTTTTCTAATTATACCTTGATGGTTGTCCTTATAACTTTTTTTGTTTAAATGACAGAGAATGTTTCCTTTGAGGATCTTACCACCAGAGAGGAAGACAGGGCAACAGTCCCAACGGCGACAACTGGTGCACCAGGTAAATAATCTCATTGCAATTTTTTTTATTAATATTACCTAACTAGTTCAATGATATTTAAAAACTGACAATTAAAATTTAATATTATCTGTTTTTGTAGGCGATGCCCCGTCACTGGATGAGACCAGACATCGTGACAACGCAACTAGGTCAGCGGCGACAACTGGTGCACCGGGTAAATAATCTCATTGAAATTTTTTTTATTAATATTACCGAACTAGTTCAATGATATTTAAAAACTAACAATTAAAATTTAATATTATCTGTTTTTGTAGGCGATGCCCCGTCACTGGATGAGACCAGACATCGTGACAACGCAACTAGGTCAGCGGCGACAACTGGTGCACCAGGTAAATAATCTCATTGCAATTTTTTTTATTAATATTACTAAACTAGTTCAATGATATTTAAAAACTGACAATTAAAATTTAATATTATCTGTTTTTGTAGGCGATGCCCCGTCACTGGATGAGCCCAGACATCGTGAATACGCAGCTAGGTCAGCAGTGCGGGTTGAAAGGCACGAAACAGGAGCAGAGCACGATGATATTGATGATGTAATTAGGAGCTTTAAAAATAGGAAGAAGAAAAAGAAAATTTGACAATGTAAAATATTGTATTATTATAAGACAAACGTTACCATACTTGGAACGTTTTTTTTGCGTTATATAAAAAACTCATTTATCATATTATTTTTATGTCAAGCATTAATTGCAATGTTTCCTTGCGTACTTTTGTTGAATTGTTTTTTTATTAGTTATTGAATATTTTTTTTTATGCTCATGAAAGTAAAAAATGAAATATAGATTGGGTATTGGGGAATTGAGAGTGATGTGAGGGGGGGAGGGGCCATAAGAGCTTCCACCTTCACGTGGTTGGCCCTGTTTAGTAGAGAATAATTTATTGGAGCGATTTAATCTTGGAGCAAACCTCCCTTGATCCAGCGTAGCAAAAAAAAAGTCATTATTGACTTAGTTGCTACTCTTTCAGATCGTGGGAGGCTTGTTCCAAGTTCATGCGACTCTAATAAATTGTTCTTGAAACGAAGAGGAGCTTATTCAGGTATGTTTTGACATTTTCAACATATATTCTAACATTATCATAAGAATGCATCTTAGAGTAAAAAATACTACATCAATTACTTGTATTTATTGTATAGATAATGATGGATTTTGATTGACTTGGCAGTGCAGGTACAAATCCTCTTGCATCATGAGCAATACAACTTGTCAACCGGGGTCATGTCCAGGATATTTTTGCTTGTGCGCTTGACCAAGTTCGTAATGTCACATTTTGTAAGTTCCTTTACAGTTCATAATTCAATATTAAGCTTGTTCATGATTATTATCTAGGTTTTTTGTATGTGTTTTTTCATCTATTTGATTGTAAGCAACTATGCATGTTTCCTGTTGTTCACTATGATTTCTCCCATTACCACTCCCAAAATGAATCCGACTTTATTGTTACATAGGTTACTTTACTGTTACTATGATTTCTCCATTTACGATTTCATAGGTTACATCATGTAAAGTTGTCAATCTCAGGTTGGTGATGAGCTTTAGTTCTCCAGATTTGGGGCTTTTCTGATATTTTCTCCCTCATGTCATTCTTGCATCACCTCGTTGTTTGAGCATGCCAATTGTCTACCACTTGTACCAATTGGAACATGTCAATCTCTGAGTGGTGCCACATTTCACCTATTTTCAGTGAGAGTTTAGGGTTTCTCTAACATAGCTTAAGAAATCCGATTCAGTGCCTGCTTGAATATTGTCACATAATACTTATGGTTTGGATTGATGAGCATGTTCTGAATGGTTGGTTGATTCATAAGAACCACCCATATAGTCATCTTGAGATATTTCAGAAGGTTTCTCGAGTTTCCTTTTTCACCGTTTCTAGTGGGTGGGATGGTGTGGGGTGATCCATCAATACTGGTGCTCTTGAAGTAGGGAATTTGTTTTTGGGGATATAAAGGAGCATTTGATGTAGATATCCCATTGGATGCATTCATAGATGGGCACGAGAGGTCAAGAATTTAAATTAAAAATATACAACCTCTAGCATGGCAACCTGAAGGCCGCGAGAGACACTGGTTAAAGATTGTTTTGTGCTGGCCTTAATATAGTCGTGATTTCTTTCTATTATCTTAATGCAAATATATAGTCCGGTCTCATTGAAATGAGGATTGTGGTTGTATTTCTCTTTGATTGTTTCTCTCTTAATGCTCCAGAAGTTGCCAAAAGTTGCGATAGTTGTTTAGTTTGCATGTTACAACTTAAAAGTGGTTTTTAGCAATGGGAGTCATGTTTTTTAAGGTTCATACTAATATGAAGATCTTGTAATTCTATATTCAGCATAAGAGAATATGGCCTCTGCTTTGGGTGGTATGACAACAATTGCCACATCTACCTCATTGGGTAACAATGGAAAGGGGAAGAAGTTGGGTGCAATGTTTGATAATTATGGCAGACAATTGTCTTCTCTTTCAGTTTTTCACCCATTTCCTTTAATCGCTCAAGCAGAAGAGGGACTCTGAGATTACGCGACAGAGAGAAGGTAGTTAATACAAGAGCTATGGAAAAGGAGTTTTACTTCAACAAGGATGGCTCGGTGACAAAAAAATTGCAGGTCAGAGAAAAAATTATGTTTAAAGGAAGGTCACCTGCACGTGAAACTTCACTGCGGTGGATCTTTCCTTGTCCACTTATATTCGATTTTAATGTGTTATTTTAATTTTTCATGGAGGTTTGTTTTGGCATATGGTCTGGCATTCAATAGCACACTTACTGAAAGCATTGTCAATTTGTCTTGCAGGCGGTGTGAACAAACTTGCTGATCTTGTTGGAGTCACCCTTGGGGCGAAGGGAAAAATGTTGTCTTGGAGAGCAAGCATGGTTCTCCGAAAAATAGTTAATGATGGTGTGACAGTAGCTAAGGAGGTAATTTGTAGATGTGTGCTCTGGTTTTCTTTTTAATGTTGTATTAGTTCCCCCTCTTAAATGTCTTAGATTTGGTAAGCATAATTTGAAAACTCAAAGGTGAAAGGAAACATATTTGTTACCCAGTGGTCTACTTGGCCTATGGACTAGCCACATTAGAGTAATGCATAAAGCTTTTCACAACAATAAAGGGAAAGGGTTATGGCTGAGTCAAATTTTATTGTTATTGACAGTGTAATGAAATGTATCTCAATGCTATGGTTTTGGCCTTTTTATTGGTTGAATTAGAGGACACAGTTGAAAATATTGGGGCCAAGTTGGTAAGGCAAGCTACGACAAAGACAAATGATTTAGCTGGGGATGGAACCACAAAATCTGTTGTTCTTGCACATGTTGGAATATTGAAAAATTCCAGAACAATGAATGGAGAATAAATCTCCCTTCCTCTAACACAGAGAAAATAAAAATTTCTTTGACAGGAGATAGAGTTTCAATACTTTGAAAACAAACTTCTATTCCCTTCAATAACTAAAAAAAAAACTATTACACTTCTTCCTCATTGAGAGGGATTACAAAATTATGACTGCTACAAAACGCAGTGCATAAAACCAACTCACTGTCTGTTCAAAACAAACATACTCTGTCTCTAAAACACTCTGCTGTGTTTTTCCCTTTCGCACTGCTGTGCATACACACTTAAAAAGTTACACTTAGTCTTTCACTTTTTACACACTGCTGTGTAATAAAAAATTTACGTACTATCTATGAAAAAAACTACCAAGCTTTTTCGACCTTTTTATTTTTATATGCCGTAACATATAAAACATATTATAATAAACCCTCTTTTTAAAAAAATAAAATTAAAACTAAATTCTATGGACCACCTTTCATTTCGCATATGATATATATATAACATATGTTTAAAACATATGTATATATTAAACTATCAAAACATTAAAGAACCCTTTCCGTCGAACTTCAAAAGTCTGAATAGATTGAATTTCAAACCAAATTCGCGTTCCAAAATGGGATGCTGACGTCTGCCTAATTTTAACTCGAATTCTCAATCCAATGTGCCCTATAAAAAATTCGGGTCCGGTTTTCGGGTTTTCAGATTCCCTTCAATTTCATGCGATCCAATATTAATGCTCCACGTGTCCTCCTTTTGAATTTACAAAACTGTCGGGTAAATTTATGTTTGTTTAATTTCTGGTTGGTGAATTGCGTTAATGCTGGTTGTTGTGTTTAAATACAATCATGTACAGAAATATGGCTGCGGCCGTCTACAAAAAAAAACTTGCAGGAATTTTAAATGCTGAATTAAATTTCTGGATGGCATGCAAGCAACCTCCAAAAAAAAATGTTGCTGCTGCATCCGTCCTTCTGCTGCAGCAGTTGAAGTTAAAATTCAACAGCACAGGGTTTAATAAGTGAGGGTGTAAAGGTAAATTTTTGTCGATAGTACTGGATTAAGATCATCTATTCATTTTTGTAGGGTCTTATGGTGTTTGGTTTTTTAGTTTTAGGTTGGGCTTATTGAGTCTAAGATAGTTTTTGAGTGAAAAAATTGCTATCAGGTATTAAAAAATTTTGGTTCTTTTGTCAAAATTTATGAGCTTGTTAGGAAATACAAAGCTGACAATGGTTGTATCTTAAATTTGTGGAAAATAATTTGAAATGAAACCTTTTTGTTTAGGTTGTTGCATCAGGTACAAACCCCATTCAAATTACTAGGGGCATTGACAAGACAATAAAGGCCCTTGTTTCGGAACTCAAAATTTTGTCAAAGGAGGTAAACGCTTGCCTTTTGAGTAGGCTGGTTTTCCTTTTTGCTGATGGTTTGGTGTATCTAATTGAATTAGTTGCCTAAGGTATTTTTTGGTTGCAAACTCCTTTTCATTTTTCATACAGTATTGGCCTTGTGGAATACATTTGATTGTGTGGTCTTGTTAGATCTACAACATTTGTAGTTGTTTAGTCTTATGGCCGAAGTGCACTTTTATTATGGAAATAGTTGATGCAATATTGTCATTTAATCCTTACTGCAGGGTAGCATGTTGAGAAGTTTCTTGTGAAACATTTTGTATTCAAAATGACACTTGATCCTATACAGCATCATGCACTTGACTTCAAAATTCATATTCAAAGTGTGCCAGACAATTCTTGCAAAATTTCAAATATTTATATTGTTTTAAACCATTATCTTTTTCATGTATTGGATGCTGAAAATGTGAAAAAGACTTTGGTATGAAACCAACTGGTGAATAATTTCCAGCACAACAACCACTTCCAAGACATGATTTAGAAGTAGAATAAATGTGCTTATGAAGCATAGAAAGATATCCTTGATGCATTGTCAATGTTTGGCTAGGGTTATTTTTGGAGAAAATAACTCCTTATTCCTAGAATAGTGATCTTCAATACAAGTAAATGCCAGAGAAGAGAGATCATCGTGTGACGCAACAAAGCTGAAATTGGACCCCTAAGGAGAGCTGGTGTGTCTACAATGGCCTCATGACATTTTCTCAACAGTATGCCAATTCTTTATAGAAAGCACAGATGTAGCCATGACTGCTGCTGTTGGTTTATTTATCAAATTCGTAGAATTTGATAAATAAATACTATCCACAATGGTTGGAATTTAATTTATATTCCTAAATTTATATTATCTCCAAGCCTTATAACCAATGTTTAACTTTCAACACTTTGTATTTATACTCCACGTTTCTTTTTAAATAAATAACTTGTAATGAACTTTCGGCTCTATATTTCACCACCCAGCCTTACAGCAATCACGCTCCAGACTTATGCTAATTATCCGCCAATCGTTTAATTAAACAATTTCATTATACTCCGGCCCCACCTATATATATCAATAACCAATCAAACACTCGTATCGTACCTAGCTATCCTCCGCACACCTTAGTTAACCTCCGGGCAAGTTCAACGTGCGACCATCGTCCGATGGCCCTTCTCCAAATCAACGACTCTTGGCAATTTCGCTCGGCTTCCAACGTCGGGCTTTAACGTGCGATGGCGTGGGTTAAACGGTTATTTTCCGGGGTCACTTCGCCACGTGTCGCATTCGCTATGGAATCGCTCACGAATAGGAAATACCGCCTACTCCGCAAAAGCGGTGCGATATGGGAAACCCGCTTTTGTGATTCCGCTCGTGGTTTTGGTAGAGGGCTTGACCACGGGTGCATGTCTGGTTCCGCTATCCTTTTGTTTGTTAACTCATGTCCAATCCTCGGGTCAGGTTCCGAAAGAACAACAATTAACAACAATTTTGTCTATTTATTAAGCGGGATTTTTATATTTGAACAGTTTTCACGACCCTGGTTCTCTACACAGACCTCGCCTTGGATATTTTTACATAAAAAAGATTGTTCTCAATAATTATTTATATAAATTTTCCACATGTTTAGTGTGGTATTCCCATGATTTATTATAAATATGTGTATTATCAAAGAAAACCAACACAAATTTTATAATATGGGATCAAACAAAATTGTTCTTAAGTCGAGCCCGCCGGACCTCAAACGGCGATAAACCATAATTCAAACCAAATTCGAGTTCCAAAATAGCCTGCTGACGTCGGCCAATTTTGTGACGCGAATTTCTTATCAAATTCGCCCTAATATTTTACAGGTCCGGATTTCCACTGCGCGAGCGGCCCAAACAAAGATCTGCTCCAATAAATTTTTACCACGTGTCCTCAATAAAAACTTGCCCTGCTCCCGGCTGCGGGTGCATTCGATCGCGTTTAAGGTGATGGGACATGGATATGGCGATTTCATATCAATCGCATTAACATTTAACGCTGTTCAATTAAGTTTTCACATCAAATCCGCATTAATTAATTTTTAACACTGTTCAAGATCGGACCTCCACTCCTCTTAGTGATTCCGCACGCTCCAATTTGATCCGGCCTTCGGCTCTCATTATTAATGATCAGATATTAATTATGACGGGTGTCCTTTGATTGCATTGCAGACGGGTCGACAAAATGGCATTTAGCCATGGTTTTTCAGACAAGTAGGTTGTTGGATTACACTGCCTGCTAACTGTGACGATAAGGAGAAGTGGCCAGCTGAACTGCTGCCTAGACCTTGCTGCATATTTGCATTTATCTCGGTTTTGTCTCTGTCTATCTTCCTCTGTTAATTGGAATTCTGCTTCTTCATCTCCTCTTGTGCCCACTGCGCCTGAGATTTCACCCATGCCTCACATGCGTCATAGGATGCGTTTCCGCAAGGGGAGCACTAGAGGTCAACCCCGACGCGCTCCCTCCAGCCCCTCAACAAAGTCGACTTCTGGCCAGTCCAGTGATTATTACTTAGGTCGATATCCAAATACTAGGAGTGGGCGGGGTCGGCTTGTAGGATCTAGCCACCGTATGGATTCCCCTGCTCTTGGCTTCCCCACCGCTAGTTCACCTTCTCCCACGACGCGCACTGGAAAATTTTTCTTTAATTTCTCTCTCAACCGCCCGTGAATCATGGCTTTAGTCACTGTGGTCTTCCGCGAGGAGGCCCAAACGGAGGAAGAATGCACCCATCCGACGGATCTGAGCTCGGAAAAAGCCGGCCAGCATTCGGGCCTTCAGGAGGGGAGCCGTGGCATGCATGTGGAGGTAGCACCTAGCGATCCTGGACCTTCCTAAGGATGGTGCCGAATCGTGGAGGAACCACCGGAGGAGTAGTTTGGTTAATTTGTTTTTCTTGCTTAGCAGGCCCACTTAATTGGGCTGCTTTTAGTTTATTTTACTGTGCTGGACCTTTGTAATATTTTTGAATTTTGTAAATTAAACGTTCAAGACTGGTTTCCCTGTATGAGGGCAGTCTTCTTAATTTTTTGATTTTTTGATGACAAATTTTCCATGAGTATGGCCAGGCAATGTTTTTGACTTCGGTGTAATTTTATTCGCAATGTTAATAGATTAACTTTACTTAGAATTCTCACATGATTAGCGTTTTTCTTGATCTGTTCAAGGAATTTGGGTACTTTAATTTGTATTTGGAACAATGGGCATCTGTACTCTATCTGTTGCTTTACTATTCTACATACTGCTATTTCACTTTCTTATAGATGCCTCGGGCATATTTGGATGCTTTCTCAGATTTGTCGATAATCTCCATGTGGACCATTACTAGGTTTTATATCATGTCCCTGTATGTGACATGGGGTATTTTTCTATCATTGTATGGGGTGGGACTTCCACTTTTATGGATGGATATTTGGGTTCCAATCTTCAGATGTGAAAATGTAATGACTTCATGGACTGTTTTACTTCATATAATATATTCAAAACAACATTTTTTCTCTTGTGAAAAAAAAAATGATTAATTTTTATCACTCTACCTTCAAAACTAGCGATGCTGGTCTATGTTGCTGGTTTATTGATATGGTCTGATGGTCTTTTTATATTTTGGGCATATCACACTCCTCACATGATTAGCATTTTTCTATGTTCAAGGATTTTGGGTACTTTAATTTGTATTTGGAACAATGGACATCGGTACGTACTCTATCTGTTGCTTTACTATTCTACATACTGCTATTTCACTTTCTTATAGATGCCTTGGGCATATTTGGATGCTTTCTCAGATTGTCAATAATCTCCATGTGGACCGTTACTGGGTTTTATATCAAGTCACTGTATGTGACATGGGGTATTTTTCTATCATTGTCTGGGGTGGGACTTCCACTTTTCTGGATGGATATTTGGGTTCCAATCTTCAGATGTGAAAATTTAATGACTTCATGGACTGTTTTACTTCATATAATATATTCAAAACATCATTTTTTCTCTTGTGAAAAAAAATGATTAATGTTTATCACTCTGCCTTCAAAACTAGCGATGCTGGTCTATGTTGCTGGTTTATTGATATGGTCTGATGGTCTTTTTATATTTTGGACATATCACACTCCTCACATGATTAGCGTTTTTTTCTGTTGCAAGATACTTTAATTTGTATTTGGAACAATGGACATCCGTACTTTATCTATTGCTTTACTATTCTACATACTGCTATTTCATTTTCTTATAGATGCCTCGGGCATATTTGGATGCTTTCTCAGATTGTCGATAATCTCCATGTGGACCGTTACTGGGTTTTATATCATGTCCCTGTATGTGACATGGGGTATTTTTCTATCATTGTCTGGGGTGGGACTTCCACTTTCTGGATGGATATTTGGGTTCCAATCTTCAGATGTGAAAATGTAATGACTTCATGGACTGTTTTACTTCATATAATATATTCAAAACAGTGTTTTTTCTCTTGTGAAAAAAAAAATGATTAATGTTTATCACTCTGCCTTCAAAACTAGCGATGCTGGTCTATGTTGTTGGTTTATTGATATGGTATGATGGTCTTTTTATATTTTGGACATATCACACTCCTCACATGATTAGCGTTTTTCTCTTTTCAAGGATTTTGGGTACTTTAATTTGTATTTGGAACAATGGACGTCGGTACGTACTCTATCTGTTGCTTTACTATTCTACATACTGCTATTTCACTTTCTTATAGATGCCTGGGGCATATTTGGATGCTTTCTCAGATTGTCGATAATCTCCATGTGGACCGTTACTGGGTTTTATATCAAGTCCCTGTATGTGACATGGGGTATTTTCCTATCACTGTCTGGGGTGGGACTTCCACTTTTCTGGATGTATATTTGGGTTCCAATCTTCAGATGTGAAAATGTAATGATTTCATGGACTGTTTTACTTCATATAATATATTCAAAGCAACGTTTTTTCTCTTGTGAAAAAAAAAAATGATTAATGTTTATCACTCTGCCTTCAAAACTAGCGATGCTGGTCTATGTTGCTGGTTTATTGATATGGTCTGATGGTATTTTTATATTTTGGACATATCACACTCCTCACATGATTAGCGTTTTTCTCTGTTCAAGGATTTTGGGTGCTTTAATTTGTATTTGGAACAATGGACGTCGGTACTCTATCTGTTGCTTTACTATTCTACATACTGCTATTTCACTTTCTTATAGATGCCTCGGGCATATTTGGATGCTTTCTCAGATTGTCGATAATCTCCATGTGGACCGTTACTGGGTTTTATGTCAAGTCCCTGTATGTGACATGGGGTATTTTTCTATCACTGTCTGGGGTGGGACTTCCACTTTTCTGGATGGATATTTGGGTTCCAATCTTCAGATGTGAAAATGTAATGACTTCATGGACTGTTTTACTTCATATAATATATTCAAAACGGCGTTTTTCCTCTTGTGAAAAAAAAATGATTAATGTTTATCACTCTGCCTTCAAAACTAGCGATGCTGGTCTATGTTGCTGGTTTATTGATATGGTCTGATGGTCTTTTTATATTTTGGACATATCACACTCCTCACATGATTAGATTTTTTCTCTGTTGCAGGGTTTTGGGTACTTTAATTTGTATTTGGAACAATGGACGTCGGTACTCTATCTGTTGCTTTACTATTCTACATACTGCTATTTCACTTTCTTATAGATGCCTCGGGCATATTTGGATGCTTTCTCAGATTTGTCGATAATCTCCATGTGGACCGTTACCGGGTTTTATATCATGTCCCTGTATGTGACATGGGGTATTTTTCTATCATTGTCTGGGGTGGGACTTCCACTTTTCTGGATGGATATTTGGGTTCCAATATTCAGATGTGAAAATGTAATGACTTCATGGATTGTTTTACTTCATATAATATATTCAAAACATCGTTTCTCGTCTTTTAAAGTTTCAATTTTTTTTTTTAAATTGAACCCTTCATCGGTCTACCGACGCCTTGTAGACGTCGGAACTGCGACAACCTAGAAACGTCGGAAGAGAGACAGTATAAAAACGTCGGACCACATTTCGTCGGAATTGCGACAGATTACAGACGTCGGAAGAGCGACGTTCCAAACGTCAGACCACATATCGTCGGCATTGCGACATCTTACAGACGTCGGAAGAGCGACGTCCAAAACGTCGAACCATGTTGGGTCGGAATTCCGACTATTTACAAGCGTCAGAATAGCGACATTCCAAACGTCGAACCACATTTCATCAGAAGTGCGACAGTTTACAAACGTCGGAGGCGCGACGGTTTGTGAGACGTCCGAAGAGTGACGCTTGTTCGGAAGCGACGGAAGAAGTGTCGATAGTGCAACACTTTTTACGTGCGTCGGAACTGCGACGGCATGACAAACCACGATTTGTCCGCCCTCAAACTGTCGCTCTTGCGACGACTATGTGTCGGAATAGTGACGAATTGGCCGTCGGAATTTCCGCCAAATTTTCTAGTGTATTACACTTTCGCTGAACTGAGTGCCATGAATCTCTGCTTCCTGTTGTACCAAGAAACAATTGTAAATCCAATGCTAAAGATCCCCCTTGATGTGCTCCTTCTGTCCATTGGACTTCCAGCCCAGTCTGCATCTGTGAAGCCATGTAACTTAACTCCATCTGTCTGTTTGTACCATAAACCATACTCTGATGTGCCCCTCAGGTACCTCAGGACATGTTTCCCCTCCTTCCAAAATATATTGGTAGGCTTAACCATAGCTTGACTCAACTGGTTAACTGCATAGCAAATTTCTGGTCTCATGTTCACTAGATACATTAGTGAACCCACTAACTGTCGATAGACAGTACCATCTACTACCTCTCCAGAAGTAGCATCCTCTTTCCTCCAATTTCCTAGAAGAGGAACATCCATGGGTTTGCAGCCCTCCATGTGAAACTTACCCAATATCTCCCTTGCATACTTGCCTTGAGACACAAAATTTTCACCATCTCGCTACCATATTTCCAATCCAGGGAAATAATGAAGGAGGCCCATATCCTTCATTTCAAACTCCCTTGCAAGATCCTCCTTGCATGACTGTATTACCTGCTCATCACCAGTCAATATTAAATCATCAACATAAAGAACAATGATTAAAAGCTTACCCTCCACCAAAATTTGGTATAGGTTTGCATCTGCTTCACTTTTGGTGAAGCCCAGTTCTTTGAAATAGTTGTCTATCTGAGTGTACCAAGCACAAGGTGTTTTCTTCAACCCATTCAACACTCTTTTGAGTCGGCATACATGCAACTCACTTTTGAAGATATCGAAACCTTCAGGCTGCTCTATGTACACCTCTTACTCAATGGTCCCATTGAGAAATGCAGTTTTCACATCCATCTGATGAATGCACCAGCCCATCTGCGCTAAGAGAGAAAGGATGGTCCTTATGGAAGAATACCTTGTGATAGGTGCAAAGGTCTCTTCATAATCTATCCCCTCGATCTGTGAGAAGCCTCGAGCCACAAATCTGGCCTTGTATTTCTCCACACTCTCATTAGCAGCTTGCTTTACCTTGTAGATCCATCTTGAACCTACCACTGATTTATCAACCGGCCTTGGAACAATTTCCTAAGCACTTTTTTTAACAATGGAGTCATACTCTTCCACCATTTCATCTACCCATGTGGGCTCCTGCACTACTTCCTGAAAGGAAGATGGTTCAGTCATAATACATTTTCTCATGAGAGCCATGTATCCAGTAAATCGGTTAGGAGAATGTCTTTGTCTGCACTGTGAAGTAGGGGTCCTACATTCTATGCAGCATCAAGTCTCAGCCTATTAGCTTCTGTGGTATTCCTTTTTCCATTTCTGATGGATGGCTCTACGTGAGTGGACTCCTCCACTTCATGAACCTCCTCATGTGGCTGATCCTCATCTTGAGATTCATCTTTCAGGACCAACAGTTCCTCCTCCACATGCAAGTCCAGCTCCCTCTCAAGCGATAACCACATGGCTTTCCCCTCATCAAATATATACCCCATCGCACAACATTCATTCTGTTGTTTGGAAAATACACACCATAATTATGGGGTGTTTCTGTGTACCCCAAAAAAATCCTGACTACAGTAGTTGACTCCAGCTTCTTCCTGGCGTCCTTGGTCACATGCACATAAACAAATGATCCAAAAATCATAAAGTGTGAAACATCCAGTTTCTTACCAGTGAAATTTTCTTCAGGTATTCATGCCAAGTACTCTATGAGGATAATGGTTTTGCACATAAACCACAGTGTTGCATGTTTCCACTCACAAATGCATTGGTAGGCCCTGATCATGCAACATCGCTCGTGCTACACCCACAATCGTTTTTTTATTCCTCTCCGCAACCCCATTTTCTATGGGTTATGAGGCGCTATGAGTTCTCTTCGAATTCCTTCTTTGCTACAGAAGTTCTTGAATTTGTTAGAGATGTATAATCAACCATTATCGCTCCTAAGAGCCTTCACTTTCTTCCCCACTCTTTCACCACCAATGCCTTAAACTCACAGAAATTTGAGAATTTTTTATCCTTCTTCTACATGAATAAGATCCAGCATTTACGAGAAAGGTCATCAACAAAGATTACAAGTACTTATGTTTTGTTTTTGAAGCAACCAAGAACAGTCCACACATGTCTGTGTGAACTCTCTCAAGGATCCCCAAAGCACAGTTCTCCTTCTCATGAAAGGTGGAATTTACATACTTCCCCATGGTGCAACCCTTGCACTAATCTAACTGAGCAATTTTTCCCATTGGAAGTCTAGTAGATATTTGTTGCATGAATTTCAAGGCTCCATGATGAAGAAGGCCCAATTTCCAGTGTCATAATACACCCTCATCCCAGCTCACCACTTTTGCTGCCTTGCCCATCATGGCAACACAGCCATCTACCTCCAGTTTGTAGATATTCTTAACTCAAATCCCTATCCTCTTTCCTTGACTCATTGTTTTATCTCGCAGGAAATATTTTCCATCACTAAAAAAAACATCATAGCCTTTGTCCTCCAACATTGCGATTGATACCAAATTTTTCTTCAAGCTTGGAACATGCATAACATATTTTAATTGAAATGTTTTACCTGATTCCCTCTGAAAGGTAATGGTACCAATCCCCGTAGCACTATACCATCCGTCATCTCCCATATCTATATGCATCTAGAGATCTTTCTTCTCCAAGTCACTGAAAAGTTCCTTATCTCCCATCATGTGAAAGGAAGCGCCACTATCAAAATACCACACCAATCCAAATGCACTTGACACCATGCATGCAATCAAGGTTCAAGCTAAAACTGTGAGGCAAGGGCCTCACCAGCTCTAGCTCCAACAACCTTCTTGTTCTTCTTCTTTTATGGACATTTAGTAGCAAAATGCCCATGTTCGTGACAATGAAAACACTTCACCTTGGAAATATATAGCTTCTTGCCTTTAGACTCAGATTTAGAATGGAATTTCTTCCCCTTCCCCTTATTTGCCTTGGCAGCCAAAGAAGAATCCTCTTCATCATCATGCTTTGATGAAGAGCCATCTCTGGTGTTCCACCTGAACTCCTCCTGCACCAGATCTGACCACATTCATTCCCAATCCGGCAATTTTTCCCGTCCGTTAACAAAGTATTCATAACTGTGCCAACTCTTAGGAAGTCCCAAGAGATCCAAGCTCACCAAATCATCATCAGAAATAGTTATTCCCACACTCCCTAGTTCATCCCAACATTGGACAGACATCGTGAGATACTTTGGAATGGTGTCGCCCTTTTCCATCTTGATCTTCCTGAGTTTATCTTTGAGTGCAAATTTACTATGGTTTCTACTAAATAGATCCGTAAAAGCCTTCCACAGAGCATATGGTGTGGATTTCCCATGTAGGCTTTAGATAATTTGGTCTCGTACTCCCTCCAACAGGACCCTCCTCGCCTTTTCCACTTTCTTTTGCCATGCATCAAGGTTGGTAGCATCTGGCTTAGGGACATCTTTTTCAATGAATTCCTTCAAGCCATTGTCTTTGAATACCGCCTCCATCCTGTCCTTCCAAGCAATGTAGTTTGATTTTCCCTCAAATGCATACTCTAACCTCAAGCCATTGAAATTCATTACGATCTTGAATCAGTGGTAGCACCAAGAAAGTATTTTTGCAAATTTGAATTCTTTTCACCATCAAACTCAACTCCTTCTACACTTCTGCAATTTCTTGTGCTCTGGACCATGTAGAAATTATACAATATTCACGTATATCTTGGATTCTCCTGATCTAAAAATGTGCTACTGTTGAATAGAGAATCACTTCTACAAATATTTGCGGAATTAAAAAACACAATCGCCAATTACATAAGCATGAAGAAATATCAATCACACAAAACACAAATAATTTCCCAGGGAAATCTTGCAGCTAAAAACCCCACTATATCATATTGTATATTATATCATGGATCATGGAAAAATTGCATACAAAGCTCCAATCACAAGATCTCTCAGTATATCAACTGATTATCTCACACTATCATACAAAAATTGGAAAAACACTTTCTTAATTCACTGTCTCCAGATAACCTGCCTCCACTGTGCAATCCCTACTGATAGAAATCCCTGAATGAATGCGATATTACCTACTTTGACTGTGCAATCCTAATGGGCACATCCAATGTGTGTGTGGTTGCATGTATGCAACCGGATAATGTCACAACTGATAGTTTACTTCCCTTTCACCTCGAACTCAACTGGATCTCCACTGGATCTGACATGCATGCAGTTAGTAATAGTAAATATTCAGTTTCATGTGAGACCACTGATTGTGAATTAGTTAATAATTAATTCACTTGATCTATCACTAGTGTATCTTTAGTTACAACTAGCACAACTGAGTTTAACTCACTTAATTGAGTTAAACTACTTTACAACTTGCACAACTACACTTCCAACTCTGTTACAACTTCGAATCAATAAATTACATCCAATTCAACCTGCATGTCCCACCAACCAACCATTTAACTCGAAATTCCTTTAGCTAACTGATTTTCCACTTCAGTTAACTATTTCCAAGTACTCATTGATAATATATTATAGTTTATTGTCCAACTAATATTAAGTGATAATAATAGTAGACATGCATCTATAAATAGACATTCATTCTATAAATAGATTATGCACATACATCTATAAATAGACATACACCTAAAAATAGCCTGAGGCCCCATCCTAGTGTAGGTGCTTAATTTCCACTAGGATCGTCTTGTTGAATCTCAACAACCCTTCTTATTTGAAGAATATATTTGTTCCATCTTCACTGGGCTACAAGAAATTCTGAGGTGGATCGGAGTTGTGAAAAATTCATGGGAGATCTCAAGAACGAAATAAGCAGTGGTTTGAAATTTCTTTTGTGGATCCTTGATGACAACAGATATTCAAGTGTGAGGTAAATTTCATTGATGGTATTCTTGTATGAAGTTTGGTTGGAAGATGCATGTAATTTATCAAAGTTTGAAGCAAGCATTTTGGAGCTTCTTTCTTGAGGAATTTTCTATCATTCCCCAGCCAAATGCTTAGAACACTAATCTGAGACCTAATCTTGTGGTATATAGTTTTATCTTTAGATTTGTACACACATTTTCAATTTGCTTTTGCAGAGAGTTATTAAATTTCTATGATATACTCATGAATTGATTAAGGGTCTCCACACACTAGTAATCCTGAAGCATGTTCCAATGCATACATCTAAGTTTATGTGTATACCTTGAAGCCCATTGAGGGCTACTCTACGGCCTAATACATTTCTCTAGAAAAATTAATGTTCTCTCTATAATCCTATATTGGTTCTAGAAATTTCTATACAAATACATAGGCTTGAGGTTGACTAGAATTGTTTGGTAGTTGAAGCCCATCCAAGATCCAACTAGTGAATAGATTTGAGGAGAAATCTTATTATTCTTTTCTTGGCCTAGAATTGTAACCTTTTGTATTTTTTATGCATAAATGTAGTGACCGAGTGTAATTAGTAGATCTAGAAATTGTTGTGGTTGAAGATCGTATGGAATTGCAAAGTATACTTATGTTTTGTGATTGAAATGGAGTTATGCAAGCAACATTCATTATAGAACTTTTGAGTTCTAAAATGGGCCTCCTAAGAAAAATTTACAACCAAAATAACCTTTATGAGAAACAATAGAATTCAAGATGATAATGTCAACCATGGCGGATGATTCACCATGTTGGGGTCAAAGAGTAAAATTATCAAAAAATAATAAAATAATAAAACTATTTTTCAACTTGTATTTTCAACTTATCTCCCTAAGGTTTTACTCAAATTTTGTTGGAGTGATTTTTGGATGAAAATTTTAATTTCTCATCCAAGGAGTACCCATGTTGCATACTTTCGTTAGACCCTGCTACACAAACAATGATAAATACATGAAAAACCTAATTGCAATCACGTTTTTCGTGTATTTCTCATTTTTCATGCAGCAGGGTTCATTGAAAGTATGCAACATGGGTACTCCTTCAATGATGAATCAAATTCTACATCTAACAAGTATTCTCGCTCGAAATTTGAGTAAACCCATAAGGAGATAAGTTGAAAATGTAGGTTTTTTGTTTTTTCCCTCTAAAATTTTATGATGTAATCTAATCTTATTTTACTATTTCCACTATTATTTATAATTTTCTTAGGAGGCCCATTTAGACCTCAAAATTCACATAATTATAATTACTATATATTTTTTAATATTGATAGTATGGTTTACCTAATGTTTGGATTGACCTTAGGGTCTAGATATTCTTTGAATTCAAGGATTCATTCATATATCAGGGTGTATATGCCATGAATTGACATCATTTATGCAGGAGTAGTTACTATTGCGATGACAAGGCTTGTTGATGTTTGTCACTTGTATCACTATTGTTATTTCCATCGTGAGTCTTGTGTTGAAGAGTATGAGAGAATATGCTCCTATAGTTTGATTACATTGTTTGAAAGTATGGAATGTTGAGATAAAAGATCAAGATTGAATGATGAGGGTTGACTTATGGCAAGATGAATTTTCAGTCAATATAGCATTATATGTTGTGAAAAAAATGTCAATTCCAAACATTATTTTAATGATAGGTTTTTTAGCATGAGGCTTTGCTAAAAGAGGATCACAAATTTATTGGGTTTAAAATCCACATGTAGAGCACAAGTAGAGTAAATCTTCTCGAATTATATACTATTTCCATTAGGGGTTTGAGCTCCATGGCATAATATATGATTAATGTCATAGTTTGGTGCATAGTAAATATAATGTAGAATTTTTCTAAGCCTTTGGTACATGTTTTTTGAACTCAATTATAAGCCATGGGTATATATCGACCATCAAACAACAACAACTTCATTAGTGGAAAGTGTTAAAGTATATTAATAACTATAAAATAAGTGGTAGTTATACGCAGTTGTGATGCCAAAGTAGATATAGTGCATATTTTTGTGATTATGAGTTTGACTCATTACTACTAGGGTTCGTACTTAGGAGATCAGACTAACTTGAATTGTGTAATGGGAAGAGAAGGTTTGCTTGGATGAGGAACAGTGCTTATTGAAGGAAAAAGTTTTTGGTATGTATATGTTTCTGCTATGGTTTTGACAGTGAAAGTGTTGCAGTAATTTTTTGACTGGGATGATATAGGTAAATGTTTGATGACAGGAGTAGAGGCTAATTGATTTTTATGAAACTAGGGTTTGATGTTTTGAGCGGGAGCATATCTGATTATTGATAAGATATTGTATTGTAGGTTATTTTGTATTTTTTTAGCATAGGTGGATCCAGTCTGAAAATATATGAAACATGGTCCATCATGGTGACCTAGAGGTTGGAGCCTTCAAGGAAACTGGAAGCTTTCTAATTAGGGTGGAAGGGTGGTGTAAGGAAGGAGAGTGGATTCTCCTTTAGTTTGGATCCTGAGAAGACTTCATGGCACCAGGATGGTGATAGGGAAATTTGGAACCTTATACAGGGTGTTGGATCATCCTTCAGGTTGGAGCCTGTAAACCAGGGGGTTTGAGCCTCCTTTAGTTGCAACTGAAAATATCAAAAATTGGATCTTCCTAATTGATGTAAGTTTATTAAAGAAAAATATTAAGAATTTTTTAGTAGTCTTTCTCTCGGAAGGGTTTCCACAGAAAAAATATTTGGTTTCTATTGTCTTTGATATTTTTCATTATTGAATGGTGTTTATTTATGTTATGATATAATGATCTGTAAGTAAAAATTAACTTATTGAAGAGAATTATTGATTCACCCCCCTCTCAGTATTTCCAACAAACAGTAGAAAATGCACGAGATAGAAATAAGATGTCTCAAAAGAATATATAACAAAATAATTTAAAGACGGTTGTAAAAAGTACTGGACTGAAACAAAGGGAAACCGAGATCAACCCTCTTTAAAGGTAATATCAAGGTGCTTAAGATCACTAGTCAAGCATTGCCCCAAAATGTATTTTCAATATGCAATGTTTATAAATGTCTCTGCACATTGTTCTATAGACTCATTGAATGTTATTGTAAATTTATGTTGGTTTTCATTTAAAGATTTAATTTACCATAGCACTCATATGATTTGGAATTAATGAAGGTTTTCATTTTGTAAAATCGAAACAGTTGTATTTCCAAAGCACATTGTTATTTTAGAAAACATTTATTGCATAACAACAAATTGACATGCCCCTTAACATAATTAAGCCTTCCCACTAAAACCAACAAAGGATGTACATGAAAAAAAATCATATATAATAAATAAATTAACTCCATCATGTTATTGAATAGATTGATGAACTAGCATAAATAGTTCACACCATTAGAATAAGTTGGAACCAAAGCCTAAAATCCACTACATAACATACATTTTTTGTATGAATAGAACATGTAGTAATAAAAATAAATCATTAATACAAACTTCAAATATTATGTAACTAATTCTTCAAAAACCATATTGACCCAAATTGGAAAATAATATCATAACTCCCTCAAGCTGTACTAGATATAGCAAGATGTACATTTAGCTTTACTATGAATTTTTCTTAATATTTTCTTAAAACAATACAAACAATATTCCAATATTAGAATATTTTCATTTTCCAAACTTATTTAATCTATAGATATTTGTAATTGTTGATCCACTAGATTCTTCTAAAGAAACATCCTTGTGGAGATTTCTAAACTTCCTTAGTGTATGGGATTTCCTATCAAAATATTTTAGCTTTTCATTAATCTTTTGTCATTAAGTATACATGATGAACTAATGTGAAGAACTAAAAATTCACTTCGTAGTGTCATTTCAATCTACCATTTTTACTAGCTGTAAGAAAAAATCCTACCTATTGGTGTTTTTATTCATTTAATAGGTACCAAATCCTAATGGATTCCTTGAACATTTCCATGGTAACTTGAAAGAGATTTACTTGAAATTTAATATATTCATTTACCCACCATAATATAGATTCTCCTTTAAGGAGATTAATTTCTATTTTCTCCTTTCCCCAATATAGTGTGTATTAAAACTAGAGGTTCACCTAACACCTATCACCCATGCTTCTACTATCTAACCCCCATATTATCTTGTAAATTAGGAAATTTGATTTTTTGAACCTAAGTGAATAATATCAATGGTTTTCTCTCATCAAAATTCTCATCTGTAACGAATAAAGTTCGTATACGTTGCTATCACATTATACTCTTCTTCTTGTTTTACTTTTAATAAAATGTTGATAGTTTCAGTGTCAGCATTCTAGTTGTAATAAACAAGTTGATAGTGGAGCTATCAACGCTTTTGGTGTTTTGATAATGTTTTTTGAATAATTCGCTGATAATGATCTTATCAACATTTTCAATGTAATTGACAGGCCGAATGTCAGCACCAAAAACGAATTTCAAATTTGATTTTTGGAATTACGCTAACCACGTCAGCAACAATGATGAGGTTTTCAAGCATGACATAGGTAAGTGTAATTTTAAATCATTGATTTATCCACTGACATTGGTATGTTTTTTATCGATTAATCATGGTTTAAAATATGAATTTTCCCCAATATGTAATGATTTCCCCGCTCTACCAATTTAACTCGTTTCACTTTGTAAATTGGTCATTTTGTTTGTAAGTTTGGTTATTTTGCTATGAAAGTGGTTAACACATGGAAATATTTCATCTGGATTTTCCCACAAGGATCCAAGATCAAATATTAGTGTTTTCATTTCCGATTAGATTTTTCGATGGGGAAAGGTGACAAGGCTAACCAGACCGAGCCCAAAGAACCTGATCTTTTGGAAGTGTATCTCGATATCCAGCATCAGTTTCAATAGGCAGGTTGGCGAGAGATTTTCCATGACTACCACGATGTCGTGGCTCATTCATTTTCTCATGGTTTCTATGGAAACTGCGTGGATATCAGTGGGCTCTCCTCTCCTTATCTATCACATAACAACTAATATAAGAGGCCACAGCCTTGCCAGCAAATGGAGAACGAGTTTTTAGGAGCTATGTGTTGGCAAGAGTTGATGTGCCCTTCTTTATGAAGGAAGATTTCAAGAATAGTAACCGAAGAGTTGAGATTTAGAGGGTGTAGCCATAAGACAAGTGGAATTAGATATTGAATATCACCCAGTTGTACTTCACCTACAAAGGAAGGTTCAACCGGTTAAACCTCTATCACTTTCAGTTCCTTGCACATCTAGTTGGTCAAGTTAGGATGAACACTTATTTTTATTTGTTAGAGAGTCTAAAGCATATGGCATCTTGTTTTAGGGAAATAACAAACCCTTCCCCCCATTATGTCTGCCACAAATCCCTCATTAATCTATTGATTAAAAAATAGTTGGCCAAAGTAGGGAGAACCTGGAGCCACTTTCTATTTTGGGGAGGTTTTCAACCTCAACTACCTAAGGCTTTAAGGGGAAGAAATAAAAATACCAAGCAGGAGAAAAAGACTTAGAAAACAACCCCTATTGATCGAAGCCCTAGAAAAAATGATACAGGTCCCTTCTATATCCGATCGCCCAAAAATCCCTAAATTCTACCAAAGAAGAAGTGTCAAGATCAGTAAAATAGACCCTACATCCCCTATAAGCTTACCTTATGTTATCAGTTCTACCCAAACCATGATTTCACCTATTGAATCCTCCCCTATAGACACAACTATGCCAAAAATCATTAAAGGCAAGGAGGTCGAAGTTGAGACCCAAGTTGAAGAACCACTATTTGAAACCCTTAAAGGAGGCAATCAACCTGATACAAGGCCAACAAATAAATTGAAGTTTAAAATTAAACTTATAAGAAACCTAGATTTGGCCAAGGAGGTAATTGATGTAGATACTGTGCCATTGAAGGACCTTATCATCAACAGAAAGAAGACTGTGGTCTCTAAAAAAATGAGAGACAAAGAAACTAAGGGAATAGCTCCTATGGAGACAATGCAAAGAAAGAAACGGAGGATGGAGAAGGTGGATGTGCTTCTAAAAGAAACCAACACTCTCAGCTAGGAGGCTTGAGGTTATTTTGATTTTTTTTCTATGCATTTGAGAAACAATAATTTTTAATTTATCGTTGACTATGTGCCTAACAACGTTTTACTTACAAAAAAACAAGGAGAAGCTAACATCTCCACTATCAACAATTTTGAAAGAAGCAAAGCTGACATCTCCACTGTCAACGATTTTCAGGAATAGGAGATGACATCTTCATTGTCAGCAATTTTTAGAAGCCTCTGACATCTCCATTGTCATATTTTTTCAAGGGGAGTGCTGAAATCTCTGTTGTCAGATAATTTTGAACAAAATAAATGATTACATTCCCTTCGTCACCGAATTATGAAAATAGGAAAAAATGAAATGCGGATAGTCAGTCAGTCAGTGAAATATTCTACTAAGAAACTAAAGAAGATGACAATGGTAGTAACAAGAATTTCACCAGAAAGCCTTAGGAAAAAGGAACTCTAACAAAAAGTATTTTTTCAATGAAATATTGAAACTATTTGCGGAGGGACTTATTTTCCAGTGAGGATTTAGTTATATCAGTTAGGGACCTGTTTCTATTTTCGAGGAAGATATTTTGAAGATGCATTTTCTTAGCCTATTGTTGAGTCCTGGTTTTGCTCATTTTTTATATTATTCTAAGACCTTTCTTCCCCCCTTTTGAACTCTTTTTGAATCCTAATTACTCTCATTTCACTATATTACATATGTTTTGACCAAAAGGGTGTTGTGAGCTTGAGGTATGAAAATTAGCTTAAAAAGTATCATTTTACCTTGTTCTTAAGTATTTTTGAAGCTAAGTGTTACCTAATAGAATTATCTACAAAATTCAAGTTTGACTGATTGAATATTATGCAGACTAATCATTTTTCAAAGAAGCTCCGCGATCTCTTCTAGACATCTTGTGATCATTGATTTCCTACAAACACCCTGCGATTTCCTGTAGATGCGGATTTCTTGCAACCACCTAGATTTCCTGTAGTAGTATCAGCAGTTGAGTATGTTCCAGTTAGTCTCAAGTAAAATGGGAAGATGGGTTTTATTAGGAAATCCACCTACATTGATGTTTTCCTATTGGCTACCTCGAAACTGTCATTAAGAACATCCATATCTTCAGTTCTCTTATCGATGGTCGTATTAGGAAAAAGCTCCAACAGCTCAACAAAATCAATTTGATCCATGCTTTTAGTCATGGATGAAACTCAGCAGAGTTATTTTTGTTTTCCTGACCAATTATTTTTAGTAAACAATTGCAACACAATATTTTATCTAATTTGGGCAAGCTTATGCCTCTGTAATTGTATAAATATTGTTATGTTTTATTTGCAAAGGAGGTTGGACATATCAGACTTGTATATCAGTGAATAATTTTCTAGATTAATACAAAGTTACATGTTCTGTTGATATTTCTATGTAAACCATTTTAACAGTAAAGGGGTTGTGAGTAAGGGAGGGCCACCTTTGCTCACAACTCCATTAGTTACAGATTCGTGTTTTCTTGCTTATTTTTCATGAAATGATAGAGTTATTGCACAACTGTTGTTTCTCTTTTTTGAATTGTAGCAGGACATGTATGATGGTTAAATGGTGAAGTTTATTTACTGAATATGTTGGGTATTATTTGATCAAGTTTTGATTTATGTTATGGAATGTTAAATTTAATTTATTGCTATTTTTTTGGTTTCTTAACCTTTTTTTTTATCGACATCAACAATCTTAGGTGTTATAGAGGGATGATTAAATATGCTCCATATCCTTTGCTGCTAAGTGTTGATGAGGAAAAGAGAAAATAGAGTTGTGTGTGTGTGTGTGAATGGTTAATTAGAAAAGCACTTAAATTATTATCCTACATATATTTTGTGCAACATCTCATAAGCTTACCTAACCCTGGTTGATGATTTATGTCTGTCAAATTATAAGTCTATAATTTTCCTCAACATTTTGGCGTTGTTGCTGGGGAGTTTCTAAGGGATGATACTGAAAGTGTTTTAGTATGATTTCTTGTTGTTTGAGATTTTCAGGATTGGGGAAGTCGAAGTGGTAAGATGTAAGGTAAGATCTACACACCTGCATAGACCAGAATTCTCCAAAGCCATTTCCTGATTGTTTGGTAAGTAGAATTTTTTGAATTTGTTTGCATAATATATGAATAGGGTACAATATTTTCAAATGTTGTTTGTGGTGGTGTGAGCACCACTTAGTTCACTAATAAACTGGTAAGAACAAGGAAATCTATAAGGAACAAGGCAACAAAGGAAGAAGAATATAAACATGAGGTTTGTAGTCCTGAAAAGAGATTGGTAGTTGATCCTAAGTAGATTAATACTTCCACAGTAGAATATTCTATCAGGGAATATTTTTTTGCTGCCCATTTATAACCTCCTCTTACAAGGAAATCAACATCTCTGCTCAGTGGTCAGACTAAAGAGGAATTCCTCATCAATTCTATTCAAGAACTAGATTTCTGGACCATTGACTCAGAAGAATATTTAGTTTACAAGGGTCCTACTCTCTCCTGGTCTGACATGGCTCATCTAGAGGGTATTGGTAACACAAATGGGGACTATAATGAGAAGGAAGAGGAACTAGTTAGATTTGAATTTCCTATCATGGAGACTGGTGGAGCTACCCAGATGAAAAACATTCCTCCCTCTAACTTATCTAATTTTGATGATATCTCTAGTGAATACCCTGATGCCTTCTTATTCAAATTTTATGTATTGTGCAGAAGCTATGACTAGTCTTCCAATTCTTAGAAGATGAAGTTGTTTCCTACTACATTAAAGGATGCAAATATTATGTGGTTTATGTGGTTGGTCTCAAACTCCATTTCAACTTGGGATGAAATGAAGAAGTTGTTCCTGAAGAAGTATCAAGATTATTGTAAAACTAGGGACCTCAGAGAAGAAATTTTTTTCATGACTCAGAAGGAAGGGGAGAGTCTTGAGGACTTGGTTGAGAAATTTCGATACAATCTACAATGATCCAAGATGGATCAACTGAGTAAAGATACCAAGAGAAAAAAAAAATATCAGGGCAATCAGACTAGAATTTCTAGAGGTTTTGAACCTGATAGAAGCATGTGATATATAAAAATTGAGTTATGATGATTTGTGTGAGCTATGTCGACGTTACTCAAGGGGAAACTCTAAAATTGGAGGTCAAGAGACATTTCTTCCAGGCTTATCAAACCAGTTGTCGAAGCTGGAGTACCAGAGCTGAAATTGGTAATTTATTTGAAAATTTTAAAACTGATATTCTTAGCACTTTTTCTTCACAATTGGATATTTTGCAGGCTAAGAAGAAACATGAGGAAGTGGATAAGGCCCTCACCTTTTTCTGCTCCAAATGCAGGAAGAAACATCCCTTAAGGGAATGTCTTGCAGACAGTATACAGGTATGCTGAATTTGTGAAGCTGAGCATTCTATTGATCAATGTCCTTCTCTTGCAGAGATTAAAGCATCATATTTAGTAGATCAGGTAACTTTCAAGGCACTCTATGCAATGGCACCTCAAAAACCATGGAAACCACGTCCTAAAGGTATGTCACAATAACATTTTCAAATTCCTTATACTCAGAATCAAATGTGGAATATTCCAATGCCCTGGCCTCCACAGCAACCTTGGCAGGGGAACTTTTCTTACCCTGCTGCACAGAATTTTCCAACTCAAAATTTCTATTCACCAAAACCCATACCGCAAAAAATGGTTCAACCATAATAGCAGCAACTTCAGTTTCCTGCCCCACCAAATCAACCTCGTCCCACACAACTTCCTTCCCAACCAATATCCAAACCCAATAATAAAACCATCCAATATGCTCACAATATTAGAGTGGTCGCTTATCCCACTTTTCCTACCTATTGTATTTTACCACAACCTCTGCAGTAAATTTTTTTCCTTTGCTGTAGGAATTTATTGTGTCGTTGCAGGAAATTAAACTCAGATCAGGAAAAGTGGTGAATCAGCCTGGAAAAATTGAAGAGATTATAGAGGAAGACACTCTGGAAACACCTGAAGTAGAAAACACACATGAACCAACCAGAAAAACCACTTCAAAGTCACAAGAACCTTCCTCATCCCTATTGTCCAACCTCCTTTTCCAAAGAGGTTGGAGATGAAAATAAAACAACCTGAGTTCGATCTTGTGTCTGAACTGAGAAATGTATGCATTAAGATCCCATTACTATAGGCAATTAGATATATCCGGATTTATGCCAAAACAATGAGGGAGCTATGTACCAAGAAACCAGGGAGATAAAAGAAAGAACCCTCCACAATCCAAGTAGGTGGGAAACTTGCAGGCCTTATGTCCACTGGATTTTCTACTGAGAAATATGCAGACCCTGGAATCCTTGTGGTTACCACCTTTATCAATGGGTATCCAATAAGAAACACTCTAATCGATTTATGTGCCTCCATCAATGTGATGAAAATGGAGACATTATCTCACATAGGATCCTTTGACTTAATTCCTACTCCTACCATGTTAGAATTAACAGACAGGTCTAAGGTAAAGCTAGAGGGTGTATTAAAAGAAATTGTCATTTCATTGGATTCTTGTGATTACCTTGCAAACTTTTATGTTCTTAAACTTAAAACCAACTTGGAAGGGAATCCTTTGATCTTGGGGAGGCCTTGGTTAGCCACGGAAGATGCCTATATAGGGTGTAGGTCTGGAAATATGACCATCACTCATGCAGCTAAAACTAAGCATTTCAATTTGTACCCCCCTGCTAAACCCCTCTTAAGATCATAAAATACTCATTGGGTTGAAGAAGAGGAAAATAATTTAGAATGTACCCAACCAATTTTGACAATAGCCCAATCCATGAGCCTTAAGGAAAACTCAAAGGAAAATCTGATAATTTTTTGTATTTCTAACCCTAAATTTTCACAGCATTTGGAAGGGCAGCCTAGTCATAATATAGATATCATTATTGACCTGAAAAAATTTTATGAACATAGTATAGAATCTAAATTAAATTCAGCCCTCTTGTCATCATTCCTTGCATATTCAATGACTGAATGTGGAAGTAAGATAATTGATTTTTTTCCTAGGAAAACTTTAAACATCAATTCTGCCTTAACACCTGAACAAGAGAAACAATTAATTCGGACATTGAAAAAAATTTCGGATATATTTTCTTGGGAATATGTATACATGAGGGGTATTCACCTAGATACATGCATTCATCATATCTATATAAAAGGAAATGCTAGACCCGTGAGACAACCTCAAAGGAGGATGAACCTCTCTTTAAGAGAAATTGTAAAAAATGAACTGCAAAAATTGTTAAATATACGGTTCATCTATCCTATTTCAGACAACTAGTGGGTGTTTCCACTGGTTATTGTCCCTAAAAATAATGGTAAATGGAAAGTGTATGTAGACTACAGGGAACTAAACAAATCCACATTAAAATATCACTTTCTCTTGCCTTTTATAGAACAAGTACTAGAGAATTTAGCAGGGAAGAAGTATTTTTCCTTCCTAGATGGGTTCAGCAGGTACAATCAAATTAGGATAGCCCAAAATAACCAAGAGAAGACAACATTCACATGCCCCTGGGGTACCTATGCATATAATGTACTACCATTTGGTTTATGCAATGCACCATCCACATTTCAATGGGCGATCCTTGGTATTTTCTCTGACCTTTTTCATGATTGCATAGAGTTATATATGGATGAATTTACAGTAATGGGTGATAATTTTAAGAATATTTACATAATCTTAAGAAAGTTTTGCAGAGATGTAGAGAAACCAATTTTTCATTAAGTAATGAAAAAAAATTTATGTTTATGATTGAGGGTATTGTTCTAGGTCATCATGTTTATGTTGCAGGAATTAATGTTGATCTGGCTAAGATCGCAATAATTGTAAAGATGCCCCTACCAATTAGTCAAAAGGGAGTTCGAAGTTTCATTGGACATGCAGGCTACTACAGAAGGTTTATTGAAAAATTTACAAAGGTAGCCTCTCCATTGTTTAAATTATTGACTAAAGAATATAAATTTCATTGGAGTGATGAGTGTCAAGCTACTTTTGATACACTCAAGAAAAGCTTTCTTTAGCACCTATCTTGAGAGGTCTAGATTGGAAATTACATTTTCACATTTCCACTTATGCCTTTGATTCAGCCATAGGAGCAGTATTGGGTGAAATGAAAATCTCGTAACCCATGTTATCTATTTTGTTAGTAAAAATTCAACTCATGCAGAACTGAATTACACGGTAACTGAGAAATAATTCATTTCTTTAATTTATGCTATTAACAAGTTTAGACATTACATAACTCGTTACAAAGTTTTTGTACACACTGACATTCTACTATTCGATATCTCATGAACAAACCAGTCATTAATGGAAAGATCACTAGGTGGCTTTTCCTGCTGTAGAAATTTGACATCACAGTATTGGACAGGCTAGGAAAATAAAATCAGGTAGCTGATTTCCTATCTGGGCTCAACCATGTAGGTGAGGATGTTCCTATTAATGATATTTTTCTCGATGAGAAATTTTTATTATTTTTTTAATTTCTGTAAAAACACCTTGGTTTGCAGACATGGCCAATTACCTTGCTACAGGGAATTTTCCACCATACTTTTCATCTAATTAGAAAAAGAGAATTGTTAGAAAAAGTGTTGATTATTGTTGGATTAAGGGAGACCTCGTTTTCATCTGACCTGATTTGATTATTCCCAGGTGTGTCAGAGAGGATGAGATATATGATATCTTTAGAGATTGTCATGGTGAACCCTGTGGAGGAAACTTTGCAGATAAGCGGGAAGCCTATAATATCCTCTGCTAAGGTTACTATTGGCCAAGTCTTTTCAAATATGAAAATGATTATGTCTGAAAATGTGGTAGTTGCCAAAGAATAGGGTGGCCTAATCAATAGATGAAATTCCTTTGCAATCATAGGTTCTCATAGAACCATTCGAAAGGTGGGCTCTTGAATTTTTCGGTCCCATCAATCCTATGTCCAAAGGTAAGAAATATATTTTGGTTTCTACTGATTATGTTACAAAGTGGGTGGAAGCAAGGGCACTACCTAGAGCAACGGAGAAAGTAGTGGTAGAATTTATTTTTTCTGATATTTTTGTAAGATTTGGGGTTCCAAGGGAAATAGTTACTAATCAGAGTACTCAGTTTGTGTCAAATATTGTGCAGGGAATTGTAAAAAAATATCATATTACCCATCGGAAGTGCACCCCTTACCATCCACAGGCCAATGGGAAGTCAAATTTAGCAAATAATGTATTGGAAACAATCCTAACAAATACAATGTAACTACATAAGAAGGATTGGTATGATCGACTTCCCTAGGCATTGTGGGCCTATAGGATCACATGGAGGAACACCACTAGCTTCTCTCTGTATGAATTGGTGTATGGAAAACAAATTTTACTGGAAATTGAATTTCATATCGCAACTTTTAATATGGTAGCAGATTTGGGCATAGACCTTAATGAGGCACAACATCAAATAATCATGCAGCTCAATGAGTTGGATGAGATTAGGAAAGAATATTTTCAGCATATTAATTCGATCCAACAAAAATGGGCTAAATGGCACGATAGATATATTAATAAAAAGCAGTTCAAGGAGGGACACTAAGCATTGTTGTATGATTCTAAATGTAAGAACTTTAAGGGGAAACTTAACACACCTTGGTTGGGCCCCTATGAAATTGAGAAAGATTTTAATAATGGATTTTTTAGGGTTAAAATAATTGATGATGGGAATGTTACCTTCATGGAGAATTGGAACAGAATCAAGCTATATCAGAAACCCCAATCTAAGGAGGAATTTGTTGAAGAAATTGTGAAGAAGAAGGAGTTGGAAATGGTGGGAGAGGGAGTCATTCCTTTCACTACCTCTTCTTGATTTCCTGCCAATACATTGAGCTCACTTTGTTCCTTCTCATGTTCAGTAAATCAGGAGAGGAATGTGTATTGGGTACAATGTTATTCCTTTTTCTGGGCCTAATGGACTAGTTATGGAAAAGGAGCCCCCTTGGAGTCTTCTTTTTTAGTATTTCAGACTCTCTAAAATTGAAATCTGGGGAGAATGGACTCCCCTGAGCTCATTAAAATCACAAGTCACTATATCCTTTGGGATCCTCTCAATAAATTATTTTTTTTCAATTAATTTTTGGATTTCTCATGTTGGACTGATGTGGGATCTCTTAAGGCCCTCCTTCCAACAATCTTGTCCCATCGATATCAGCAAATTATTTGGGTCCAATATCAGAAACTTGTTATGCCTGGAAGCTTGTATACCTTAATGAAAACCTATCTCGTAAGCAACAATGGTTTTCATCACGGATCCTTGATTGTTGGATCCTATAGGGGGTTCGACAATAGCTCATATATTCACACCTGATAGGATGTGTCACATGTACATTGGTCCTCACTCTCATTAAAGGTGATGGAACTCACGTTGGTTAATAGATGACCTTAATTGCTGGTAATCCAATGATTCCACTGCACATTTGAAATCGTCACCTACATTCATGTGCATTGAACTGTACAAAAAGGGGACGAGATTGTAACCTGCAGAAAATTTTAGCGGTTGCAGTTCCTACAGCAACACCGCTTATTTCCTGAAGAATAAATTTAAGACAAAACATTATCTTAAAATAATCTGGAAAGTATTGATTGTTACACCATTTTTTGGTCATCTAACCTATTATCATTAGATGGACCCAAGTACACCATGTAAGACCAATACCCTAAGTAAAATTTCTCTCGCTATGTAAAATAACTTAATAAAACACATTTATTAGGTTGATTATGGTCCAAATAGGAAACCCCAAAAGGAAATATTAAACAAATCTTTATTTGATTGATTTTCCTCATGGAATAATCAATTAAACAATAATTTAATTATTATTCCAAGTAATCTTTAACCCAAAAGAAGGAAATTAATTAAATAAATCCTTATTTATCTTATTATTTTCTAGGAATAATTATTTAAGTCTTATTTAAATAATATTCCTTGTTAAATATGACTAAATGATTTATAAATAATTAAATAAATCATTATTTATTTAATTATCATTCAACCACTTCCTTAAAATAATAAATAAATAATTTATTTATTTATTACTTACAAATAAAGGGATTTGACCCAAGTCAAATGCCTTTTCCCTCCAACCAATATAATAAAATATTCCATAAAAGGTGGATCTAGATTTGGTTAATATTATTTTAATCATACACCAAGATCTAGAATGACCCAATATTTTGTTATAAATAGAAGGGTTTTCTCATTCATTTGTCACCTTTTGTTGCCTATTAAATCACTCTAGATCTATGCTCTTGATCTGACTTTGAGCCATTATCATTGTCAAATTTTCCATCATTTCACTTTGTGAGCTCCCTTTGAGTTCTATGTTTGTCTGGGTTTTCTACACCAACAAGAGAGAGAAATTCTAGATCTGAAGTATTGAGGACTTTCAAGAACTCATTCCATTGAGGAGAATTGGAAACACCTTTCTTGTTTTCCTCTCAGGTGCCCCTTAATATAAAAAATTCTTTCAAAAATATTGTTCTTGTCTTGTCTATTGGATGCATGGAGCAAAACCTTATTTTCACTGCTTAATGTCTTTTTATGCATAGATCTGGATTTGTGCAACTTTGTCTTGATCAACTAACTGCAGATTTGAAGATATTGGTAGCCATATTTGATGTTAGGGCTATTTGTTATGCATAGCTGAAGTGGTATTTTTCCGAAAAAATATTCATACTAACAATTGGCGACTCCACACGGGTTTTTAATTACGACCGCTGTCATTTTTCCTATTCCTCCATATTCAGCTTCTTCACACCCTAGGGTTTCTTTTCAGATTTTTGTTTTTTCTATTTTTATGTCGTTTTTTACCTATATAACCCTCAAACATTAAAATTTCTAACTTCTGCGTGTTTTTGGCCCTATTGTACAGGTAACAGACATCAACCACAACTGAGACGACAACTTTTTCTGAAATCTGCCGCCGAGACACCCGGAGCTACAGGTCACACTTTTTGCCCCAAAACCTACGACCTGGACTGCAGGAAGCACTTTTCGACCCAAAACCTGTGACCTGGGAAGCACTTTTCGGCCCAAAACTTGCGACCTGGGAAGCACTTTTCGGCCCAAAACATGCGACCTGGGAAGCACTTTTCAACCCATAATCTGCGACCTGGACAGAAAACAGGTCAGAACCTGCGACCTGCACTTTTTCTGCAAATTTTTAGCAATTTTTCTGGGTTTGTCTGAAGCTTTTGTCAGGGTTTTCCAGCCTTTGTATCAACCCATTTAGACTTTTTTCTGATCTGTTTTACTCAAATAAGTGGGAATATATCCCCTTAGGGCTTTAGTACCCTCCACTTTTTGTGGAAGAGTTTTAGCTATTTCAGACGTCTGAATTTTTAGAGTTTCAACCTTTTTCTTTTCAGATCTGATCCCTCACTTTCAGATCCCTTTTAGATCATCTCTTCTCCCTTTCAAATCACCTCATATAGTTTTGTTTGGGTTTGCCTCTAGGGTCACCTCCTTGTCCCTTCTACCTTTAGCTGATTTCCTCCTTTTTTGCAGCAACCTTGCCTCTACCTCTTTGTTATTTTCTGAACCTCTTTTCAACAGATTTCTCCTTTAGATCCCTGTCCCTCCCGACCTTAGATCTATTGGCCCCTTTTTCGTGTGTTTTTACTAGATTTTTCCCCTCTTTTAGACTAGTTTTGAGAGACCCGCCTTCTTGGGTTATATTGATGCATTCTTAGCTGTAAATTTTCTATTATTTCAGCATTATATACTGTTCTCTGCAGATTTATTTTCAGTTACGCAGCACACTTTTTCTTTTACTTTCAAAATGTCTGGGTTTAAAAATTAAAATTAACACACACCACACACTGACCCTAAGTGAAGAAGAGACTGGTTAACACCGCCAGGCAAAGACTTTAAAATCAATTAACACTGCACCTCTCTGCCCTTGTTTCGACATTGTAATCACTTGATTCTGTACCTCCTTGCCCTTGTTGGTATTTCTTCTTCCCTTTGTGCCGTCATCATTGCACCCCTAAGGCATATATCCTGGAGACTTCTTGGCCTTCATCCTCATTTTCCGATTAATCAACTTGCTCCTTCCCGCCATAGTCGAGTTAGTCCTCCCCCAAGTCCGCACTCTGACTCCTCTTCTGATTCTTTAGGTTCTCCCCCTATCACCTTCACTATGTTTGGTCCAGGGCCTCATGCTAGCATTAATGGAGCTCTTTCTCATCCATACGCTCAACCTCCTATGGGCTATGGTCTCCCTCTGGGAGGGGCCAGCACCTCCAACACTTTTACCCCTCCAGGTAGCATGTATTTAGCATACGGCATGCCTCATCCTTTTTCCCAACCTCCTGCTTACCTCAATTTTTCCCAACCTAACCATTATCCTTATCCATAGTCTGGTACCCCAGCTCCTCCAGCATTTTCACCTCCACCTCCCTTTCCTTCTCAACCCCAGCAACAGCAACTACCACCCCCTTCGGGGCAAGTATTTTCACAGCAGGGCATGACTAATCCTCCTTCTGCTCAAAGGAAGAGGAAAGGCAATCAAAACCAATCCACCCTAGTACTCGTGGACCTAATCCTCAAATTATGGCCTCTAACACTGCTAACCAGCAACAGGGAACTCGGCCCAAGACGGACAGGCCTATTCATACAAATAAGCCTTGTTCGTGTTGCAGTGTTTCTGGTCATTACACTCACGATTGTCCCCTTTTACCACAGATGCAGCAGATGTGAGAGTCTCAAGCCACATTGTGTAGATAGCATGCCTCCCCTACCCCCAATGTGGCCATTATTCAACCGGTTGTGTTTACCGATCCTTTCCCTCAGCAAGGATTCGTAGCTACCCAACCACCTCACGAACCAGTAGCCCCCCAACCTTCCTCGTCCGGTTCCTCCGATTACCAGCTCCTCATGATGAACTCTGATACACCTTTACCTGTCAACCTTAACCTTCAAACTCAGTCTCGTCAGTACCCCAAGCCTCTCGCTCCGTCTGTCCCCGAGTCACCTTCTTTAGGTTCTACAGAGCCTCTTTCAACATCTAATGGTCCCTTGCATATCCCTAAGCCCAAATTTGAGGTCCATACCAAGATTCCTAAGGGCCCATTATGCCAAAATGCTGCTTCTGGTCGAGCTTCTCATTCATATAGCATAGTAGCTGATTTGGCATAGTCTCCTGCTGCCATTTCAACATTGGAAGTCCTCTAGCTTTGTCCTTCTCAAAAGAAGGATCTACTATCTACCATGGGCGCTGTAGATCCTGCTGATGACCAATTGATTGTTTTCAACACCCATCAATCAGAACATCCTCCCCTTCCTGCTTCCGTAGCTTTCCAAATCCCATTCAAAATCCAGAACGCTCACGTTTCTCGATGTATTATTGATGAGGGGGCATCCACCTGTGTGATGTCTGCTTCGGTTTGGAAATTACTCGGATCTCCTAAGCTAGCCCCTTCCACAATCACCCTTCGTGCATGGGATGGCCATGCCTCCCAACCCATTGGCCTATTCTGTAATTGTCTTATCACTCTTGCGGGCAAGACTGTTTGCGTTGACGTTGAATTCATCGGCGCCCCTCTTGATTATAACATTATTTTAGGGTGGAGCTACACCTATGCCATGTCTACTGTCCCATCTGCGGCCCACCGCAAGATGTTTTTCCCTCATGATGGAAATATAGTCACCATTGACCAGTTGAAATATCATGAGCCAAAATCTCAGACCTCCCCTGAGTCGACCATCTCTTCTGTAACTAATAATAAAACCGTCGATTCTTTGACTAATGTTTCTCCTGGCGTCTACAAAGACTCCTCCTTGCTTGGAACCTTCCCTGGTCTTCCTCCTCCTCCTATCTCTGATCCCATCTTATCGAATTTTTGCATGATGCAATCGTCTCGGGCTGACCTTAAGCGGCCCGCTTCGGCTAGTCAGCAACCTCAACCTCAACCTCCCTCACCGAAACCTACTCCTAGCCCTTCACCTCAGCTAGCCGGACTTCTTCCTTCTGACCCTTCTCCTACAGCTGGTACCCATGAGCCCCTTTATCCTCCTGGGTCAGTTCCACCAGGACTCAACCATCTTGGATCCATCCCTCCTGGCCATTACCCCGCTGGTCAGATATCTTTCCTTGCTCCCCCTCCCAGATTTTATTCGGTTCCCGTCATCACCACCCTCTCCCTCCCCAATTTTACCTTGGGTATACCAGTCTGGTACCTTGATCCTCCAGCCACTACCCCGCCTGGTCACCCCAAACCTTACCTTGCTTTGACACCGGTTCCCCTAGCTTCTTTCGTTGCTACAGTGCCACCAACACCTCAACAGGACCATTCTCCTGTTGTGACAGCTCCGATAAAGAAAGCCAAAGCTTTCAAGGGGGCATCCAAATACAAGGCCACCCCGACTGACCCTACCCTTTCTCCGCCCGCAAAGCCTTGTGCCTTGTGTGATGATGTCGGTCATGCCACCCATACTTTTCCCCACTTTCCCCGTATTAAACCCATGGTTAAAGTCACATTCCCTGAGTCTACGGTCCCTGAAACCTCTGTTTCTTCCTCGACCGCAACCAAGAACCCTAAGACTATTCACACCAACAAACCTTGTGCTCTGTGTGGTGTCCATGGCCATTATTCGCACCATTGTCCCCACCTGACGCATTACCACGCCTCTTTAGAGGTAGTTTGAGAGTACGAGATTGAATAAAATCAATCTGCCTCTCCCATACTTACGCAATATGCTTCAGGTCAGCTCGATGATTTACCCTCTCCCATTGACATCCCCCCTCCCGATGTCGAGATGACGGAGCCTGCTGCCACCATTTTCTACCTATCACCATCCATGAGACCCTTGGTGTAAGTCCCCTTGGAGACTTCCCCTGATGTTTCGCTTGACCTCCCTTTCGTGATCACCCTGGGCTCAACATTGGTAGATCATTTATCTGCTTACTATTCTATCACCCCTTGTGACGATGTGCATGTGACCCTCTCTTCTCATGATGATGAGTTAGGTAGCTTCACCACATCAGGTGGTATTTCTTCCACCGATCACCCCATCTTCTATCACGATGATGACATTATGGAAGGAATCACCTCCCCTAACTTTATCTATTCCCTCTTACATCGAACCCATGCATTTGAATCACATACACCTTGTGGCCATTACATTGATACCCAATGTTTGGGTAAGGGGGCACCCTTATTTGAGAGACCAAGAGAAGCAATTCTCCACAACTCTCCTAGTGTATCTGGTCGTGTCAACTCTAGTACCATTATTCTTCCCCATTTAGAAGAACCTCTAGAGTCCCATATCACTTCAGATCACTCTAGGAACGATACCCCTTATCATGCCTTCATCTTACATCAAAAACCCAGTCTCTTCAACATTGTTGTTGACCAACCTATAGGTTTTCTAGGAGAGCATCAGTTCATTATCTCCAAATCCTCTTTTTGGGATAGTGACACTAGGTATGCCAACCCAGAAACTTAAATTCCATTTGATTCATATATGTAGTACTAAAAGAGATTGATAATCCTCCATTTCCTTTCTCAAACTGCATAACCATAACGAAAACAAATGGCGCACCATATCATTAAAATGTGTTTAGATCCCCTTTTTCTAAATGAATTTTGGCATGAACACAACATGCTTGGGGGCACCTATGCCCCTCAACCATAAAAATCCCAGATATCAATCAAAAACAGCACTGAAACCCCCTTTCTTTAACAGGTCTCACTTTTCAGGTCATTTCCTGGGACAGGTCACAGTTTTATGCCCAGTACCTGCTACCCAGGTCATAGAACAGACCCCAAAAAGTGCGACCTGGCCTATTTATGAGCTCTGGGTACCTGTTAATTTTTAGTTACTTGATACTTCACCAAGACACATTTTTTTCAATAAGGGTCTCGTCACCTCTCCTCCAAATCGGATTTCCTCACTTACAACACTTGTACTTGGGGCACCACCTTGCCTCCATACTTGTCCTTGTTCGTGTTGATTTTCGTCATGAGATACCATCTTGTACTCATGTTTTTATGGTCCCCCATTGGACCATTACTGTGTGGCAGCACCATTGAGTCACCCTTTTTTAAAGCATCCGAGTTGAGTCATCATCACATTCATGGAGTCTATCCCAAGTCCCTTTGTATCGTGAAACAGTCCTCCATCCTTCATTGCTTGGTCTCTCTCTCGCGTCGCACATTATGGCTTTTAGCCCCACTGTCCCCTATCCCTCATGATATTGTGTCAGTCGCATCCAAGTCATTCATGCCCTTTATGCTTTAACAAAGGAAGTCGTCCATTCGCTACTCAATTCCCCCCATTTCATCATCATCATTGGTGTCAGTCTGTCAGTCGCTCTACTATTTTCTCTTGTGCCTTAGTTGAGGATTCCTTATTGCCTCACCTATGGTGTACCTCCTTCTATCGACATCATCTCATCCATTCCAAAAGACAGGTCTAGAGGGCGGTGTACCTTGGTTCCAGCTTCCACTCCTGTTCGGTGCCCTGGATCAGGCAAAGGGACTACTTATTTCCCTTTGACTTGGTTGTTTCTCAACCACATCTCCTTTCAGCATGATCGAGATCTATATACTTGATGGTTTCGTGACGCAACAACTGATATCGGTGATTCCCTGGTGTGTGTGATATTTCCCAAACCTCATGAGGGGGTGGCCCTCCAGGCAGCCCCCCACATGCCCAGATGACCTCTTCATTGCAGCCTTTGATGCAGCTCCATATATTTGATGATGTCGGCCTTAGCCACTTGTAGCGCCTATTTGATTTGCATGTATCAGTCAAATTTTTCGATCCCTTCCCCACTGATAGGGTGCATTTGGGTTGCATTTGTATCTCATGTACTCAGATATTATTGTATAAGTCCTGGATATTATCCCAGGCACATCATGTATGTGGGATTCCTCATTATATCTTTTATCTGGCTCCTGTTTATGCCAGCATGTACTTTATATTTCGGTTCCTTGTTTACTGGACGCACATTGATCATCTTCATCATTAGTTGATACCATGAACTATATAATTGTGCATGTGATGGGGTTTGAAGGTGGGGTTTTATTTCAAGGCAAGTGCAGTCGTCATCTGAGTACTGAACCATTGTAAGGTAATATCAAGCAGGTATGGGGTGTCAGAATAATTAAGGTAAAAATTTAATGGTACGAAAATTTTGAATTTTCATAAGTATGATTCATGGCCACCCTCATGGAAGAAGGCAGCTATGAGCTGTTGTGTCATAAACTGAGTTTAATTCCAGATAATCATGACTCTGACATGTCCTTTGGTTATCTTTCCAACATTTATCCTACAGGACGGATCATGATGACAATCATGATCATGTCTTGTGTTTCTCTAAGGTTGCCTCATTACCCCAAATATTTCCTAATTTAAACTATATTTGTCGAGTTTTTCTTCTTAGTACTAGAAGCATCTCAGTGAACTGAATCAACTTTTCTCTCTCCCACTCCTAGCTATGTCGATAATGTGGTCTACTGTCAGATTCAAACATCAGGGTCCTGCATTACTAGATGTTGACCCACAGAGTAAGGCAAGGTTGGAGAAGGCAGGATGGTTGCCTCTACTCCTGAAATTTAGCGGGCATACTTCAGAGGTAATGAATTATTTTTCCCTAAATATAAATGACAACAGAGCGCAGGTGGCGAATGTTTAGTTTAGATTGATAGAGGATTTGGTAGCTATATCTTGTGCAATTCCACAGGAAGGGAAGCGCTGGTTCAAGAACCAATGATTCAACAAGAAGATTTATGCACCCTTCCTCAGAAAATAACATGCAAACCCTGTAATATTCCTTTTTGGGGATTCTGAAGATTCTATGTTAGAGATGGAATATAGAGGCATTTAATGGTTATTTCACATCTATAAAGAGGGTGAGAAATAGAGGCTACCTGGCCAACTTTAGACTCTGCCTATAGAACTTGGAATAATCCCAATTCAGGAATCTCAACAAGACCTTCAGTGAAAACACTGTATAAGAAAATATGAGCAATAAGAATGTAGATCAGGGCTGGTATTCCCTCATTCAAGATGTATTTGACATGTATATGAAATTTCAGTAGAAACAAATTAGTTTAAGCATGTTAAATAGATCTCCCGGAAACAAGACTAGCTAGAAATCAGCCAAAGAGAGAAGTTACTACAAAATGAAACCCCTAGCTACTAGAATTGCACAGATCTGACTGGAACTAAGAGGATCTCAGCCAAAGGTCTGATATTTCAGTAATATAATATTAAATCAGAATTACATATGATCTTATTGCCTTTACAACTGATTACAAGAAGAACTAGGGCAAGATCCCTTCAGAAATAAGAGCTACAACTAGAAATAAACTGCAGAAATACATAGACAACGTTATTTTCCAAATGGTTCAGCTGCTGTACATTAAATTTCAGATCTAGGACATATATATGGATGAATCATCAGATATAATACAGATCTGGAAGCTACAATAATTTAAGAACAAGATCCAATTGGAATTACATCAAAATACTGCATGTTAAGCTGTAGATCTGAATTACAATATACTATACTGCAGAAAACCCAGAATTCTGAAGATAAATTTTATTACTAAAATATATCAGATCTATAGAGACATGGATCAGCAACCCAATCCACGGATCACCAAGGGAAGGCAAGCCTAACACCAAGAAATCTTCCTCCAAACTGATAGCAAACTGAAATAACAAGCCCTCTCACAAAATAACGTAGTATGAAGCTGAAACTGCGCAGAGGGTGAAGGAGACTGAGTACATGGAATAAGGAACACAGATCTGATATAAAATATGGATCAACTAACTCCTTGGAGGCTGAAGAACACTCTCCAATAGAGAAATCCTTTTAAAAACAACTAGATCTAAGCAAATCTACAATGCCACTTGCTACAAAAGATAGCAGCTGCAAAACCCTCATTGGGCCAGCACTGCTCATGAAAGATAGAGCTTGGTCTCAAACCAGATAGTGGAAAAATTCAGCAAATAACTCCTCCAATGATCCTCAAGGGAAGAGATGAAACCCCTAAACAGGAATTCCAATCACAATCCTCTACTAAAAAGCAAAGAATGGTATTTGTCTAAGCAAAAAAATACTTCAGAAATATAATTCATCAACAACCTCTTCATGTGTCTTCTCCTCCTTTTTATAACATGATATGGCCTTTGAAAACCCTAAAACACTTGGATTACTTGGTCATTTTCACATTAGAAGCTCCCTTATAGAACTGCGCAGTCCCTCTTGGTGATTCATTGAACCTAGACAACGCAGTTGATTTGGTAAAGATGGACCCAATCTTTGGCTCAATCCTCTTTCACACCTGCAAGTGATTATTTACATAGCCTAGATTTTTCTTTGTTCACATGGCCATTGATTTATTAGGAGTTTTACATGTCCTCTTTTATTCATTTATTCAAAAAACATAAAATAAATCAAAATTCAATGTCTCCTCTTAGCTAAGGCTAAGTAGGGACATTACAAACCCGAATTGGAGTAATGGAATCATGCAGGATTACCTTAGAAGTAAGTAACAACATCTCTTATTTTCCCTACAGATATACATCACTTGTGAAGGTCATTTGGCTAGAATTTATGTTTCACATCTGTCTCCTTTCCATTTCTTAGATAGGCCCTTTAATTTTCCATATTATCTTAGAATGTCCTTGTTGAAAATTTCTACTTCTTCCAAGGAGAGGGAAACACATATATAAGAGAACATATATCATCACAGTCTGGTAAAAATTATGATGAAAAAGGTTCTACATAAACAAAAGAAAAAATGGGAGGAATTCTTGTTAGATAATTACTTTGTGGATGATGAGAACAAGCCTGATTCATCAAGAACCAAGGAGGAAAAACCAACGAAGAATCCGAGAAAGAAACCCTGAACCTATGGTTAGATGATAGAGGAGGTCAATAAAGACGAGGAAGTGGTGGTAACTAGGGCAACCGTAGGGGAAAATCCCAAATTTAAGGGTACTTCTACCCCTGCTAAGCGCTTTACAAGAAGTCAGGCTACGAAGCTGGAAATAGAGGAAAATTCAAAGGGAGGGGTACAACAAATTAAAACTGGAAAAAATAATAAGAAGCCCCAAGAATTTTCAAAATGGAAAGGGAAGTTTGAGTTGGTCAAATAGATCAACAAAGGAGAATGGGAGGCCATGCCTTTCCAAGACCCACGACAGCAGGAAAGTGGGAATAAGACAGTAGAATACTGCCAAGGGTAGGAGGAACCAAGTTCTCTACAATCCTCTCAAGGACAACATGAGGGGCAGGGAACTTCCCAGAAAAATTGATCCCAATAGGAAATGGAGGAAATTATCACTGAGATTACTGTGTCTGAATGGGTTCTTTAGAAGGAAAATGAGACCCTAAAGGAAAAAAAACTACGCATGCAGAAGGAGTTTGATGTGTTGCATAAGAAGGCATGTTGAATCATGAAGAAGAAACGGACCTAGATTGACCACCTGCAAAAAAATAATGAATAATATGAGGGTCGGGTTCGGGAAGTTGAGTCCAGTAGGGCCCAATTAGAACACTTGGTTGTAGTAGCTACAACACAGGAAAATATTGAATTTTTCTTTTTGAAGTTGCAACATTTTTTTTCTCATAAGGGATATGAAAGAAGCGAGGTGTGGGGGAGATGTTGAGTCCCTATTTTCATCAATTTTGATAGCATTATAAGACCTTTCTTCCCCCATTTTTGAAGTATTTTTGACTCCTAATTACTCTCATTTTTCCATATTACATATGTTTTGACCAAAAGGGTGTTGTGAGCTTGAGGTATGCAAATTAGCTTAAAAAGTATCATTTTACCTTGTTCTTAAGTATTTTTGAAGCTAAGTGTTAACTAATCAAATTATCTACAAAATTCAAGTTTGACTGATTGAATCTTATGCATGCTAATGAATTTTTGAAGCAGCTCCATGATCTCCTGTAGACAACCTGTGATCGTTGATTTCCTGCAGACACCCTGTGATTTCCTATAGATGCATATTTCCTGTAACCGCCCAGATTTTCTATAGCAGTATCGGCAGTTGAGTATGTTCCAGTGAGTCTTAAGTAAAATAGGAACATGTGTTTTATTGGGAAATCCACCTACATGGATGTTGTCCTATTGGTTGCCTCGAAACTGTCATCAAAACCACCCAGGTCTTCATTTCTCTTATTGATGGCCGTATTAGGAAAAAGCTCCAGAAACTCAACGAAATTAGTTTGATCCATGCTTTCAGTCATGGATCAAACTCAGTAGAGCTATTTTTGTTGTCCTAACCAGTTATTGTTAGTAAACAGTTGCAACACAATATTTTTCCTAATTTGGGCAATATTATGTCTATGTAATTGTATAAATATTGTTATGTTTTATTTGCAAAGGAGGTTGGACATATCAGACTTGTATATCATTGTGATAATTTTCTAGATTAATACAAAGTTACATGTTCTATTGATCTTGTCATGTAAACCCTTTTAATAGTAAAGGGGTTGTGAGTAAGGGAGGGCCCCCTTGGCTCACAAATCCATTAGTTACAGCTTTGTGTTTCCTTGTTTATTTTTCATGAATTGGAAGAGTTATTGCACAGTTGTTCATTCTCATTTCCGAATTATAGCAGCACATGAATGATGGTTAAATGGTGGATTTTATTTTCTGAATATGTTTGGAATCATTTGATTAAGTTCTTATTTATGTTATGGAATGTTAAATTGAATTTATTGTTGTTTGTTTGGTTTCTTATCTTTTTCTGATCGACATCAGCAATCTTAGTTGTTGTAGAGGGATGATTGAATCTTCTCCATATCCATTGCTTCTAAGTGTTGACGAATAAAAGATATATTAGAGTTGTGTGTGTGTGTGAATGGTTAATTAGAAAATCACTTAAAGTATTAGCCTGCATATATTTTAATGCATCATCTCATAATATTACCTACCCCTAGTTTATGATTTATGTATGTCAAATTATAAGTCTATAATTTGCCTCAACACCTATATGTTAGCATATCTTTGAGCAAATATTTTTATTTTAGAAAAAACTTAATGTAATTGAAGATATTTTCCACATGCATGAACTTAGAATATTTTTTATATTTTGGATTATTATAATTAAGTTTGAAACTATAGTCCTATGATTAGTTGATGTAATGTCTATAAAGATAATTTCTGAAGAATGTAAAAGGGTTGGTTTTTATTGTAAAACATTATCATTCTGGTGCATTTGAGTAATCTTAAATATATTGCAGTTTTCTATGACCATTTGCAGAAAATGAAAATTCATGTGCAGTAGTTCCCTATATATTATTTCTATGTTTATAAAATTTTCTTCATGTCTGAAATCTATTATTTTATATTTGGATTCATTCATGCTCCTTTCTTTTATTTATCAACCATTAGTATTTTCTACTTCTGTAAATTATAATTATGTTTTCTTTTTCAATTCTCTTCTTCTAAACCTCTCAAACTGTCAAAGGAGTTATTACTACCTTTCTTCTTGTTTACTGCTAATTAGATCTATAGCATCATCTGATAATATTGGACTCCATACCCAGTGGTGTGCTTTATATACAACCCAACCAAATTTCATCTCTTCTCACACAAATCTGTTCATAGAGCTTAAAGTATAAACCTACTACTACAGTGACCTAGATTAGTTGTGTTTTAGGGACAGATCCCTCTCTAGTTTGAAGGGAAAACTTTCAACCTAAAAGAAGTTTGAGGTTACCTTAGATTTTTTCCATAACAACCAAGGTTTCTCTAAGAGATAACATTTTGGAATTGTTATTGGGGAACGAAAGGCGTATTTTTCCCCAACGATTATATTGTCTAAGATCATATATCTAAGGGCAAATAGATATTTGAATATCAATTTGGATGCAAGGTTTTTTGCTCTGGAAACTCCACTTTGAATTATGAAGTCTTTTTGTGACAAATTCCTAGCTCATAGAGGTGTTTTTACTTGGCGGAATCCTGATCCAAATCCATCATTTTTTTTTCAAGCTCAGAGAATATGTTCAGGAATAAAAAATTGAGAAAGTTAGGAAAAATTATAGAAAGGTATTGTTCGTTACTTGCAAAGATTGAAACTCTTGAAGATTTACAATTTGATGTAAAATTTGAAAATAAATTTTTCATATCTAACTCTGAAAGTAATCTCTCAGACACCTTTTTAGATTCAACAACTTTCAATCCCTTTGTTTATTATTTTCCCATCCCATAAATAGAGTTACTGCCACAAGGCCAAGAGATTTGATCTCATTTTCAGAATTGAGAACAAAAAATTCACGAACTTCATGAAGTAGCAACTATATCTACAACTTTACCTTACTCTATTCCAGTTTTTTATGTTTGAACTACTACTTCATATTCTACAGGATATCACAGTCCTGGGCCATCAACCTGTGCTAAAAAATATTTTTCTCCCTTGATATCTATTGTCCAAAACCCTAATGTAATTTCATCTCTTCACATTATGGTTGTTAGGTATGCACCTTTAAACCTTCAAGGCCAATTACATGATCTTCCTGTAAATTATAGACAACACTTATTATAGTTTGATGGAACTGGATTTTTCACAGCAGAGAAACATGTGGGCAAACCAAATGATTTTATTAACTTAGAAGAAGTTGATGATCATGGAGACGTGAAACTGATACTGTTTACACATATTCTTTTATGAGAGGTGAAGAGGTGGTTTTAGATCTTTACCAACAGCTAGTATAAATGACTTTCAATTGTTTGAAAGGTTTTTTTATATCTAGATGGGAGGTGAAAAAATCCCTTGCATATGTTGGATGAGTATGAAAGTTAGAATAGGAACCCTAGGGATTCAATTCATGAATTCACAACCAGATTCAACAAGGTTTATAATTCGATTCCAGCTGAAATCATATCTCCTCATGTATTGGCTTTATTACACTATCCTGATGGTTTTGATGTCGAATTGGCTTATCAATGCTATGAGAGAAATCCCCTACTTTAGAGGTAATGCATACTAATGCAATTGGGGTAGAAGCCAATTTGTCGGCTAAGAAATAAAAAATGAAGACTGAAAGGAGAGTAGGTTTCAAAGAAGAATAATATTAATCTCCTAATGCAAAGTTTTATGTGATGCTGAAAAAATGGATAAGTTGGTGGATAAATTAACTCCTCCCCGAGCTAAAAATCAACCTCAAGTCAAGAACCAGAATTTTAGAAGACCCCAAGCTACCCAAAATCATCCTAAACAGCAGAAGGGTCCTGAAGAAAAACATCCTATTGTTCGGCCTCATTTTTCATAAGATTTCATTCATAAATATGCAAATGATGAAGAATATCATCCTATTGGTGTTTCAATGATAAAGAAACCCAAGTATTTTCCCCCAAAGAAGAACATGATATCTTTGTTGGATGCTCAGGAGAAAAATACAACATTCATTTTTGTGATCCAATTGTTTATTAACAAGGGTATAATAATGTGCTGGCCGATTTTTAGAGGCAGTACAACCTTAGAAACTAGAATGTCCCTATCAAGACTCTGCCACAAAAGACAACAATTGAACAACAAGTTGAACCTAGTAAAGAGATATTGAAAAAATGAGAGGAGCTGAGGAAGGACAATCGAAGAAAAGTAGAAGAAGGAAAAAATGAGATCAAGGATTCAGAAAAAGCGCAATCAAAATTTAATCTGGAATATGAAATTAGTAACTTGAAAGTATCCATTCATTTTGTTGAAATTTTTAGAAATGAATAGTATAGAAAGTAGTTTTTACCATGGTTAAAAGTTCAAGAAATGATCAAGTCGTCGTAAATTCATAAGATTCTTTAAACCTAGATGGTGATGCTCTTGAATTTGTTTTTGGTCCACATGTCACTAGTATAAACGGTGATTTTCCCCCATTTTATGTAATTTTGAACATACATGATACGACCCTTCATAATGTCATGTTAGACTCTAGAGATTCACATAACCTCATGCCTAAGTCAGTCATGGACCATCCAGGACTCCAAATTACTAGACCATAAAAATATTTGCTCTCTTTTTATTCGAGAAAAGTAAAATGTTTAGGGATGATAAAGGATTTCGTTGTTACCTTAGCTCAACTTCTTGCTAAGAGTGTAATGATGGATATAGTGGTAGAAAAAATTCTAGCCAAATTTGGCATGTTTTTATCTCAGTCTTGGGCAACAAGATTGGGAGGAACTTTGTAGATGGACATGTCTTATGCTTTAATCCTATTGTTTGGTGAATTGAAAATATTGTATCAAGAGGTCCATATGGCCTATATGGTGAGAACTAGAACCCAGCTAGATTATCACCCAATTTATGTGGTAGATATGAAATTGGGGTCACATATTTTCTTTAATGATTGTTGTTTTAAGAGATAAATATCAGTGAAAGATGAGACTAATGTTTACCAAAAATAGGTTCATAAATTTTCAGATGAAGTCCAGAAATTGTAATTTGATGGCTCCACTTGTGAGAAGGGTTATGGAGAAGGAATGTGAATTGTTCTACCGAATTGTACAATCCAATTACATTCATTTAAATTTTATTTTGACTGTGCAAATAATGTGATAGAATATGAAGCTATCATTATTGGGATAAATCTATTAAGAGAAAAAAACGAGAAAATTCGCATTTTTGGAGACTTAGAGATGATTGTGAAGCAAGTAAAAGGTACCTATCAAAACAAGCATATGAGAATGATAGCCTACAAAAATGAGGTATGGGATTTATTTTCTAACTTATTTTTCTGAACATGAAATCTCGCTGGTACCAAGAGAGGAGAATGGATTTGAAGGCTCTTTAGCAACAACTGCTAGTGTATTTAGGATTTCAATTTATCCCAATGAAAAATATGAGATCAATGTTAGACACGAGTCTTGTATTTCGGATAATAAAAAGCATTGGCAGGTGTTTAAATATGATCAGTAAATTAGAAAGTTTCTTGAAAGAACAAATTAATTTCTCAATACTCCAATTGATAAGGATGAAGATGAAAGTACAAATAAAAACTATGCATCAACATTCTTTTTTAACATTTTTGCTGGATAGGAAATTATTCAATTAAGTAAAAATATAATCCCTAGAGGCTTGGTTCCTTTAGAGAGGTTATTTAATTCAAATGATGTGGCAGTTAAGCCATGGATCCTACCAAGTGATGTTGATATGGAAGACTACAATTTGGGGACTGACATTGATCCAAAGATGGTAAAAGTTTCTAATACTTTGAAAGAGGAGCATAAACCAAAATATACAAAATTGTTGAAATATTTTGCTAAAATATTCACTTGGAGATATGAATATTTGAAGATCTATGATAATACTATCATCCAGAGTACTATACCACTTAAGGAAAATGAGAAATTGTTTAAACAAAAGTTAGGAATTATCAATCTGAAACTACTTCCATGGATTGAGAAGAAAGTAAAAATATTGTTAGCTATAAATATCATCATTCCACTCAGGTTTTCAAATTGGTTAGCAAATTTGGTGGCAGTAAGAAAGAAGAGCGGGGAAATCCGCCTGTGTGTAGATTTCAGAAGTATGAATAAAGACTCATTGAAGGATAATTATCCTTTACCAAAAATGGACCACATTTTGTAGAAGGTGGTTGGTGTGGAAAGGATTTCTATGTTGGATGGGTTTTCAAGATATAATCAGATCTTAGTTGACCCAAAATATCACGAAAATACTTCTTTCACCACGCCATGGGGTACATTCATGTATTCCAAGATGACATCCAAACTCATGAATGTCAGAGCTACTTTACAGCACACAATGGATATAATTTTTTTTGAGGAAAGAGATACGTTCATGGTAATTTATCTAGATGACATAATTGTTTTCTAAAAATCTGAATTTTACCATTTAAAACATTTGAGGACAATTTTTAACAAGTGCAGGAAATTCGAGGTTTCTCTAAATCCAAAAAATACCATTTCGTCATGAACGAAGGAAAGTTATTGGGACACAGTATCAAATGAGGGAATCCAGATAGACCCCAGCAGAGTGACAACACTCAAAAATATTGAGCAGCCAAGAAACAGGAAGGAGGTGAAATCTTTCTTAGGTAAAGTGAATTTTCTATCTTACGTAAAGTAAATTTTCTACGACGTTTTATTCCAAATTTTGCATAAATTTTAAAAGTAATTCCAAATATGCTTAAAAGAGTGAGATTAAGTGGAACGAACAAGAAAAAGGGTATTTTAATGATATCAAAAGAGATTTGGGCCAAGCACCATTACTCATTAGTCCATTTTTTTTAATGATTTTATAAATTTTTCATTTTCTTTAGAGCACACCATTTTTGGTGTTTTTCTTCAGAAAAATCAAGCTGGTCAAGAACAACCAATCTCCTTTTTCAACAAGGAATTGAGAGATGTTGAGCTGGCTCTAAAATATACTAGATAAATGGGCATATGCATTGATCAAGTCACTTCAATATTTTATAGTTTTTATTTTGCATTCTCATGTGATTTCCTATGTGCCAGATGCTGCAATTAAAAGTATTTTAGTACAGCCAGATAATGATGGAAGAAGAGGGATATGGATTGCTAAGACGTTAGAATTTGACTTAGAAATTAAGCCTACCAAAATAATCAAAGGAAAAGGTTTGTCTAGACTTATGATAGAAACAAATCTTGACACTTTTGGTGTGAATTTGATTTTGGAGTCATCAAATTTTCCAGATGAAGAATCAATGATTAAAGAAGAAGATTGTTTCAAAGCATGCGTGTGGTATGTTGCTATTATTTACATTTTACAAAATCTACAAGAACCACCAGGGATGGATGAGACTCGAGCTAGATTTTTGAAATTAAAATCTATCAAAGATTGTATTTTAGATGGTTATTTGTATTGGAAATATCCTCAGGGTATCTGAAGGATAATAGTCAAAGGGATTCTAAGAGACAATTTGGAATATGAAACCAAGGGTCACCAAAATTATATATAAATTCATATCATGGTGAATAATAGATCATTCAATACTTATCTTTCATTTTGTTTGCATTCCATGTATGTGTTTGACATGGTATCAGAGTTGGTGATTGTTGGCCCTGCTCCAATTTGACCCTGCTTAATTGTGTGAGAGTCATAGGTTTATGGCCATTTATTACCTTCATTAGATTTTCTGATGTGTGTGTCTAAATTTATTATGCATTGAGCTCCTCACCCTCATGTTAATACACACACTTAGCCCTTTCTCTCCCCAATGTGCATATCTTAGTGGTTCAACCTCATATGCTCCCGGTTTCTCCTTCTAATCCATCATCGTATACTGCAAATGGGTATGAAAAATATCCACCTTCAATATCATCTTGATAAGAAAGTTTTCTGGAAATTATAAAGAATGGAAACCTAGGTGAACCACTGGATAAGAATTTTATTCGTGGTATTTGTATATCATCATTTCCATCTTTAGACATATTTTTTCCCGAGTATGCATTAAAATTAGTTATTCCAGTTTGACATTCTATTGGCTTTGATGCATCACATTTTCTAGAGGAACGCCATTCACATAGATATCCTTGATAGACTGGGGATTGAGAAGACATAATCCTATAATTAGCAGATATAGTCTGGTCCCTCAACCATTATCTTAAAGATCCAAATGTTTCTAATTTTGTATTTCCATTTCTAGACCATTGTAAAATCTCCTCGAGCTTTGGGTTCATGTGAGTAAATATACCTACCAAGTAATTATCACTGAATATAAAATCATACACCCAAATATATCCATTCATGAGCTCGGAACTTAGATTTGAAATATTAGTACCTGTTTTCTCAATATTACAATCATTTGTTCAAGTTTGGGAATCTTCATTCCACTTAAGCATTGTGTCATCCACAACCTCCTTGTTCTGTAGTGAAGGCTTTGCAAACCCTTGCAACTCCTCAAGGGTTGGGAGACTTTGTGAGTAACATATGAATTACCACGCGTCCTCATTTGTACCCATGAGGGGCACTTCGAAAGCTGGGTTTTCATGCTCAAACAAGATGTGTTGCCTCCTTCAATGGATATCAAACTCTGAGAATAGAATGAATATTGAAAGAGGAGAATGTCACGGTGTTGAGGTCGATGAGGTAACTTCTTCTAAATAATGTAACTTCTTGACACGTTTGAAGGGATACATGAAGTCCCGTCAGCATCGATTCATATCCCTCTTGAATTATCAATTGGATTATTTGATATAATTATGAGACTAGTTCTTAAAAAAATTGTGTCTAGATATGTATGAATTACTTCACTTTCCTTAGGATATTGCAAGTTTTCTTGGTATAGTGCAAGGTGTTACTGTACAACATGAGGGGATGTTCTAATGATGATTTAATCCCAAAGGAATCACAATAAATTTTACATCCTCCTCTCCCTCTGTGTCGGCATTTACAAATATTCAACCGGAAGGATATCCACCTCGCATTCATGTTGACTCGAAAATATATCTTAGAAGGAGTTTTGGCCCTTGATTTTGGATTCTTTTTACCCTACACATTTCATCATTTACCACCTTTTCTCACTAATTTATCACCATATTCACCTCATTTTTACTCTTTCATGCACATCAAGGTATTTAAACTATGTGTGTTAATTATTTTATTGTTTAAGTCAAAATTGAGCATTGAAATTAAATTTTGACAGAATTAGAAAAGCTTGTAATGGCTCGTTTAAAGTCATGGTTACAGGACACTTGGGCTTGAACCAAATCCATATCTGGAAACTATAGGAACCAATGATGGATTAACACATGTTGGTTTGCATCAAATCATCTAGAATAGGGTTGTTCAATGTTGGTCGAACCCGACCAGTCACTCAGAAAATCCCTTGAAACAAGGGCAGTTTTATGATTTTGTGGAATTCATCCTTATTTTGTGTAACAAACAGATGATTTCGACCTTATGAGGTGGATTAGGATTGTTTTTAGTTGTTTCATCCTTTTTAGCCTATTTAAGTAAGGAATTCATAGTTAGAAAGGACCTAGAGACTTTGAGACTATTTCTTTCGGAAGATAATTGAAGACAGAGACTTCCGTTATCATTTTCTTATGCATATTGTATGATTTGAATGGAGTGTTGTAGTTTATTTTTTTAAAGGTATGCCAGGTAAAGATGGAGAGCCCCCATACTAAGCTAAGTACACTTTTTTGTAGATTAATTTTCATAGTTATGAATATGATAGTTTTAATTATGTATGTTCATTTTATTTCTTTGTTGTAAATACTTGTACATATTTTCATTGTGAATTCATGTTATGGCATTTTTTTTTGAGTGAATATTGATCTCCTTTCAATAATTATTTTGGATGTGGAAGGACAACCAAGACTCTTAGATAAGAGCCTCTTCTTTGTGAGTTAGGACTGGACTAAATCAAGATTCACTTTCTTATATGGTTTCCTAGACTAAATTTATATACTTTCATAGTTACATTTTGTCATGATTTATTATATTTTTGGAAATTTTATTATAGAATGAATGTGGAAGGAAAACCATGACTCTTAGAGAAGAGCCTCTTCTATGTCTTCTAAAATCGACTAATCTCATTGACCAATCATTTATATGCTTTCATAGAGTAAATTTGAATGTTTCTTTACTTGATTTTTAGAATAGTTGTCTTGTTATTTTCAATATTCCATCATGCATTCAAATTTTAAGTATCTAAACAATGGCTTCCTAATATAATTAGATCTAAGGTCCATATATTTTTGTGTGTTTCTAAGTCTACTGGTCTAGATTGATATTTAAATATATGTTCTAATTTAGTCCCATAAATTAGACTTACATTTTTGGCGTCGTTGTCAGGGATGCATGCTTAGATAAGGTTAAATAGGAAGTCTGTTAAAAAAAACATCAAAACATCAAAAAAACAAAAATAATTGTAGATTTTTTTTTCATTATGGTAATTTATGCCTAGTGAAAGAGATGAAAAAGGTATATTTACAAAACAAACCCCCCAACCACTCAACCATCCATGAGAGCAGGACCATTAGAACTAACTACACTAGTTGTTGGAAAACAAACTTTGGAAGATTGGAGGAAAAACAACGTTCAAGACAAAGGTTAACTCCTATTGAAAGAAAAAATTTGTTAGCTTATGAAGTAAAGAGAAAAAAAACACAAACAGAAACATCTTCCATAGAAAAACAAAAAGAGACAATAAAACCAACTCTTGAACAAGTAGATCAACCAATCCTCAAATAAATAGAGAAATTTGAACAAACACAAACTCAACTTCTTATCGAGACATTTAAAATAGCTGAGAAAGAAATAACAGAGGAAGGACAAGGATCTAATATCCCAATATTAACTTCGGAACAAAGGTTACAATATGAAAGGAAACAAAGAGAATGGCAAAGAAAAAGAGAGTAAGAAATGAGAAGAGGGGCAGAAATAAAAAGAGAAGAAGATGCTAAAGAGAACATGAAAATAAAAGATGACGGGATGTAGAAACAGACAATGATCAAGAAGCTACTTTTGGGTTCCCAATTCTAGAGACTAAAGCAATCCTTGGAGAAGAGGTAAAAATGAAGAATATTCCACCTTTTGTTTTACCAAATTTCTATGGAATGTCTTCTGAAGATCCTACTTCATTCATGTTTGAATTTGATATCATATGTCGTACTTATGGTTATACTGATGAAACACGTAAGCTTCGTCTTTTTCCTGCTACTCTTAAAGAAATTGCATTAAAATGGTTTATGGGATTAGGAGAATGCACTATTACTTCTTGGGAAGACATGAGGAAATTTTTTCTTAAGAAATATCAAACCTATTATAGGCATAGAGATTCGAAGGAAGATATTTTTAGGATATCTCAAAAAGAACATAAGAGTTTGGAAGAATACTTAGAACGATTTCTTTACAACTTACAAAAATCCAAACAACATTATTTAAATTTTGATACCATTCGAACAATTTTTCTCAAATTTATACGAGATGAATATATTGATATTCTCAATGTGATGGGAAAAGGATACATCTCATATTCACCATTTCAGGAGTGTTGGCTTAAGGGGTCTTGACCCAGATTCAGAGTGTTTTGCGCAACCAACAAAACCCTCCAACTACTGGCCCTTTTGGCAATGATCTGCTTTCATAGACCAAAATCTCACCTAAAGCAATATGGGGGGGGGGTGTTGGAACCAAGTTTCCATGCCTTGAGGGAGATTTTAATGTGGATCCTTTCCCTAATGAACAGATCTAATGGCTACAGCCATGAGCACAACTTCACAGGAACCAAATCTAACATAGATAACCCTTACTTCAAGACATTAGTGCACAAACATACCATTATAATTTATCCGTAGCTAAGCATAATAATCAGAAATGTACGAGTGTAAACATGTAGATCTTGTCAAAACAAAGAATTATAATAGCTACTTAACCCAGATAATTGCGCATTCATCATAACAAATCTATAGCTTGAATAGATAGTACCTAAGACAGATCTAAACAATCACATAAATCCCATAAGATTAGAGTTCACCCAAAATATCTTATTTATTAATAGATCTTCAATTCAATACAGTTCTTCCACCTATGCACACAGCATTAGGGTCCTTGCATGCAGCTCAAGACTTAGTTCTCCGCGCACACATCCAGGAGGAGCCTTCCTACCTAGACTAACAATTTATATCAATGACCCAAAAGATCTATCATAGACATATATCGATCTATTATACTGATATCTTACTCGACTTAACTCTTACATATTTATAGATCTTTCACACACACATACCATGGTGGTCTCAAATCATGGTTTGAGACTTATGGTTTCCCTTTTACCCATTACAATGATAAAGGAACTTTGACCCACCCCAAAGCCCCTATAATTTAGCACGCAACTAGTTTTTACAAAAATTATCCAAAAAATAACCCAAAAATGATTTACCATAGGGGACCCTGCTCCAACAGGCCCCCAACACAATCTAGTGACTCGTCCCAAGTCACTCTGGTCCTGCTTCCTGCAGTTTTTCTTTTAGCACCTTCACGAAACTCTGAAATGGAAATATGACTTCTATGCTTTATGCTGCAGCATTCTGCATTTCCTCTACCAATCTCTGTGGTTGGTCCCTCAGTAGCCGAGCTAATGATTCTTTGGGTTTGATACAAGATTTTGAGGGCATCGTCAATGTTTTCTGAAAGTTGTAAGGCCTCATCATCCCACGGCTTCATTTTTTCCTCCAGCAAGTGCTCCTGGCGGCGTAATGTGTCGATTTCCACCTGAATGGTGTGACTCTCCTACAGTCAGGTGAATCTCTGGGTTGGCACCAGGGTTGGCACAGCGACTTGAATTTCATTGAATTGTTTCTCTTTGGCCCTCAGGGTTGTCTTTAGCTGCAAGATGACGAGGTCATCTTAGACAAAGGTCCAAAGTCCTATGGCTTCTTCAAACAGCTGACTTCAAGCATCCATGGCAGTAGTGTTGCTAGCAGTCGATTCCTTCACAATGGTAGCGCATTGTGTACGCACCTCTGGAGGTGTTTCAAGTTGTAATTTCATCTCTAGGTCTGCAATCTTCTACTTGAGCTCTGCATGAACTGTGGCAATTTCTGATCGCGAAGCCTTGAGAGCAGCAACCAAGTTTTCTAGCTTGATAGTGGTCGCTGTTGTCATGGGAACTATGATTTCGGGGTGGCCCGAACAAATTTTATCAATCACTTTTTCCAATTGGGTGATTTGGCTTTTAGTAACGTGTTTTGTATCCTCTACAAGATGTTGTCTTTGAAACGTTGAGGCGGTTTGGTTCTACGTTGCGGTGTTATCCTTGGAGGCCTTATATTCGCAGTACTATAGCTTTTCGGTGATCATCATGTGCATGGCATGTTGCTTACCAGTGTGAAACATGGCCGAATCGATCCCTACCTCAGATATTTCGGGAATGAGCATGTGCAGGCCCGAGCTAGGAATTTGGACTGTGGCACCAGAAACTTGGAATATTCTTCTCTTGGAAATGGATGGGTGTCGAATGTGTTGTTCGTTCACTTGTTCAATGTCTATTTTTGGCATGCTCTCTTGAATCGCGCTCGCTTGCATCTTTAGCTCCTGAAGACTGTGTTGCACATCCTCAAGGATTGTTTTTACTTAGGATTCAACCCGTAAGGGTGCTGCTTGATAGGCCTAGCATCTGGTTTTAGAATCATTTTCATCACACCAAGATCCCCAAAAATACCTTTCAACTCGGAAAACTTTGTGGGAAATAAGTCATGATATTCAGCAAGAAGCTTCGCAACCTTAACTATTGTATCTTCATCCCAGTAATCCCCGATTTTAGAAATCTTAGGTTTCTCTTTTGTTCTGATGTTAACTTTCCTAATCTTCATGGGTTCATTCACATTTGGTACTTCAAGAAATGGCCCAACAACTGCGCGATGACCTTTCGACTCAGGGATATCTTCATCTGTGCATCCCATGTTGGTATGGCTCATTCTTCTGGTTTCTTTGTCATGTCAAAGACCACATCTTGAATCATGTGTAAGGCAGTATTGATGCATGGGAATCCACTCTCAAAATTGAACATTAACACAAGGCTTTCTTGCAGTGCATCCCATTCATTCCATCATGCCTCGTTGCAATTCAACCTCTAGGTACCAATTCATAGGAATCTGACTTAAAGTGTGGAGGAATGTATGCACCCATCCCAGCTACGGCTCTTCCCCCCAAGTTGTAGTCCACCTGGATAAATGCATGCGCAAATATTCTTTGCCTACATAAGTTCCTTCCAACCAGATATTGGGTTGTTGAAATCGCAATTTCATCATATGGGTACATTCTTCCAATTACGCCATGTTGTCCTTGTGTGTCTCCCACTAACATGCTGGAGTTGAGTGTAGAGCTAAGTCAACCGCATGGAGCTATTGTGTCTCTGGTAAAAAAAATTTGAATTCATCTAAGAAACAAGTGACACTACCTATACCATCATAATAGTAGTGCCCACACCTCAGAGGATATGCACCGTAGATATCTGGTGACTCTTTGCAGTGCAGTGTAGAGACTTCATGCAAATGGTTCTGCCAATTCTTTAATTCCTCATCTGACTCTGAGTGGAATGAACTATCTCTATCCCAGCTAAGCTAACCATATATTGTGGGATTGATCCAATCTTCATCTCTCGCAGTTAGTTTGCAGGTATGATCAACATCCTCTTCTGCATGCACCTGTTCTATATATCTTTATCCTTCTGCCGGATCCAGTGGGACCACAACCCTGGTTCCATTTTTTTTAAATACCATAATTTTGCGCTTTAGTTTGATGATAGCATCCATGTAAATAGCCCAATCCAGAACCAACAATGCGAGGTATGGATCTATATCATCAACAATCTGAATAACTTCAAAATCAACCAACTCCTTAACTCCTTTGATATCAGATAAGACCCCAGAAAGCCTAACCATTGGGATAATCTTCTGTTGATTCACCATGTGTAGCTGTATTGCAGACCATTCCAGCTTAGGCTGTCACATTTTCTACCAAGTCTGCTTTGGTATGACATTTTCATTAGAGCCCAAATCCAAAATGACTTGGTCCATTTCAAACTCTCCTATCTAAGTAGTCAGGCGCATCTCTCGGTCAATTCTTCTCTTGTTCTTCTAGATATTATTGAGAGATTTTTCTCCATCTGGGGCTATTATTTTTCGGTGCAGTTGTTAATTAAAGCTTGAAGGTTCTCAACAGTCTTATTATTGCATAGAATCTTGATACAGGCCTGTAAAAATAGTTTCATCTCTGTAGGCATGACTCCTTCATCGGTATCCGTGGAAGGTTTTCTTGCTACTTTAGATCGGCTAAGATCCACAAAGTCCTTCTTTGCTACGAAAAAGGTTTCCTTTTCCCTTTGTATATTGAATCCTTCCTTTTTCTCAGGAGCTCTCCAGACCCAAACATCAGTAACAAGTCTCTTATCTTCTAATTTATCTTCTCCAGTTGCTACGCTGCTTCTGGTTACAATATTTATGTTAGGGTCTTCAGTGTGTGGTTCTAATCTCATCATTTGAACATTCTGCATAGGTGTCTATTGTTTCTTCTTCTGGAATTTTTGCAAAAAGTACAAGGAAATCTTCAATAATATGATCAAACTTCTTATAATACCTGCAATATTGTTATGTTGGGTTCGGGAAGTCATATGCATAATGATCAACTTCTCCACAGTTATTGTTGGTGAGGTAAATCCCTTCTGTAGACAGAGGTGATCCCACTAGCCCTAGAGTGGGTCTAGCCACAAACGAGACATGCTATGACATCAATTCCTAGTTAAGAATGGACAAATACGTGGTAGATCACTTAGTATAGGTCCTACGTTGTTGTGTTGTCTGGAAGAATGGATTCCTCTCGCTCCTGATTCGACAGATCACGATCTACTCATTCTCACGCCCTAATACCTGTACATACACAAGAAACGAAGATGATACACAACATATAAATTCACATTCCTAACTATCAGTCAGTCGAAGAAGAATAAATCAAATGCATCAAATAAACATAACACACAGATGAAATCAATACCATAGTCGAGTATATTAGTTTAAAAAAGGAAGAGTACAACCAGGCTTTGACGTTGCGATCTCCTCCAGTAGGGTTCCCGCGGAGCACGTCTCACAAAGCTCGTCGGGAATTCAGACAGGGGCTCTCTCTACAGGATCCTCCTTGTTTCAACCTTCTCTATAGCGATTACTTATCTATAATATCTCTTCTCCAAGTTCAGCTTCTTGGCTATATGTTCAGCTCTAGCTTTGTAAAGGGAGAAGGTCATTTTATATAGAGGGAGAAGGAGAGGTTAGGATTCCTATAATCATGGGGGAAGTCCTATCCTCTAAGAATGTTCCAACAACCATTTCCTAAAGGAAGAGATCCATGGCTTATCGAGTTAACCACTTGCAATGAGTCATTCCTGAGGTGGTTAAAGGAAACTTCCGCCTCCAATTTGTTAAAAAAAATTCCCAAAAAGGCTGGCATGGGCTCAACACAGGGAAAGAGCGCCAGCTGGCGCAGCCTCTAGTGCAAATCTTCCCCATTGGCACGAGGGATGAACTGGGTACCCACACCAATGCCAAAACATAGGTTTTTGAGTGCTTTCTGAGGAAATGTTCAACAGGAAGAATCATGTCCTTATGCAGAAGGATGCAAAGAAGGTATTTTCAGAGTTTGACACTACTCACAGGTCACGGGAAATACCCTCTAATATGCGGGGTGAGGGATTGTAGGGATGATGGAAAAATTTTGTGTAATAGATGCCCCCTAAAGCATGAGGTCCGAGAGAGAGGGAGGGGTGAAATTATTTATGAGAATGTGTTTGACCAAAACATTGTTGTTGGAAAACCTGCAAGTATGAATACAACTGATACATCTGATATATGACATGTGGCATGGGTGCAGCCATCCATAAGAGAGTATATAAACAATGAGATCCGAGGTATGGACACAACCATCCAGTAGTAGGGATCAATAAATAGACTCAGGTATGGTCACAACCATCCAATCAAAAGAGTCACACAATAAGTCATAATAATCCACAAAGAACCTGCAGCCTAGATTTCATCAGACAAAACCCAGGGTCTTGCACTCCATCTCGACCCGAACATAGTACAAATTCGAGCATGCAAATATGTGAGATGAAGTCGAACATGCAAGAACATCGTCTGATTACCAACCAATGATGAAAGTTGTTAACAGACGCGAGAGAAACCACCAATAATGACAATGGCTCTCAAGGCGCAAAAGGTACAATCCACAGCATGTGAACAGTGATCTACCATCGAACACCTGTAGAGTCAATTAATCGAAGGCCAATGATGTGGACCTTATGTCGAGTGTTAAGAACCTGCCATTGAGGCATGCAAGCTCCAAGGTACCTAAAGGGAGTCTCTATATTAACTTCCTAGATAATGAGCTGGAGTCGACAAGAAGGGACCTTGACCGAAGTTGGGCCATAATGTTTCCCACATCATCGACACGAGACAGAGGAATATAATGTTTGTGAATCAAGACCTACAAAGAATCAGAGGGAGGTTGAAAAATTCAGAGGCAAAATTCTCTTGAACTTATCGGCGACACGACACTGGATTTGGTAGTATTTGACATCAAGGGATCTGAGGTCATGGTGACATGGCAAAGAGAATTTGAGTGGTCAAAAGAGATTACCCAAGCCCATGGAGGAAAACAGATAATGAGATGAGATTTCCCCAAACTGACATGAATGCAGACAAGTGCCATGTTCAAGAGCGACACACTGCCAACACGACTACAATCTTGGTTCCATTTTCCCCCACCATTTCTGGCGAGTACCCCAATTATTTTTGAAAACAAAATTGAAGGGGATAGCATGTGCTTGCGATGTAAGTTTTTCCTTCGGACAAATCCAACCTAGTACATTTTACGAGCCCTAGGAGGGAGGAACTCGAGTAACGTCATGACGACGGATTCCGATGTCATCATTTTTTAATGAGTCTAACAAAGGAAGAACTCGGCATCTTTTCATATTTAGAGAGTTTGAAAAGAAGGCGCAAAAGAAAACTCCAGCAGTCCCTTTTCGTAAATAGTCTCTCAGATCTAAAAAGGTAGAAAATTGTGTCCAAGAGAACCATGATCAGTGACGATGGCCTAAGGAACACCGAACCGAGTAATAACATGATTGAATATGAATTGTGTCATTGTCTTATCGTCCGCAGCTAGTGTAGGCATTGCTTCGGCCCATTTCGTAAAATAATCGACAGCAACGATAATATAGGCATGCCCCTCGGCCGAACGAGGGTTGTACATCATAAAATATATGCCCCATTTGGCAAAAGGGCCAATGGTAATGACAGGGTGTAGTGGAACAAGCGACACATGCATCTTGCGTTGATAAATCTGGCACTCATGGAATTTATGTACTGCAACAATGCAATCTTTAAAAATGGAGGGCCAGAAATAGCCAGCACGAAGAATTTTCTGTGCAGTGGCATAACCAGACATGTGACCACCTATTGTAGTGAAATACAACTCCTTACTTGATAGTAATACTATTGAAATTCGAAAATGAGGAAAGACCTAAATGGGTTTGATTTGTTCTTATTGATCTATATTAATTCGTTTTGACCTCATTTGGATTAGTCGTTGTGAAATGCACTTGTTTAAAGGCCTTTTATTTTTGTATTTGTTTGATTTTAGGGATCCTTCATTTTCCAGCTCCTTTCCTTATTGCAATTTTGAAAGAATTCTTGACTTCTTGAAACTTTACCACTTGCCTCATGGTTTTGATCATATTTTTGCACTTCCTTGTTGCCTTTCACATTCATGGAAACATTTTCATACTGGTGAATTAAAGACAAAGAGGAGCTTTTGGTTGTCACATCACCTTGCATTTGGTATTTGATTTCACTAGTTGGCATTCTTTCAAGATGGTTTGACACATAACTCCACGTTCTACTTTTTGTCACATCCATTGTTGTCTCATGCACTTATTTTTATACCTACATCACAAAATGGGTTTGATGAGATGATATCATATTTTTAGTCACCACATCATATTGCATTTATATATATTATTATAATATATTAACACATACATTTTTTTTATATATTTTTATATGTTTAATTCAAACATATAAAATATATATATAAACATTGTAAAGTGACACATTATATTATAAACATATGTATAATAAATTTATTAAATCGATCATAAATTAGAGATGAAATATTTAAAATTTCATTCATCTCTTCAAAAAGTGGAATTTACATTTCATAAAAAAGAAAAATAATATCAAAAGTAAAAAAATATATCTAAAACATAAGTCTAAAAAGAAAAAACCTATCCATATTATTATTCCTAAAACCCAAAAAACTAAACATAAAAAACCACAAAAAAATAAATCTGATGTATTGAACCTAAACTACAAACACATTATTCTGTGGGTTAAAAAAAATAATATAAAACTTTAAAAAACCCACTTATAGACTATGTAATTAAAAAAAGCACAAAATAACATGATACAACAAAATTCGTTGGGTTAAAATCATATGTATCGAACAAACTATAATACAATACATTTTTTTAAGTTCGGTTGGTTAATACATAATCGCATTTGCCACAACATTTTATTATACCATACTCACATTTTACAAATGTTAAACAAATAGACCGTCGCGGGAACATTTTAATTGACAAATGTATTAAACCGCATCGTAATTTATGTTTAACATTTGTTATCACCGCAGGGACCGCCAACCAATCACATGAGATGTGTCACATGTTAACCACAACGAATAAATGAATTCCTCTAGGTGTAATCATCGGAGTTTACCTGCCTGATCACATGCAACAACCCATTCGATGCGCGCAGTTATGCTGACTGCCAGGGTTTCGATTATATCATAAGTTCTATTTTGGGTTTAAACAATTAATTTCAGTGTTAAGGTGTTGGGGGTTTTTATCCCTAAACATAAGGATATGTATGGAGAGAGGGATTTGAATGCCTTATCTCAGTTTTAGCTCAACAAATTATATTTTTGGCAAACAGAAGTTTAAAGCAGCTTTATATAAAGCCATCAGAAATACATTGCACCAGAGGGGAAAATTTTCTTGAAATCAGTTTCTCAATTGTTTGGAGACGCTACCGGATTAGAAGGAGAAGGGGTCATGATCCAGCATAGGGGATTCTTTGCTATCATTCAATCTGCACTTTTGGCATTTCTATTTTGTGTAGAGGAGGTGATTGTAAAGATTGTAAGAGAGTTTTTGGCTTTTGTAATATTGCTTAGCATTTCTGCATGTAATAAAATCATAGGTCTCAAATTTCTCAATGATTGCATATTTTGTAAAGAAAAGCTTTGGCATTATTTTAAATTTCCATTCATGAGTATTTCTACCTGAATGCTGAATTTTTTATTTGTGTCCAAGTTTTGTAATTGATTTCGATTTCTATTCTAAAACATATTTTTATTGATACTTAACATTTCTGTTGGTTCAATTTTGATATGATTTGAAGCTTTGCAGGAGCTATCTCCAAGAGGCAGAACGAGATCGGATCTATAACGAATTCACTGAAAATATATTTGCAATTAAATAATAATTTCTTATATTTAATTCGCAAATGTATTTTTCTTTTATCTCATTAATTAAATATGAATTTCTTCTTTTAGTTAATGAAAACTACATGGTGAATTCGATCATAAACCAGTTCTTCCCCCTATTTTATAATTGATTTCGATTTCTATTCTAAAATATATTTCTTATTGATACTTAACATTTTTGTTGGTTCAATTTTAATATGATTTGAAGCTTTGCAGGAGCTATCTCCAAGAGGCAGAACGAAATCGGATATATAACAAATTCACTGAAATATATTTGCGATTAAATAATAATTTATTATATTTAACTCGCGAATGTATTTTGCTTTTACCCCATTAATTAAATATGAATTTATTCTTTTAATTAATGGAAATTACATAGTGAATTCAATCATAACCCTGTCTTTCCCCTATTTTTTTTAATTTTCTCTCGGATTAAGAGAGGGATATTCCATCTTAGTCTGAGATAGGATTTTTGTTTTAGATTAATTTTGTATCTGTAAATGAAATTTACATAAAAGGAAAACATTTTTGGTTCTCAGTGGCACAATTCAGTTCTTATATTAGTAAACTCTTTTTGATTGATTTTAATCTTTATCCAAAACATTTAAAAAATCAATCACAAAGATTATTGTAATATAGTGTATATTAGTCCATTTAATTAACATTAGAAATCATTTTTCTCTTTCTTATTAGAGTTAGCCTTAACATACTAATTACTCATTAATTTGTAACATACCCTTTCAATAAATAATAATTAGAATAATTTTAACTTTAATATAGTAGTATAAGTTAAATAAGGTTTTACTAATTGTCTACTTAGAATAAATAATAGTAATATTTAGTTAAACTTTCATCTTATAGGTTATCATAGATTTCTTAGAGTTAAATTTTAGCATATTAAATATTAATTAATATTTAATATTTAATAATAGTTTAATGTAATTAGAATAATTTTAATTATGATAGTGCATTTAAATAGATCTTATTAAATGTTTACTTAGAATAATAATAATAGTATTTATTTAACTTCATTTTATAGTTTATTATAGATATATTATAATCTTATAATAAACTAGATTAAATATTTAGAATTATTATTAGAACTATATTAGTGATATTTAGGAATATATTATAGTTTAAGGTATATAGTATAGTTAATTAATTAGCATAATAACATAGGATATATTAGTTTAAATTTGACATATGAGATAAATATGAGTACTTTAATACTTAACATAAAGACTTTAACAATAGTGTAGCATTAACAGTGTTATTTAAGGATTAATAGATAATATTAAACTAACAAGTTTCATAGGGATAACATTATCATAATGTCATTTAGGATTAACAATTAACAGTAATTTAATAATATAAAATCAGTTAGGTTAGAATAGTTAGGCTAATTGTAAGACATAACTTAGTCGTGGCTTGGTTGAGCCCCAGATCAGCTTAAGGATCAACTCTCTTACCTAATCAGCAAGAGAGCTGACCTGATATCTCTTCTCCGTTAATGAATGAAAGTTGTATTTTAAGTAATCGGAGTTTGGGAAAAGGTAAGTGGACCTAATTTAACCAGTCGGAGCCACTACTCCAAACGGAAAAGGAGTTGCTTTAAGCTCCAGACCGGGTGGTTATCCCCCAATGTTCTTGTAGAAATTTTCGAGGCTTTAACATTTTTGGCACTAGAAGGAGGGCTGAGCTAGTTAATCTACATGAAATCTTGTTTTAACATTTTTAACTAGCCATGGCTCCTATTTGTATTCCTACATTGGGTCATGCTTTTAGTTAGCGCAAGCCTACTAGAGGTATACCCAAGAGACAACTTGAATCAATATATGAACTGTAAAATGATGGTGAGAATTTCATTTCTGCTTTAGATCATGTTGATCAATTTATACATAAATGCAAATGTTTCAACATCACTAAAGACAATGAAAATTGTAGGTTATTCACTCTCACACTTCAAGGAAAGATTTGAGAATGGTACAAGATCCTACCAGCTAAGTGTATTCACTCTTGGAATCACTTTATGCAGGTATTCTTTTTTTCTCATCACAATTACAACTATGAGAAGTTGTGCTTAAAATTTGATGAATTTACAATCATTGATAATGAAATTGTTAGTGAACTTTCTGTTAGATTTATGTTATTATGCTACAGATTTCATTATGACGATTTACCTCCTAAGAAAATTTTGATTGAGAAATTTACTTCCGTTGTTCAAAAACATAATATAAAAACTTATATGGAACACAAAGAAGAATCTCCAACATTAATTCTTGTTTCTATTATTGATCCTATTGAATCCTTAAATGAAAATTTTAATCTGTCTCAACCATCAACATCAGGAGAGAATCTTACATCTAAAGATGTTTTTATGGTACCTCCCAATGTTTATGATAATGAGTCAAATTCAATAGAATCGAATTCTATACAACAACAAGATTTAAGGAACAATCATAACAATAATTCTTCTTTTGAAAATGAGCTAAAATCTATTGCGACAATAGATGACACATCATTAATATAAGGAAACAAAAATGATCATCTTGAAGAAAATTCACCTAACTTACATTATTATTATCATTATTTGCAACCTAGTCATTGTATGTGTCAACTTGTTTGAATATTTGCTGGTTCAAAACTTAAGAATGAATTACATCATAAAACGCGAGGGGTATTTTTAAATGATCAATTACTTATCGATATGAATCTAGAAACCTTTATCCATCCTTCCTACAATATTCAAGATACTTACAAATCATTCGTAAAAGATGTGATATTTAATAATTACGATATTCATGAGTTTAGATCAGTTGATAAGTTCAAAACTGCCCCCTTCCATTATGATTTAGATCATCAAACTCTATTACAATTTTTCAATATTAATCATGAGTTGGTTAGTTGTCTTAATTCTGATGTATACATAATAGATTCCCCTAAGGATTTTCCTTCTTTTTCTCTTTATGACGATGATCAACATCTCATAAGGGAAAATGACAATTTCTGTAAAAGCCTAGAAACAATTGATGTTAATACTTCTATTGCACAATTTTCAAAAACAGAACCTTGATGGATCCTTAAAGGTAACATCTCTAACCCTTTAGATTGTACATATTTTGATAAATTTTATTTTCAATTAGATAATCATCTTAGCATAAAATTTTCTAATTATAAATTTCTTCTATTTTCATTCTTAGGAATTAACATATATAAATATTCTAGGATTTTTGTATATAATTTAATAATTAAGATTTATATTTTTCTAACACATATAATGTATATTTTTGCAGGAAATAAAATTAGTGCTTGGTTACATTGGAAATATGACTATACCTAGTAATTTTCCTTCAAAAGGTTTAGAGTAGGAATAAATTTAATTATGTTTCATATTTTTGTTGTTTTCCAAATAATGCAATTATGATGAATAAGGATCGAACCCTATCAGACACTTAGTTGGCATTCTTCTCATTAATGAGGTTTTCATTAATAAAATAATTTTTTACATTTGATAAATGATAAACCCCACATTTTAAAATGTTATCTCAAATATAAGGTTCATTTCCACTTTTTACTCATATAATTGCAATAGCATTTAAATTTACATTTTAAATAATGTTTAATAAAAAGAATTCACAATATCAAATGATGACATGCAATATTTTATTATCTCACTTTATTCATATGTCAATTCATTTTTATCATGTGAAGAATTCTTATAGCATCTCTTAGTTTTTAGATTCAATAGTTCATGATTTTCAACATATCCAAACTTAGAGATAAATATTACTAATCTTGCCTATTTTTATATACTCTTCATATGAAGACGTCAAGATTCACAAGGTAAATTGGCATGCATTTTTCTCAGGTCTGTGTACATGTTGATCTTCATTTCTCCTTTGTTCCTTTCTTTTATTTTCTCTTTTAGTTATATTTTCTTATCCTTATCTTCTTCTCTTGCAGGTTTTTATGGGTGCAATTTCAGGATTTGGTTTTGCTAGTGAAAGCAATTCAGAAAAGAAAATCACCATGATTCATATAGGGAATTCCTTTTCCTTTTCCAAATTTTTCTTCTTACTTCATTTATAATTCTTTTTGAAAACTAATTGTTAGTCTTACTTTTAATACATCATCGTTAAAAGACTTACAAAATATTTTTTAAGAAAAATTGGCAAAAATTCCTATTACAGCATTTGAATAAAATTTTTAAAACTACATCAATGCTTTTAAAATAGGAGTAGCACTTAACAAACATCTTACAAGATAAAATTTTTAATTTCAAAACATATTCGTCATTTTATACTTTTTATCTTGTAAAGATGTTTCTCATGATCTATTCTCTTGATGATCTTCTTTCTGGTTCGTTATCTTTCATTTAATTTGATTCGATTTTAATTGATTCGGGAACAGGATAACTCTTTAAAAAAATTAAAATAAAATAAAAAGACAATAACTTAACTTGATGAATATTTGAAAACACGAACTTAATGTTTTTTTCAGAACATTATCATCTTGTTTGAGTTGTTTTTTTTTCATGTTTTTGTTTTTAAGAGCTTGTTTGTTTTCATTCTTAATTTTTTCATTTTCAATTTTGCCCCTTTCAAAAGAGTTCATTTCATGATAGATCATTTATTACTTTGAAAATCCTCATACATATTCTTTTAGTGGTATTATCAACCGTTAATTAGAGGAATTTTTCTATTCAACTTTGGTTTCATTCATGGGAAATTATTAACTCTATATTTAAAGAGAATTCTAGGGTTAAAGAAAGAATATTGAGTTAATTTTCAAAAATTCTTCCATATTTAATTTAAAACTCTAAATATTTCTTTTATTATCATTTTTATGATCTCAAACTATAACATAAGAGTTTATTTTTACGACAGCTTATCTCAAAAAGTAGCTTTAGCTAAATTAACACAAGCAATATCAAAAGTTTAGTTTTTAAACTCTTCCATGTCATCCCAAATCTCTTAAAGAGATAATTTGTCTCCCCGTCTATTATCGCCAATTATCTGAGCATAAATTAAAAGTTACAAAGAATCTGAAAGATAGGGGGTCTCTTTACAAAGCCAGCCTACCATGATCATAGGTTCTGATCATTATGACATTGTCAATCTGATTACCACATCAGGATAATGGCTCACAACTTTAGGTTGTAATACAAGAGTTCTCATCACGAGTCGGCTTGTTCATGACTATCAAAACTTGTGAATGACATTAATGTCATGATCTGATCACCAAGCCAGGGCAATGGTTCTCAGGTTTTTAATGAAATAAAATTTTCTCTGAATATTCAAATATAGATGGGATACTGACATTTTGGCCTAAGAGGTAACCCTACCGAGGCTATGAACACTTGCTAGGAGAAATGGTCCTACCTATGATTATAAGAGTTCATCTTTATCACTAAACAAAATAACATGTTTGTGTTCTTTAAGTTTAAGTTGTCATTAAATAGTTGTCCGTGATTAGCTCTCTTATAATCAATATTTAAAAGATATGCAAAATGACAGTATTTGATTTCATTTAAGAGTTTCGAAGAAAAGTATGAATCTTAGAAATTTGATTTAATTTAACTTCTATTTCTTTTTCCTTATAATTTTATTATTAATTCAAACAGAGCTAACTGGTTCTTCCCAATATGTCGCCAATTGTTGCAGTGAAATACAACTCCCCCATTTTTCACTTATAAATGAAAAATGGGGACCCTTTTAAATGATTACTTGATAGTACTACTATTGAAATTTGAAAATGAGGACAGACTTAAATGGGTTTGATTTGTTCTTGTTGATCTATATTAATTCGTTTTGACCTCATTTGGATTATTCATTGTGAAATGCACTTGTTTAAAGGCCTTTTTATTTTTGTATTTGTTTGATTTTAGGGATCCTTCATTTTCCAACTCCTTTCCTTATTGGCATTTTGAAATAATTCTTGACTTCTTGAAACTTTACCACTTGCTTCATGGTTTTGATCATATTTTTTCACTTCCTTGTTGCCTTTTGCATTCATGGAAACATTTTCATATCGGTCAATTAAAGACAAAGAGGAACTTTTGGTTGTCACATCACCTTGCATTTGGTATTTGATTGCACTAGTTGGCATTCTTTCTAGATGGTTTGACACATAACTCCACATTCTACTTTTTGTCACACCCATTGTTGTCTCGTGCACTTATTTTTATACCTACATCACAAAATGGGTTTGATGAGATGATATCATATTTTTAGTCACCACATCATATTGTATTTATATATATTATTATAATATATTATCACATACATTTTTTTTATATTTTTATATGTTTAATTCAAACATATAAAATATATATATAAAACATTGTAAAGTGACACATTATATTATAATCATATGTATAATAAATTTATGAAATCGATCATGAATTAGTGATGAAATATTTAAAATTTCATTCATCTCTTCAAAAAGTGGAATTTAAATTTCATAAAAAAGAAAAATAATATCAAAAGTCAAAAAATAGATCTAAAACATTAAGTCTAAAAAGAAAAAACCTATCCATATTATTATTCCTAAAACCCAAAAAACTAAACATAAAAAACCACAAAAAATAAATCTTATGTATTGAACCTAAACTACAAACACATTATTCTGTGGGTTAAAAACATTAATATAAAACTTTAAAAAACCCACTTATAGACTATGTAATAAAAAAAAAACAAAAAATAACATGATACAACAAAATTTGTTGGGTTAAAATCATATGTATCGAACAAACTATAATACAATACATTTTTTTAAGTTCGGTTGGTTAATACATAACAGCATTTGCCACAACATTTTATTATACCATAATCACATTTTACAAATGTTAAACAAATAGACAGCCACGGGAACATTTTAATTGACAAATGTATTAAACCACATTGTAATTTATGTTTAACAATTGTTATCAGCGTAGTGACCGCCAACCGATCACACGAGATGTGTCACATTTTAACAAAAACGAATAAATGAAGTCCGCCAGGTGTAATCATCGGAGTTTGCTTACCTGATCACATGCAACAGCCCATTCGATGCGCGCAGTTATGCTAACCGCCAGGGTTTCGATTATATCATAAGTTCTATTTTGGGTTTAAACAATTAATTTCATTGCTAAGGTGTTGGGGGGTTTTTATCCCTAAACTAAGGATATGTATGGAGAGAAAGATTTGAATCCCTTATCTCAGTTTTAGCTCAACAAATTATATTTTTGGCAGATAGAAGTTTAAAGCAACCTTATATAAAGCCATCAGAAATACATTGCGCCAGAGGGGAAAATTTTCTTGAAATCAGTTTCTCAACGGTTTGAAGGAGACACTACAAGATCAAAAGGAGAAGGGGTCGCGATCTAGCATAGGGGATTCTTTGCTATCATTCAATCTGCACTTTTGGCATTTATGTTTTGTGTAGAGGAGGTGATTGTAAAGACTGTAAGAGAGTTTTTGGCTTTTGTAATATTCCTTAGCATTTCTGCATGTAATAAAATCATAGGTCTCAAATTTCTCAATGACTACATATTCTGTAAAGCAAAGCTTTAGCATTATTTTGAATTTCCATTCATGAGTATTTCTACCTGAATGTTGAATTTTTTATTTGTGTCCAAGTTTTGTAACTAATTTCAATTTCTATTCTAAAACATATTTTTATTGATACTTAACATTTCTGTTGGTTCAATTTTGATATGATTTGAAGCTTTGCAGAAGGTATCTCCAAGAGACAGAACGAGATCGGATCTATAACGAATTCACTGAAATATATTTGCAATTAAATAATAATTTTTTATATTTAATTCGCAAATGTATTTTTCTTTTATCTCATTAATTAAATATGAATTTCTTCTTTTAGTTAATGAAAACTACATGGCGAATTCGATCATAAACCAATTCTTCCCCCTATTTCATAATTGATTTTGATTTCTATTCTAAAATATATTTCTTATTGATACTTAACATTTCTATTGGTTCAATTTTAATATGATTTGAAGCTTTGCAGGAGCTATCTCCAAGAGGCAGAATGAAATCGGATCTATAACAAATTCACTAAAATATATTTGCAATTAAATAATAATTTCTTATATTTAACTCGCGAATGTATTTTTCTTTTACCCCATTAATTAAATATGAATTTCTCCTTTTAATTAATGGAAATTACATAGTGAATTCAATCATAAGCTTGTATTTCCCCTATTTTTTTAAATTTTCTCTCGGATTAAGAGAGGGCTATCTCATCTTAGTCCGAGATAGGATTTTCGTTTTAGATTGATTTTTTTATATGTAAATGAAATTTACATAAAAGCCAAACATTTTTGGTTCTCAGTGGCACAATTCAGTTCTTATATTAGTCAACTCTTTTTGATTGATTTTAATCTTTATCCAAAAAATTTTAAAAATCAATCACAAAGATTAATTTAATATAGTGTATATTAGTCCATTTATTTTTTAACAATTAACATTAGAAATCATTTTTCTTTCTCTTATTAGAGTTAGCCTTAACATATTAATTATTCATTAATTTGTAACATACACTTTCAAT
>CM076584.1:825212904-825387590 GCA_034641835.2 Pinus albicaulis | reverse complement strand
TCTACCCAACGTTTGATACATGTTGTCTTGCAGACAAGGAAGGAGCCACTCACATGCCTAACATCCAGGGCCTTGGAGAAAAAATCCTCGAGGTTGACCATCCCAAATGATAATCCTGTTCTATAATATTAGAGGGTTGGGGTCGATACTCTCTCGGAAAACACTTCAAAATTTAATTCTAAATAAAAGACTCACAATGATTCTCTTCCAAGAAAAAATGGTTGACAGGGAAAAGGCCATCAAATTACTCTCTAATTTATGCTCAAATTGGGCCATGTGTGCCATTAACACAATTAGAAACTTTGGTAGACTTACAACTATCTAGAACCCAATCATTTTCTCCCTTAAAGCCTACATAGTTTTCGTAGGGATAGTGCTTTCTAGTTTCTACAAGGGATCAACACACTGGGTATGTATTCTTAATAACTATGCCCCATACTCAAATCAGAAGCAATTTTGGGAAAGGCTGGATGGCTGTGGGATTTTAGATCTCCATGGGATAATCATTGCCGATGACTTGAACCTTACACTGAGCCCACAGGAGGTCTGGGGAGAGCACAACAATTCTGATCCGCTTATTGGAATTTTCACATCGTTGTTTTCACAAAAAATGCTCAGAGACATCAAACTGTGGCCTCTATGCCCCACTTGGAGGAATGGCAGAACACACTGAAGGGATAGTGGAAAGGTAGGATCACTTTTTGTTCCACACTTTCATTTATGAAAGGATCCAGAATCTTAAAACATGGAACTCATACCTTGGCACATTTGACCATGCTGCAATTTTTCTTGAATGGTTCGAAGAAAATGACCACATTGCTCTGCCTTTTAAATTTAATCACACATGGTTGGAAGACAAATACTTTGTGGAATTGGTCAAAAAATAATGGATGAAGCCTAAAATGGACCTCACATAAAATGGACCTTGTTACGCATAAATTGAGTAGCCTCAAACATGAGGTGAAAATATGGATTCAGAAGATATTGGATCATATCTGGGTTTTTCTTATACAACTAACTTTTTTCACATCATGTATCCTTCAGGATCTTCCATCCTTCCACATGAGTATCAGTTGTAGATAGCATCCACACTTCTCTTTAGGTATCCCTATATTATCCCATCTAGATATTATTCAAAAATTACAAATGAAGATCAAATACCAAATTATCTTTTGTGATGGCCCTTTGTCATGACATTTTCTTGTTGCAACATCAACAACTTGCATTCGTATTGACACGTGTCCAAGATATTCATTATTCAAGAGTATTATTCCTTTTCAGACTTTTACAAGGTCTTCATATCTTTCCCATGAAGATATCATAGTCAATCCTTCTAGTCATTGGATGTTGATTGCCTTCTCCATAGTCGCATCTTTCACGATCTCTTCTTTTCTCTTTATTCACATATTACTTTCCAAGAACTCCCAATCATAGTTCATTTTTTTCAACCATCTCATATTCCATATGAGGACATATTATGTTAATTTCATCTAGTTCATATGAGACCCATGTCTCCATGCATCCTTTCAATGAAAGAGATCCTTTTCCCTTGATCATGCTCATGAGGTAGAGCATGCATCCTTACTATCTGCAACTATATAATGACATGACTTGACTCATTGAACATATGCATACATACCTCTTTTCTTCTTTGGTCGTCTAGACTTACTTTAGCATCTTCTTGTCCTTGATTGAGGGTGCTTCAATCATCTTTGACATGTTGCATTCTTTTGTCACCATACCATCATTCTTTCAAATAGTGAATAATATCCAAGGTGGTATTCTTAGCAAGACACTTGCTTCTTCCAAGAGATGAACCTTCTAATGAAGATTCCAATGGAGGATCTTGATTATCCTCATCATGCAAATTCTCCTTTCCAATGATGTATGATGATCTCTATACCAAATGACTTCCTTCTACTCATAAGTACTACTTATGCTTCTAATGAGGTTACCAAGAGCTGCTTCCTTCTATTGATGACTGCCATAGACTTTTACTCCAGCTATATTTCAATATTCTTATGATGATGTCAAGAGATCTTGTTTCTATCGTATGCATTTATGATGCCATTCCTTCAATGATGCATCCCATCACAATGCTTTTCTTCTTGAATGCCTTAGAGGAGGCCTTCTTCACCCTACTCTCCATCTAGCTGAGATCCATACATCCATAGTTATACAAATTCCTTCTTCCCTCATGTTTCTTAGAACAAAGGTTCAACCATCCATCTTTACTTCTTGTACCTGCAATATTTATTGACAAGCACCCCAAGCAAAGTATATGATACCAAACATGATGCCAAGAATTTTAGGGATTACATGCAATCAAGAGGTCATCCTAGGGCTTCTAAAGATTAAACCCTAGATCAGATTCTATCCCCTCTTCATGTCATGCTAGGGTTCATATTTTTCCCTAGAATACTAACAGAACCTTAGAATCTTATCTTCAACCCAAAAATATCTTAATATATACCATACATACCTTATGGTTACTTATATTTGTAGAGATGACTTGAATTTCCAGATGCCATCTTGATCGATATTTTTTCGGGTGTGAGCTATCCTTCACTGTACTTTCTGTTGATTATTTCAAGTATATGATTGCCAGCGACCTTGGATTGATGTCCTTATAACTTCACAGGTCGTTATGAAAAACTGATAACTATAAGCATGTCACTATTTCTTTCTAGCTTCAACATTTGATTGATGACTATATTGATTCAGTTCTGTTTTCCTTGGATCTTTCAAACTTCATGACAGTGATCAGATATATATGAGATTGGTGGCTGCCACATGTACTCGGTCCCCACAAGATTTAAACTTTGTAAGAAGAGTACAGTACCAGTGTCACAAGGACACATCTTTGAAGAAGATATGTATGCTATCACAGAGATAGAAAGATCTATGCTTCATACTTTTGACAAGTTTAGAATTCTTGACAGGGATCAACCATATGCCCAGAAGAGGACCTTAATGAATATGTATTGATGCTTCTTTTTGGTGTTTCCCTTTATCAATATTTTGCACAATCTCAACTCTTGAATGGAAATTTCAAGATAATCATATTTACGCTTGGATCTGTGGTTGTTATGCAATGGTACAAATAATTCAGACTTATTTTCTTAAAAATCTTGGCTTGCAACTTAACTTTTTTGATTCCAGATTTTGGCTCTAGATCTTGACTGAAAATCAATGCTACTTCTTTGGTGGATACCCTAGATTCTTCACAAATGAGAGGAATTACAACCCAGAAAATTAATCCTGATATCTTCTTCTCTACATGATGAAGGAATGAGGTTCCCAAGAATTATTCAAGTGTAGAATGCTTCAAGCGAGGTTTTCAAGGTGAATAAATGTAGCTTGTTTTGAATACGAATTTAAATGCTGCTAAAATGTTTCAACCTATTAGCTTCAGATTCCCTTCTTCTCAAATCAACAGGTCTGGAACCTATTTCTTGAAATATTTCAAGCCCTCTTAGAGATGTCATACTCTCTAAGACATCTTCTGGCCTTTGTTAACTTCTAAAGTAGATCCAGTACCAACCTCAACCCTCTGAATAGGGCTTAAAAAAGTCACTAGAGACAATGACTTGAAGGCTTCCAATATGAACTTATGGAATAGGCATATTTAAGATATCTTCCCTCAAACTAGGCCTTCACATTATTCACTGTATAAGCCTCCACATTATTCAAACAAGGATAGTATTTTTTTTCCTCCAACTGTTTTACCTTTTCCATTCATCACAAATGACATAATTTTGGGTGAAGAGAGGCATGCCAATTTCTAGTTCACTAGGTTTTTCCCTTCTTGTCATTTTTTCTTTGTGTACAGAATTCTCCCAATGGTTCCTTGTGCTCACAATCCCAAGGGTGTAAATCCAACAAAGGATAAATGGAAGGAAAATTCTTATCAATTTAAGGCATAGATGGGTGCCACCTTTTGTGTTTTTCTTAGAACTGGCCATATTCCACTTCTCCTTTGTCTTTCTTATCAATGTATCTATGTTACATGTGGACAGGTGAAAAATCACTATCCCTTATTTGACATGGCTTATGAAGGTTTTTCATGTGGTGACATGGACAAAGATGCTAAGGCAATCAGGATATTCTTAGAGGATGGTTACCAGATTGCACGTGCACAATCTTTTGCAAAAAATATGGGCTTGTAGGTTCTCTAATGTGGGTTACAATAAATTTTTTTATTTTTGAATGAAATAAATTGATATAGTACATGAATTAGGGAATGTGTTTTGAAGGGAAAATATTGTATTGTAAGTAGTATGTGGATTATTTTCATCTTAAATTTGAATTTTCATCTAGTTCACTAGGTTTTGGACATCTTAACCATCGAATAACATGTCTTCCTTTCTTGTCATTTGTTTTTTGTGTATATAATGCTCCCAATGTTTCCTTTTTATTGATTCATGCATGTTCTCACAATCCCATAGGTGTAGATCCAATAGAGGAGTAATGGAAGGAAATTTCTTATCAAATTAAGGTATAGATGGCTGCCACTTTATGTGTGTTTCTTATAACTGACTATATTCCACTTCTCCTTTGGCCTTCTTATTAATGTGTATGTGTTAAATGTGGACAGTTGAAAAATCACTATCTCTTATTTGAAATGGCTTATCAAGGTTTTTCACGTGGTGACACAGACATAGGTGCTAAGGAAATCAAGATATTTTTGGAGGATTCTTACCAGATTGCATGCACATAATCTTTTGCAAAAAATATGGGCTTGTATGGATAGAGGGTAGGTTGTCTAAGCCTTAAGGTGGGTTACAATAGTTTTGTTTCTTTTTGAATGAAAGATATTGATATAATACATGAGGTAGGGAATGTTTTTTTAAGGGAAAATATTGTATGGTAAGTAGTATGTGGATTATTTTCATCTAGTTCACTAGGTTTTGGACATCTTACCCATCAATTGACTTGTCTTCCCTTCTTGTCATTTTTTCTTTGTGTACAGAATGCTTTCAACAGTTCCTTTTTCTTGCTTCATGCATGTTCTCACAATCCCACAAGTGTAGATCCAACAGTGGAGAAATGAAAGGAAATTTCTTATCAATTTAAGGTATAAATGGGTGCCACTTTATGTTTTTTTCTTAGAGTTGACTATATTACACTTTTCTTTTGACTTTCTTATTAATGTGTCTATGTTAAATGTGGACAAGTGAAAAATCACTTCCCTTCTTTGACATGGCTTATCAAGGTTTTGCAAGTGGTGACATGGACAGAGATGCTAAGGATATTCTTGGAGGATGATCACGAGATTGCATGTGCACAGTCTTTTTCAAAAATAATGGGCTTGTATTGACAGAGGGTAGGTTGTCTAAGGTGGGTTAGAATAATTTTTTTCTTTGTGAATGAAATAAATTGATATAGTACATGAAGTAGGGAATTCTTTTTTATTGTTAATCAGAATGAAAATCTGGGATGCACCAGCTATAAATATAGGCATTTGGAACCAAGATTCTTTGTTTGATCTTCATTTTTTCTCTTAGAAGATCGTTCAAAATTAAAGGCTATGGCATTCTCGCAAACAAGCGAAAATTTGATATCTATCTTATTGTGATTTCTAACCATCACTGCTTCACCATTTCTCTTTTGAGATTATCACCTTCTTAATTCAAGTTTGAATCACTTTTTGTTTAACCCTTTTTGAGCTAAGACAAGATAGCTCTTTTCTCATACATTTACCTTTCTAATGCTTGGAAACTGTTTTTCTCATGTGTTCATATATTTATATATTAACAATGGGTGTTATTTTTATACTTCCTCTGATTTTTCCATGGTTAGTTGTTCGACATTGTTGTACTTGTGAGTCTACCACATTGCACCTTTTCAAATTCAAGCCTGTTATGAATGTTGACTGTATTTTGTTCTTCATGTAGCAAAATTTATAGTTGTCAGAAAGTTTAGATAGGAAACTTTTCCACTATTCCCATTGCTTTCTGTTCTGCCTCCTTTTAAATCCCTCTCTAGTCCTTTTCATAGACAATTCATGGCCACATTTAGTATAATAATGATACAATAAAAGAAACTTTCTCCTTTTCCAATCAAATAGAACTAATTTTTTTCTGAGGAAAACCTCATGGTGAAACCCAAGGGATGCTTCCCTATGTTCCTGTACAACAGCCCTAGTAAATATGCTAGCATAGAGTAGTGACCATCATGCATGGGGGATTCAAATAATTTACCTGATGGCACAAAAATAGCCAATAATCAGCAACATTGGTGGCAAACAGTTGAGCTAACCAATTGGGATTCCATAAAACAACTTATTTTCATTTGGTTTCTAAAACAATGTCACTCACCCAACTCAATTGGCTAGATAAGACTCTAAACAAGTGACCTTTTCTTGTAGCAGCATGGCTGGATGTATGCGAGAGAACAAAAATGGACGTGCCAATCATCGCATGGATGGCAGATAAGGATCACGTAAAAGAAATACCATGGAAAGCATTTCAGATCCATCTTTAGATGTCCTCCCATGTTCTTCACAATGGGATGATGGCCACCTCTTCCTTACAGCTTCTGGACAACACACCATGGGTAGCAGCCTAAATATTCCTGATACCATTACAAAAATTCTTGTTTTTAGGCCTGTAGAATAACCAATCGTTCCCAGGGCTAGTGTGGGTGATGTGGGTCCATATTTCAGAGCTTTATCTAGGGCTGGGCAATCAAAAGCTCCCTAGAGAGCTATTTGAGAAAGACACAACCCTCCACATCAATAGGAATAAATTTTACCTCAAATATGGCCATCTGGAAATGTTGGAAGGTATATACCTGACTTGCAGCCAAATTCTTCATATTCCAGGAGACTAATTTATGTGAACTTTTTGATGTTAAAGGTAGCCCTGACATAATTTAGCAATACAAAGAACCACAAAATCCAAAGAATTTTCAGCATATAAGCTCATATAATTGCAATATTTACATCATAGTACATCTATAATGGTACCTATCCTACTTGTCTGCCAGAAAAGAACTCAATCATGTTTAAAACTGAAGGGAAAAAGCCTACAAGGCCTTCTCATGTCCATGAAATATATAAAGCCATAATACATTTCTTATTGGCTTTGAATCTCATGTATAAAAGTAGTTATGGCTTCCTCACATGTGCCAAAGACAGAAATGTGAAACAATGCTCATCTTCTCCACCCAAAACCATTCAAATCAAACCCTCTTTCCTTGTAGGACACTGGTATAACCATTGGAATTCAAGTCCAAATCCTCTGTCATTTAAGAGAATTTTTTATACCCCTTGGAACATGTTTTATCTTGATTCATGTAAAATTTGGATGTCTGATACATTTGACTATTTTCTTGAAGAGATAAAGCACTAGAAAAGGTTAATGTTCTTTCTATGGCTGGATCAACAAGCGCTCCATTTATTTTACGCTCTTTTAATTTTTTGTCTGATAAACGGTTGTCATTTTCTTCTGCTTGTACTATGTCATTGGTAAGCCCTCTCGTGAAATAAAATTGAAGAATCCTTGGTCCTAGAGGAAGGTGAAGAAATATTTTCTTCTCCTGTCAGTTCTTGCAGCCTCATATCTTCTCTGATTTCATCCTGATAAAACTGCACTTTGTTATCATATGTAGACATTGGGAATTTTCTACCAACAGCCTGCAAATTCTCTGTAAGACTCTTCTCAGAACTCTAATTTAAGTGAGGTAGCTATATGCAAAATAATCTGCAGCTTGGGATTGCAGATGAGCAATCTGAGATTCTAGAAATAGACCAGGGATTTTAGGTATTGTGGATAAGGTCAAAGCAGAAAATATAGATTTAAAACACTCACTTTTCACTTTTGAGGCCAACTCATGAAGTTCTGCACGAGTATCTTCCAATCTAGTTGACCCCACGCTGTAACCTGCAATAGTTTCCCTTTCTTTTTCTAGAATTGACTACAAGTACTTTCACTCTGCTTCTATACAACCTTGCAAGTGTCTTTGAACCTGCTAAAAATAAAGGCTCAAAATTAATGTGACTTTTTTAAATTCAGACTTCACAACATCATAGTAAAATCATGTACAAAGAATGGATTCCAAAAAAAGGGAAATATAGCCCTTGCTTCCAGCTGTTCATGCAACCTTCTATGTACCTCCATCTGCATCCCCAGTGTCTTTGTGATTTGTAAGGTGATGAGATACAAGAATAGAATGTTAGCTAGATCTTACTTAATCTTAAGAATAAAACATCATTTGGAGAGGATAAAATGGCCTAGAGACCTTAAACCAGAAGCACCATACTCTCCTAATAAAAATAGACTACAACAGTCTCACAAATCCTGACAAAATTAATAAACATTTTTTTAACAAAAACCACCCAGTTTTTGGCTGGAAAAGGATAGGGAAAAATTTGGGAACATATCTCTCTGGGAATTATCAGTTAGAGCCCATAAAGGAATGCACTCAGAATAGAAGCTAGGAAAGTTGTGGTAAGATCCCACCAGCCTAAAGCTAGACCATAGCCCAATCAACAAAAAAATTGAAAGAATAAACCCAATATATGAGCAGGTTCAGAAAATAACAGAGTTTGAATAGTAGGCCTATCCAGATTGAAGGGAAAGCCTATCATAAAGAAAACGACTTAAAATAGAGAAAATAAATTGTGTTGTGTGTAAAAAAATGTAGATGAAAAGATGATAGTGGTGCTTACTCTGTCATATTTGTTGGAATGATAACGTCGAACCAGTATGTTTCATGTGTCATCTGGTATAAAGAGGAGTTTGCATTCAGTTGGATGGAATGAAAGGTATTCTACGCCTAGACTTGGCAATGCTTCCAGCTCCAATGGTGGTGCAAGGGAGCGTTCATCTTCTCAGTATGAAGAAGCTAGTTCAAGAACCATGATGATGGGTATTGCTAGTAATACCTGGTTTGTTGCAGGTTCAAAGAATAGAGCAACTAATCATGAATCTAGAAATTGGGTTCCAATGAACAAAATCCAAATGGACCTGGGGATATTGCATCTTTGATGTTACATCCAGTACCAAGTATTCCTTGGGGATCACATCATATTCCATTCACACAAGCACCTAGGAGAATTAGTGGTTCTTCTCAAGGACATGGCTTATTATCATCTATTTCTAGGCCTTCACATGATATTCATTTTAATCCTTCTTGGAATATTCATCATAGATGTGCCTATGCCACTAGTCACTGGTTCGCAAGTCCCACAATATCTTAGATCAATAGCTGTATTGATGGAACGACAAGGTGATGGATTTGTAGGTGTACCATTTGGGTCACTGCAAGAAATTGCTGCTGAAGGTGATGGATGCATCAGAATAATGACTATGGTTTGTACCTTGCCAAGATTTTTTAATGAAGCTTAGTTTTAGGGACAATGACTACTATTTTAATGACATTTTTTATGTAGTTCTTCAATCTCTTGTTTGGTTTTTTCCCTTATTTATTTTTTTCTCGGTCTTGAATAACATTCTCTAACATGAATCAGTTCCTAACAAACCCTGTTCATGCCAAACAATCCTTTCATGGAAAACAGGAATATTGTACTCACAAGAGGTGAATTGTGCAGACTATCATGATCCATTGTTGTTTGAGTCTAGTCAGTGATCTATGTTGATTGGACCCCTTCCTCCAGTGGTTTCTACTATGTTCTGGCAAAGATTGTGACAACCAAATAATAACTATGTTCTACGATAGAGATTTTTGGAGTGCAGTAGGTCCTACTTGCCTTCTACAGTGGTAGAAAGCAACTACAATGAAAGCTTTCCTTCCATCTTCTGAGGTGCCTCAACTTTTGTCTTGTGTGCAAGCGGGAAGCCAATGCCATGCTGATAGGGGTAAATTGTTCTTTTGCCGTGAAAAAGGTCTTGAATTATGTACTAAGCTACCCTTTGTTTTTATTTATATTTATGCTTTGATATATATATAATCAATATTGTGGTAACTTTTAGTCACTAACAATTATAACATAGGGTGGGGTATGCAAACCTTTCGCATCCTTTGAGGATGATTATTAAACTAGAATGCAGATGAATGTGCTGGTATGCTTGTCTTGAGCATATAATGATATTGATCCATTTTTCATTGCAGTAGATTCACAGTGTATTGGTGCTTGTGCGGAGCTGGAGAGGTGACAATCTCAGATTTGAGGTTAGTTTTTGAGTTATTTGTATCTTGTTTGTTCGGATTTTATTTTCTTTGTTATATATATACCTAAAATACATACCAACCAAAAATACATCACTGACGACATAAATGGACACTCCCTTCTCCTCACCCTTCATCAAATTGAGGGGAATTCATCCCTTCAATTTCCCTTGGGTTGCAAGGCTGAATTGTTATGTCTTTCTTTGGCATAGCTTGGAGTGAGTTCTAAGTTCCTTGATTATTAGAAGCGATGGAGAGATTCCATTTGCTGAGTAAAAATTAAGCTTCACAACATGCTGCATTCAGTTTACATTGTATGCAATCTCTGTTTATGGGAAATTTTATGCTCATTACATTGGCATTGTGTGTAGTTCATGCTTGTTCTGAATAAAAAATTTTAGGAAACTACTAATGAAATTCTACAATTGGCTTGATTAATCTCTTTGTGATAGTGTAAGACTCTCCAAATTTCTTTAACATCAATGTTGACCATAAAAAATTTGCCCCTGATTCCTGTAACCTTGCATGCAAAAGAGTGCCTGGGGACCTATTATGAACAAGAGTTTTCCAGTGTGAGCAGTAGGCCTTAATGCTATTAAAATAGGAAACGGGCCATGTAGCCCCAGACTATTCAAACTGAATCCAAATACAGGGGAAATTAATAGCTCGACATAGGGTGAATGACTGAAACAGACTTTGAGTCCTTCCAGAAATTAGAGAAATCGTAAACTGCCAAACCACCAAAAAAAATTTCAAAGGAAAAAAAAAACATATTTTGAGGACATGCCTTGCCATGTTTCTGGGATTGGAATGTAAGGAAGAAGTTGAAAACATCTGAGAGGGGCAGTTTCTTTGAGCCATAGACACTTCCCACTAAGATTCCTCCAATTTGTGATGTGTTGAAGCCTGCCTGAACCTCCACATTCCATCTTTGAACATGTTTGTTTTGGGTGCAACAAGAGCTTGAGGGGAAGGTATATATATAAGGAGAGTAGGGACGCTGCCTCTAGAAGGCACTCAAAGATGTAAGTGATTCAAATCAATGAATACTAAACACTTACAAAGATGAAAAACCAGCAAACATAGACCCATAACCCAACCTGAATTTTTCCATTGCAAACTTCCCTTGAATGGAGCTCTTTGATCTGCTATTCCCAAGGTGTTTGGCTCGCTTGTTTGCATTGAATATTTCATATTGATTTTTGTGCATATTAGTATGCACATTATTATCATACAGTTTATTTCGATTGTACATTTTTCTTAGGAGGCCCATTTTAGACCTCAAAATTCCCCTAATGAATATCCACTTTATTTCAAGTTTAAGGGATCAGTATAAAGTTCATCACCTCACCTTTTAATAATGTTCCAGGGCTAAAGTTCCGAGGCTAACATAGCCCAATGATCTGCCTCATTCATTTCTCACTTGAAAGAATCATATTCATTTGAAAAGCGAGAGAATGTTGTTTGATTATGGGAAGGAGAATCTTTCATCTATAGTTTTCTTGATTGGATTGGTCGATTGTTACTTTTATTGTTGAATTTCCATGACCTTGCGTCTAGGTTAGAGTCTTAAAATCACTGACGCTACCAAACCAAGAATCTCAACCATGAACAAATTTTCACAACGGAAATATAAAGCAGTAAATCACACATGCACATAATATATATATATTTTTTACAATTTCTCAACCCAACTTCATTATATTAATAAAAATGATATAATACAACAGTCTAGGGACCTTGTAGCAGGGATAATGGCTCTCATACATCCACTAGTACAAGATACAAAACAATATACTCTGACCATATGGCTGTAGCATGCTCTCACAACTCCTCTCGGTCAGACCTTGTACCTGCCTGGTCCTTTGGCTCTCAATCTGCAGCTCTTGCCTCTATTAATTCTCCAAGTCCATTTGGCCACTGAATCTCGGGTGTCAACCTTCTCTCTATTTGTGCCTTAGTCCATCAAGGGTACAACACATTGAGACTCCTGACGAGTTCTTCAAAGCTCCATCTTTGAGCAACTCTCAATCTTCCCATTGCTTCTCCTCAGCTATAGAGGGACTTTAGCCCACTATGTTCTTCCTGCACTGCACCGATGAATACCAACATAGGGCACAGAGGGCTGCCACCTATCACTGCAAGATGTCCATATCCCACAATGAACATGGGCTAGGAGGACCACCCCTCATCTGCTATAAAATTCCTTATCCACACACAAGTCTCGGGCTCCACAATCTTGCTCTTGGTTGATTAGACCCTTGAGCTCAACAACTGCCACTCTAGCAACTACTTTTGTCCACCAAGGTGTTGCACACCGGTCTCCAACTTGGACACTATTACGTTGTCCTCTAGCAGAACATAAGTGCCCAATACATGTCCACACTTGGTCCACTCTCATGCTGCCCTCCAACATTCCATGAGTGACCAAATCCACAATGTGAGCAACTCTCAATCTTCCCATTGCTTCTCCTCAGCTACTCAGGGACTTTAGCCCACTATGTTCTTCCTGCGCTGCACCGATGAATACCAACATAGGGCATGGAGGGATGCCACCTATCACTGCAAGATGTCCATATCCCACAATGAACACGGGCTAGGAGGACCACCCCTCATCTGCTGTAGAATTCCTTATCCACACACAAGTCTCGGGCTCCACAATCCTGCTCCTAGTTGATTAGACCCTTGAGCTCAACCACTGCCGCTCTAGCAACTACTTTTGTCCACCAAGGTGTTGCACACCGGTCTCCAACTTGGACACTATTACGTTGTCCTCTAGCAGAACATAAGTGCCCAATCCATGTCCACACTTGTTCCACTCTCATGCTGCCCTCCAACATTCCATGAGTGACCAAATCCACAATTTAGCATATGCACCTAGTTAGGGCATCCTCACACCTAGGAGACCCTTACACATGGCTGCCAATAGACATCTCCACAACTACCCTTTGCTTTTGCAATAGAGGATCTATTGCAAAAATCTAGGCACTAATCTTCACTGTGGAAATTTCTCACTTCTTAGGGCTTCTAACATGCCACATCATCCTTACCTCCTTGGCTTCCACAGGCTGCAACAACTCTGTCTACACTAGGACACCTACATCACTCCATAGTGGGATCTGCTCCTAGTTGGATTTCCTTCATGCCCAAGGCAACTCCAACAAATGGCTCCCAACAAATTGCAATATAGATTGATCCAAACAATAGTCAAAATGAGGACCCAACAAACATTAAACGTTGCTCCAATAAGCATGCATAAGCTCAATGTTTTAGGGTTTGGTCTACGCTGAAAATATGAACTAGTTAGGGCATGAACTCGTCCCTAACACCCTTCAATTTCGGCCCAGAAATGCTCCTTAGAGGTACGACTATCTCTTTCTTGGAGGCCGTGACACCTAGCTGTAGGTCTAGGTTGTTTATAGCCCTTGAACAGTCCTTACCCTCATTAATCTCTGTGACAGGCTTCAGTGAGGCCTCACAGGCCTACAACACTCTTCTTTAGAGACGAACCATCGATGGACAAATCCTCCTTGCCTCGGCCCTTTGAAAAGTCCCTCGACTCTCCTAACAACACCTCGAACTTCTTGAATTGACCCTCAAACAATCCTCTATGGCACACTATTATGGACCTTCACTTGTTGTGGCTAAGACAAATACTTTGTCTCTCCTCCACGAGCTATTCACTTGAGTGTTTGTAGCACAATGGATGATCTAAGACTTATAAATCACCCTCTATTTATACTAAAGATAGGGGCTCCTTCAATGTTATACAAGGGCTTCCACAACTTGTCACATGTCAACTTTACACCAAGACGACCTTGACACGTCATGTGAAAAACCATCCATAACATTCAAAACTTCGTAAATCCATTTCTACATCTCAAAATCAGATGATTCTCATTGTGTTAGAATCGTCTCGCTGACAATTATCATCCTCATCCATCACATGTTGAAATGTGCTCATGGTTTTGGCCCAAATCACGATGGCTGTAAAACCTCAAGCTTTGGTTCCAAACCCACAAGCCTACTTGTGGTTCTTTTCCCATCTCAAACACTAGGGCTTAGAGTAAATCCCATGCTACACAAAAATCAATACTCCCTCTTAGCGAGGGAGGTACTTACAAGACTAGGAAGTAACCATAATCATCTCCGGCGACACTAGCCCATCTGGATTCCATCACTACAGCTTACCCTCTAGAATGAACCCTGCAATCTCAGTAGTGCCTCTGGCTCATCACATCTAAATCCTTAATACCTCAAAACTCGATAGGGTTGCTCCCTCTGAAGCTAGACTCACTTTGAGTCTACATGATCTCCACTGGTTCACTCCTGCAAGCACTCATCCTCTTGGATCAAACACCACTTGTGAAAATCCAACCAATCTCAGATATGCAACATCACGATCCAATGAAGACTCTAGCCTGCCAACTTGTAGTCCATCACATGAAGCCATATCGATCAACTTGATCTCGTCCATGCTAAAGAAACCCTTGAGTTTTCCCAACCATACATCAAAAATCAACGGAAGTCCATGATCAACAACCTGCCCTACAACAAACTGTTGTTCACCGGGCTCACCACAAATCAGCCAAAACTCCCAGCCAATCTTGCTGCCAAGCCAGTCAAGACCAAATGTCCATGTCTTCAGCTGAACCATCTACTCCATGATCTAGACACCCTCAACTCCCTTTGAGTTGCTTCGCTGTGCACACTCAAATTCATTGTCCCTCAAAGTAGCTCAGATATGCTCTAATACCATGTTGAATTTCCAGGATCTTGGGTCTAGGTTAGAGTCTTAAAATAACCGATGCTACCAAACCAAGAATATAAACCATGAACTACTTTTCACAGCAGAAATATAAAGTAGTAAATCACACATGCACATAATATAAATATTTTTTACAAATTTTCAACTCGATTTCGTTATATTAATCAAACTGATATAATACAATAGTGTAGGGCAAATGTACCAAGGATAATGTCCCTCATACATCCATTAGTACAAGATACAAAACAAGATACTTTGACCATCTAGTTGTAGCATGCTCTCACAACTAAAATCACCAAAGTGACTAGGTGGCTAAAATCACCAAACTGAGCTTCACATTGAGGAACAGTGGACGCTATTTGAGATAACCAAACCATAAAGAAATAATCCCCCAGAGCTCAATGGGAATAAGTTTCTAGTGAATCATCCTATTGTTCGATATCTTTAGTAGAAGCACTGCTTTCTCTTGTAACAGTTCTAGTTTCTTCTTTTTTTGGCTGCACTGCTTTATGGGATGTGGGTTTAATGCCAACTTTTCTCCCTCTTCTCAAAGATTTGGATCCACAACATATACACTTGGTAACAACTTTGTGCATGTTCTTAAGGATTTTATGGACCATACTAATCCTTCTACGACCTCCTTTAGGGGTTTAGGAGCCTTGGACAACACCATAGCACGTTTGAAGTCTGCCATTTTGAGGAGAAAGGTTGCAGAATGGAGAATCACAATCAGGTTCCAAGGGCAAGTCTCCTCAGAACAATGTTGCTAGGTCAGAGGAAATGCAAATTTCTCTACCTGGAACATTGGTTCCTTATCATAAAAGACTTATTATGAAGGATTTTCCTTAGGCTCTATCTCTTGGCACATATGCTCCTAGAAATACTACACTGCTATATGATTTGAAGAGAGTTCTTTGCTATTTTTCTTGTGCACTATATTCAGAAGATCAAAGGAATTTGGTGGTGGGGTATTTGACTCTTTTCACTTTCAACTGCAATCACGAGTGATCTTATTCGCAAAGATCCAACTTGCTATTATGTTCTATATGTTGTTGGTCTACGTAATGATTTTTTGGATGCCGTCATGGTTGGTGTCGTCCCTTATGCAGATGCAGTAGCTTGTATACCACAATGCTTAGATGATTTGTGACTTAATAACCTCACACTTCAAGCAATTAATGATTGTGGTTCTCTAAGATCTTTTGTGAATTTTTTTACATCAAAAGCCTACTTACAGGCTTTGGCAGGTGATAGTCCTAGGTCCTTATCATCTGCGTTAGATGAGGTGATATTACATGTTGCTTCTTTGGGGGGTCATGGTGTATTGATTGAAATATTAAATACTATTGCAAAAATTGGATTTGGCTTTGAAGTATCTTCCCTATTGCAAGAATTTTCCAACTCTTCTGTGCTTGTTCCCATGGAGATGATTTAGAATAGAAAACAATCAGTTCAGTGGAGGAGATGAATCATCAAGGGCGAAATCTAAACTAGGGGTTGATACTTCTGCTGAAAATTTGTCTTCAAACATGGAATCCATTGTCCCAAATTGTATAAGAAACTCTACATGTCTCTTAGAGAATATTCTACATAATATAGATACATGGGTGTTTGTTGAGAAAAAGGGTATAGAGGCTATGCTGCAACTGTTTGATTTACCCCTCTTACCATTGTCATTTCCACGTGGCCAGAATACTGTTGTTGCATTTAATAATTTTTCATCGCAACACTCATCTCCTCTCACAAGGGTTGTTTGTACTACTTTGAGAGAACACAAGAAAATTGAAAATGAATTCATGGTTTTGTTGGCTATAACAAAGCTAGAAGATATTGAAGTAGCACAACACATAAGAATTTTGCCTTTCAAGTCTAGATGGTATTTCGTCCTTTTCAACACATTTACTGAAAAGAACAACAACAATGATGCATGAAATTGGTTATGGGGATGCATATATATTGAAGGATGTAGAGATGGTGTAAAAATAAATAGTTTGGTAGATATCTCTTGTTAGTGATTCAAAAGTGGATGCGAATAAAGAGGTCGAAAAAGACCTGAAATTGAAAATTTGGCACCAAATGTAGTAGGTACAAAAGCTAGCAATGACACTAACACAGTTTCAGTTGTTTGGCATGTGAAACGACTGTCTATGAGGAATGGACTTGCTTCTCATTAGTCCATTGAACCCTAATATATTTATGTTCTATAAACAAGACTTCATCACCATAAAAAACAGTCCATGGTATCGAAGGGATTTCAAGAATGTGACTTGGTAAGATTGGGTGACATGCAGATGCATCAGAGGTTGACATTGGAGGCTCTTTAATTGTAGGAGAAACATCTCAATTCCAAGAAATGAAAATCATGTCACTTGATCTCCTGGATTTTGACACTATGAATAAGGTTGTGTTTTCAATGTGATTGTATTATGTGACCCTTGTGAAGGTTTTGGTAGTGCCCAATTGGCATCGTGATGATAAAGGATTGCTCATTGCAACAACCAAGAGTGTAATACAACAATGGTGAATTATTTCTATGATCATAATAAAATGTAAAAGTATTTCTAATCACTTTTGAAACAACAATTCATTTATTTTGGATAGTACCATTATGTCATAGCAAGTAATGGAAATAGAAAATGAAAAACATATTGGAAATGACAAGAAAGAGCATGCACCTTGGTTGTTAGAGACATACGAAGCTATTGCGGGCTTTTGGATTACCTTGTGAATTCTTCTTTGATGTTATTTGTTCCCTCTGCATCATAGTTGTTAGTGAGGCTCTGTCACTATTCCAAGGGATCTATAGATTTTTTATTGCACCCTACAAGCTCAACTTCTCAAGGGTGTTCTACCTATCTGGAGCAATCCAATGTTTTGTCACTGTAATCTAGCTTTAATTACCTTTGTTTCCAATTAGGAAGAAATGTTTCAAATTTTTGTGAACATGTAAGAGAGAAAAATAGGGAATCCCTTTAGTAAAGTGGCAGTAATTAGCTAAACCAAAGGAAGTTGGTGAATTGGGTTTAGAAAACATACATTCCTTTGGTAAGGCTTAGACAACCAAGAGTCTATAGAGGTTGATTTCTAAGAAATTCATACATAGGAAAGTGATTCTTCGTAAGTATATAAAACCACTATCAATGGAATATTGGATTAGATAGCTTATGTTGTTGATCGTCACATTGTAGAACTAGGGAATCCATTACTTGGCACAAGCAACAGATCCAATTTCCACAGCTATTTAGAACCAGAGAATCCAATACTTTGCACAAAAATAGATCCAATTCAAAAACCTATTTGGAAAGTGGGATATAAAATTGAGGTAGAGTTAAAGTTATCATAAAGGTAAGCATAATAGTGTAAGGAATATCTAGTACAACTTCAGAAGAATTACATCAGGCTTAGAGAGTAGGATTCTTTTGTCTGGTCAAATAATCTTTCCATAGGGGTATATACTCTGAGGCTAGTATATAAAGCTATATTTGTTGGAAGAAGCTCTAGAAGTTCAAAAGTATTCAAAAAGCTAAGTGACTAGATGCATATATACCTATGAGGGATATCACATTCAATTTTTAAAAAATTGTGTTTTGAATAAATACTTAAAGGGCTATAAGGCACCGCGTCTTATGTTGTTTTGATGTATCTGGCTTGCCAAAAAATTTGATATTTTTCAAGGTAAGTTTGAGCCATCGTTTCAGTGTTTCCCCCAGGCATCACTAAACTTTCAAAGTAAAAAAGCCCCTAACACTGGTAAAGAAAGGACATTGATCCATCCTTCTATTGTTAAGAGTGGGAATGGTGTTATTTCAATTTTCAATAGTGGCAATCAAGGTCAACAAGAAGAATATGTTGCAGGAGGTATCCTATACCTTATTGATTCTATTATACTCATATCTTAAAAAATTAAAGCATTTATTGGTATAGGCTCTAACAACTATGATGAAATAAAGGCATTACAACTTATGTTAATAGTAGTAGTAGAGAAGAGGTGATTGAATTCAAGGTCTTTAGGGATTCTTTGGTTATCAATTGGTTCAATGGTAGCTTTATGATGGAAGAATTGTTTGCACAACCCATTTTGGAGTAGTTCAAGATAGTCAAGGCACAATTCTTGAAGATATCATACCATGATATTTACAGAGAATTTAAGTCAAAGGCTAATGGATTGTCTAAAGAGGGCTTGTTGATGATGAAAAACTATGGTTTAGCATGGGAATGTAGGTATGGTGTAAGACTTTAGGATAGGTCATTGCAAAAACCACCAATATAACTACTGAATTTACACCATATGCAAATACTAAACACTATTGATGGAAAAATTATTGCCTCTTTTATTATTCAAATCATCCATTGTATCTATATATTGTTCATAACATCAAAATTCTACTAATGGGAGTGAAAAAACATCTTGCACAAATCAATAATTAGATCATACTAGCAAGACAAAAACCTTCAAATTATTAATGACACCCTGGTGTAGAGATGCAGATAATGGGCATTTAACACATACCTCAATCTTGACAGAATATAAAATTTTGAATGATTGGTTTCTTGTAAATGTACTCCACAAAATGCTATAATGTGATATGTTTATGTACACATTTTCTCAAGCTCTCCATAGGATACGGTTTGAGAACTAAGGAAAAATATTTATGATGTTACTTGTTTACAGATTTGAGAAAGCCTCAAGGGTTGCAATCAAAATCTGGAAATTATGTTTCATGGTGGAATGTAAAACATGCTTGGATATGTATAGTGCTTCAATTCTTGTTTAGGAACTAGGTAAGTGTGAATGAATACTTTATTTATTTATTTATTTTTTTTTTCTACATTGGATTCTCATTCTCTCTAAGTTATCAAAGGAAAGTTAAAAATTGATTACACTAAGGGACAACATATTCCATTGCCAAACTTTAACCTTACAGGGAAGTGCACTACACGTGTTTAATACTTCCAGACATTTTGAGGGGAGGCTAACAGAAATGTCAATGTTGTTGGATACACCAGCATTGGTTAGTTTTAGAAAATTTCTCTTTGTCAAACATGTTATTTTCATGAAGTAATATTTCCAACTAAGAGGATAAATACTTGGCATGCCTAGAACATAATGGTGTTATTTCTTGCATGTATTCGTGATTTATTAGTATTCCACCACTAATAACTTCATTACGTAGCTGTTCATTTAGTAGTAAATTACAACAATGAATTGTTAAAGGAATATGATTCTAGTTTTTTTGAACGTCATAAACTAGAAGGAAATTTAGCATTGAATTAGAAAAATGGAATATATTCCGAAAAATATGTTTTCTGATCAAATATAGGCACGTTGCTTGATCATTAAAAAAACAATCATGACAATAAGAAATGATTTTGACACGATGAATTAAAAAACTCTCCAGCTTAAAAACAGGTTAGCATATTTTGTTTTTTCTGCATCAGAGAAAAATGAATGAGTAACATTAAGTTTTCTTTGAATATTTATAAAATTATTTCATAGATTCTAAATGGAAATTGCATGTGCTAATCTCTCTCAATTAATTATAGGGGAAAACAAGCGGCATACATAATTTGTTGGCTTATGGGAATTGGATTCTTTTTTCCCTTGGAATAGTACGTTGATAATTGAAGACTACTATATTGAAGCTCTGTTCCCGGTTAGTATCACAATTTACAAAGTCTTGTCTTATTCTTTTTTAGTTTCTTCTTGTAATCTTATGTCAGCAATACTTTGCTCCGCCCATTAGATTTCTTCTGACCAGTTTTATTGTTGAAGTGTTGTTGTTTCTTAGAGATAACTATAGGAAACGATACAACTATAAAAGTGGAGCATGAGACATTCTTAGTAGAAATTTCTAGTTTTTTGTGTTTATTTATGACATTTATTTGCTTTGCTTATACAGGTCATCAGGCCACTATTTCCCAAGTGAAGAAAACTTATTCAAGTTTCTTGCTTTTATGGGGAAAAATGGCATTAACAATATTGCTGATGTTGAGGTATATACCGTATAAATTTTTATAGTCTAATTTAGTTTATATTCTAGTGTTCATAGACTTTCATAACTTATGCATTGCATTGTATCATTTTTTTTGTATAGAAAAGGAACTCAACATTGATGGTAAGAAGCAAGGATTGAAGAAAGAGGAGAAAAAATAACACTAGAGCGACAAAATGAAAATTAAAGAGAGAAGAAAATTGGTCTAGTGGTACTCATAGAGCCAATATCTTTCACAAGATGCACACATAGAGACTAATGATCAAGTCTTCAGAGTTGGTGAATTCACTTGCAATGCCTTGGCAAGACAATGATAATGTTTGAAGTGATGAAACATTATTTCATGTGTAAATTGTATTCCAACTAATATTAAGTTGGAAACTCATATTGTCATACTTGACATTTTATATAATATAATTTATGTGGTTGGAATTATTTATAGTTTCACTTGATATTACATAGTATTGTAATTAACATATGTAACTTTTTGTTTTCATATTAGATGAACATGTACATTGTATGACATTTTTTTAAAAATTTAGTAGCAAAATCATATTAATTAATTTATGTTGATTAATAATGAACACATAAAATCCATCTAAAACCATTAAATTAGTAGCTTATGTTTATTAATGATGAACCCAAATAAACATGATTGTATACATAGTTAACAGTAAATGCTATTGCTAAAAGGCGAGCTCTGAGATGCGTAGAGAAGACTCTGCAGAAACCCTAGCCAGTAGACGCCATTGATCTGCCGTCTTGGCCTGCCCTCGATCATCCTACGCGGTCTGGTCACTTCCCATGGCTTCCAGCTCGGGGGGGGAGGGTCAGACCCCCCCTGTCAAGAACGATGGCACCCACATCAGCTTGGTGCAAAGCAACAAATCCGCCGACAAAAGCCAGGAAACGCCGCTTCCTACAGCGCCGAACACGCAAACTCAGCAAGAGACGGAGGCGCCCAAATCCTCCACCTGCAAACCCATCGCTACAGAAAGACCCAAGATCGAACTCCCCAGCCATCGGATAAACGCTCGAATCTAGTACATGAGAGATCACGCCCTCATCGGAAAATTTATTGGCTTCTGGCCGACTGAGAAAGCCCTATATGGATGGGTCGCTTCCAAATGGAAGCCCAAAGGGAAAGTTACGCTACAACTGGGACCAAAGGGATTCTTCACAGCGATCTTCAACTGCCTTGAAGACAGAAACAGAGTAATGGATGGAGGGCCTTATTTTTTCAACTCAGCTGGGTTATATCTCCGGAACTGGGTAGAAAGGTTCAACCCAGACAAAGAAAACTTCAACTAGGCACCTGTATGGATACGCCTATACTCGCTTCCGCTCGAGTATTGGGACGAGGAATCACTCCAAGAAATCGGCAAAGGTCTGGGGGAATTCATCAAGATTGCAGAAGAAACCAAGCTCCACAGATACAGTTCATATGCTCGCATCTGCGTCCAAATTCATTTGGACAAGCCTCTACCGGATGCTGTAAGTATTTACCATGATGATTTTGAATGGATTCAGCCTTTAGACTATGAACATGTCCCTTTCAGATGCAGAAGGTGTCATGCACTGGGCCATCTCTATAGATACTTCCCCCTAACCGCACAAGCTCAAGCAAAGGAGGCGGAGGCAGCACCAGAAGAAGATGGCTTCACCAAAGTCCCCCAGAGAAGACGGAATGGCAAGAAAACTTCCTCGACAGGTAAGAAACACGCTCCCTCTTCCACTGTTCCTTCCACCAGTAACATCTTTGCTGCTCTCTCCAACCCTGATCCAGCCTCTGAAATCGACCCTAGCCAGGTTACAGCCCCCTCTCATCCTTCGGCGCCCTCAAAGCCTTTAACCAAATCCAACCCCATGCAAACCCCAGACCAAAAAATTCCGTCTTCAAATAACCTTGACAGCAACTCTAACGAGATCAAGCTCCTTCCCTGGCATCCTGCCAAAATGGAAGTCGACAACCCTAATACCCAACTTGATGCCTCTGCCAAAGCGCAGACCAGTGGAGGACGAGAGACTCTCATGGAAGACGATTCTGAAACCCTAGACCTGGGCGAACTCGACATATCAGAGCTGGAGGAAGCCTGTATAAATCAGAATTTTGACACCATCAATCCTCATCAAATCGATAAATTGGAAAAGGTATTCTCCCACGCTCATCAGCAAAGAAAGCTAGGCATCCAACCTGGGAGCCATTGGGACAGCCTCAAAATCACAAAAGAATCAAGGAAACGAGGGAGAAAGCCGGACTGGCAGCGTACCATCACCATAGGGCAAATATTGGTCGACTCAGGCCGATATCCTAAGCTTACAAGGTTCTTCAAACCTCTATCAAACAGTTCCACATGAAGTTAATCTCATGGAACATTAGAGGGCTCAATAGCCCTGGAAAGCACACAATTCTCAAAAATATGATACAGAAAGAAAGACCCAATATACTCTTTCTTCAAGAAACAAAATGCAGCAGTGAAACTCTGGGAACAATCCTGACCAGGGTTTGGCCTAGTTGTAGCTCAGCAGCAGTGGATGCATCCGGCTCTTCAGGCGGACTTGCTATAGTCTGGGACACTCTGTCTATAGAACTCTTCGACTTTCATGCGGCGCACCATCTTATACAAGCAACTTTTCACCCCATTGGAACTAACATTCACGGGCATCTATCCAACGTTTATTTCCCACAGGAACAGGCCAGGAAATTAGCTCTTCTCCATACCATGGCAAATCTAAACTCAAGCAGAACTTACCCCATATGGATAGCTGCAGGGGATTTCAACATGATCACCAAGATGGGAGAAAGAACAGGAGGAAGACCCAGGGCAGACCAGGACAGCGCTCACTTCAGAGAATTCATAGCCAATAATTGGCTAATAGACATTCCCTTCTCAAACGGTACGTTCACTTGGAGTAATAAGAGAACAGGTACTCAACAGATCGCTTCAAAGTTAGATCATTTCCTCATGTCTGATAACATCATCCACATAGGGGGGGACATATCAGCTTCAATACTTCCGCAGACAGGATCGGATCATTGGCCCATTATGCTCCATTGGCAGAATGCCAGCATTCAATACAAAAAACCATTCAAATTCGAAGCCTTCTGGCTCTCTCACTCTTCATTCAGAGGCATGGTCACTCAAGCCTGGCAGAGCTTTACACCACCCCCTGGCTCGAAAATGTACCAATTTCAACAAAAACTCAAGCATCTCAAAGTAGTTATCAAGAACTGGAATGTCTCCGTCTTTGGAAACATCTTTCAAGAAATCAAGATCCTTGAAAGCAAAATGGAAGATATCCAGCAAAAAATCATAAGTGGAGGAAGAACTGAAGAGCTCGCTACGCAGGAACAAGACTTACACAAGCAACTAGAGGACCGGCGTAAGCAAGAAGAACTCCTGTGGCGGCAAAAATCCAGAATAACCTGGTTAAAGGAGGGGGAGAAGAACACAAAATTCTTCCACAGATCAACAATAAAAAGAAGAATGCAAAACCGTATCCCTCATATAACCACTCAACAAGGAGATAAAGTGGAACAACAAGAGGAGGTCGAACAAGTTCTTCTGGACCATTTTCAAAGCATACATCAGGAAGACCATGCAGTAGACAGACAGCCGGCTATAGAACAAATTACACAGCTTATCCCCAAGTTAGTCACAGAGGAACACAACAGGATGCTACTCCGCCCAGTAACCCCTCAAGAAGTTGAAGCTGCAGTAAATCAAATGAAGGATGGCAAGGCACCCGGACCTGATGGTTTCACCTCCAATTTTTTCCACAATTTTTGGGGTCTTATTAAAGAAGAAGTCTGGCAGCTAGTGGAAGAATCCAGAGCTGCTCACTGGCTTCTCCCCTCCTTAAACGCCACATTCATAGCCCTGGTTCCAAAAGAAAAACAGCCCAGCACTCCGGAAAAGTTCAGGCCAATTGCCCTCTGCAACGTAATCTACAAAATCATCTCCAAGGTCATCGCCAACAGATTAAAGCCATTTCTCCCTCTCCTCATATCGCCAGAGCAAACTAGGTATATTGAAGGAAGGCAAATCATGGACGGCATCATCCTCACGCATGAAGTTATTCATACTCTCAAAACGTCCAAAATGCCAGGTATGCTCCTCAAAATTGATTTATCAAAAGCTTTCGATAAACTAAGTTGGCATTATATTCAAAGCATCCTTTTAGCTTTTGGCTTTGATCGCATGTGGATAAGATGGGTCATGTCTCTCATCACAACGCCCTTGTTCTCCATTCTTGTCAATGGCATTCCTTCCATGCCATTCAAACCTTCAAGGGGCATTAGACAAGGCGACCCCCTTTCACCCTTCATCTTTGTTCTCATGTCAGAGGGTCTTAGCAAACTCATACACCATGCTGCCCTCCTTAATCGTCTGCGCGGTCTCTCTCTTCATGGCTCTCTCACCACTCATCAACAATTTGTTGATGACAACATGCTATTCGGGTTCCCTTCAGTCCAAGAAGCAAGATCTTTCAAACATATCCTTAACCTCTTCTCGAAAGCCTCTGGTATGACTGTCAATTTCACTAAATCTCAGCTCTTCTTCTTTAATACCCCTCCTCTTATTCAAAACAGCATTATCAGAATCCTGAGCTTTACTCCCGCCCATCTTCCTTCCAAGTACTTGGGTGCCCCTCTCATTGCAAATGCCATCAAGCACTCTACCTGGAATCTTTTATTAGAAAAACTAGAAGCCCGGCTATCTTCTTGGACTTACCGAGCGCTCAACATATCCAACAGACTCATCCTTATCAAAGCGGTTTTGCAATCTATGCCTTTGTATCTCTTTTCTGTGCTTGCTGCTCCAAAGTGGGTCCTTAATCAAATCAAAAATCTGCAACGACGATTCCTCTGGGGCTCTTCTGACCAAAAACGCAAGTGGGCTCCGGTTAACTGGAGTACTGTATGCTCCCCGAAAGCAGCTGGAGGTCTGGGGCTCAGAAATCCCACACACAGCAACGAAGTTATGGGGGCAAGACTTTGGTGGAACTGGCTCTCTAATCCTTGGAAACCATGGGCTAAAATATGGACAGCTAAATATGCTAATAACAGACCGCCTGAAGACCTGATCAGGCTCCACCCCGGGGAAGTTGGTTCACTCATCTGGAATGCTGCCAAGCAGCACTTCGCTCTCATACAACAGCACAGCTTCTGGGAAGTCAGAAATGGGCACACAGCCAGATTCTGGATAGAATCTTGGCAGCAACATCCTCAACTTATTGAAACTCTCAGTCTCTCCGACAACGGCCGCCCCAACCCACTGGCAGAAATCAAAGTCAATCAGAGCTGGACTCACACTGCCCTCAGTGATTTCAGGCAATGGCTACACCCCACCACTATTCTGCCCAATGCAAATAGTAACACTCAGAAAGCCCTCCAACAGGAACTGCAACGAAGGAAAATAAGATACTCGGAGGAACCAGATGTCCTTCGCTGGGGATACTCGCCAAGAGGGATGTTCACTACAAAGGAAGCCTTCACTCTAATGCATCCGATTCAGCTACCAAAAGACAGGCTTTGGCAATTCGTCTGGGCTCCAGGCACTTGGCCTAAAATTTCCACCTTTCTCTGGCTACTTAGTCATAAAAGGATCCTTACCTGGGACAACTTGCTCAAGCGGGGATACAACGACCCATCTCAATGCCCGAATTGCAAACAGGAGGTGGAAACAGCACAACACCTTATGATGACTTGCCATCTTGCTATTCAACTATGGGACAAAATATGCTTCAGAAGTCAACGCAGCAAACCAAAAGGGGACATCGTCACGATTATGCGCCTTTGGCCCCAGCGTCCTTATAACAGTCCCCTTTTAAACTATCTCTGGCAGTTAATCCCTGGTTTCCTATTCTGGACTCTTTGGAAGGAGCGAAACAACAGGATCTTCAAACATCAAACCACTCCCCTGGAAATCATTTGGGACAATTTCAGTAAAAATCTCCAAGAAACTCTTGCTCTGCACCCATGGCAGGAGGAGGATCTACCCAAACAACCGAAGGAAGCAGCAATATGGCACAATTGGAAATTGAAGATCGTGGTCACACCAAACACCTCTAAGCAAAAGAAGCCAGGTATCCCAATCCATTGGACTCCTCCTCCTACAGGCATCTACAAACTAAATTTTGATGGCGCCTCAAAAGGAAATCCAGGACCAGCAGGCTTTGGAGGCATTCTCAGAAATTCTGAAGGCAACGCTATTGCTATTTATTATGGCTCGATAGGCTGGGATACCAATAACTCGGCGGAGCTGGAAGGACTCTGGCAAGGACTTATCCTCTCTCACCTGTACAATCTTTCGCCTATCATAGTAGAGGGAGATTCACAGATCCTCATCGCCATAGCTACTCAACTCCTTCAAGGTGCCAGTACTAATAAAGTTGCCACTAGCTGGAGAATGGCCTCACGTCTCTACAATCTCAGCAGATGGTTGGACAACAATCAAGCCATATCCTTTGTTCACACCAAAAGAGAAGGTAATAAGGTTGTGGACCTCCTAGCCAATCTAGGAGTCGACAGCACAGACTCTCTTATCCATGGACCCCTTCATATTATTCATGATAGGGACACATTACAGAACTGCATCAAACAGGTGCAAACTGATCAAAATTCACCGGATGCGGTTCATCATTAGACTTATGGAGATCTATGACCCCGGCCATATCCCAAGGTACATAGCGCGTGGTGGCCACATGGCCATCCACGGCTCAATAAACGCTGCATTCAATCCGCATGCAGATCGCATTAACTACCTCTTGCGCCGGCATTACATGCTCCTTCGTCCGCCTGGTTCACGCATCATGGTCGCTAGTTCTTGGTCCGAAGAGCTCGCAGTCGCTCTGCATATTTGTATGGTCCCCCTAGGCGGTGCGTGCCCTGCCCACTGTGACGAGCCAAGCGCTCGCACAGTCACAGGCAGGCGTTGTTCTTTATACAGCTGTATTGAATTTGATCCGGGAGCGCACTTCTCAAATAGCGTTTTTTTCCCTGGTGCTTCTGCGGCCCCTCAGCAAACTTCAGGCAATTCAGTTGCTCCGTTTCACACTCCCGCAGTGCCTCAGCTTGTTCCTGATTCTTATACTGTTGCCGCTCCTCTCCAGACTCTCGAGTCACTCGACACAGCTCCTCTGGACTTAGCCATGCCTCGACTCAGGCAACGTATGACTGCCCGTCGAGGCAGCACTCGAGGAGGCTCGGCTGGGGAACACCCCTCTTCCAGCAGATCTCTCTCTGATTTTTCCTTTGGTTCTGAACATGGTAGGCCCCCGACCTCCTTTCCAGCTGAAGCCCCCTCTCGCCTCTCCACCCCCGCCTCTCAGCCCGCTAGCAGACATTTCATACGCCAGACCATGCAGAGGGCGGAATTGAGGTTTGACAGTGTTTTCAATCGCCCTTCTATTACAGCTTACATCACAATAACCCTGCGTGAGAATGCCACCCATAGCACGCCAACTTGGCCTGCTTCCTCTCCTGTCCCTCTCAATCCTCTTCCCACCACTGTCGACCATCGTTCCACTTCAGCTTCTTCGCCCCTTGCGAGCCCACCTGAACCCGTTGGCTTAGCCAACCCCCCTACTGGCCTCTCTTCTTTGCAGGTGAACGCTGAAGCTGATCAAGGTGCAGAAGACTTCAACAGAAGCACTGAAGCGGAGGATCCTGATGAAAAGTTTAGCTACCCAATAGTGGAGGAACAGCCATCTCCTGCCCACTCCAACTGAAGCAGCAATGATCTGGCGCAGTATGGTCCTAAAACTTTTCTATTTTGTTAGCGATGCTAGTTTTATACAACATATTACAGCTTACTGGTTGTTGTTACTAGTAGTCCTAGCTTTCTATTACTGTTTCATAACAATTATTACTGATACACCGGTTTCCCTATACAAGGGCAGTGAGATGGCTATTATAGAGCTGGTTTCCCTACATGGGCAGCTCAGTATCAGACTTATGCTTGTTTTTCAAGCCCAGTTTCAGGCTAGTTCAGATGAACTGGGGCAGTTTTGTACCACTATATTTTCATAAATAGATTTAGACTAATTTAGAAAAAAAAAACATACACTTTCAATAAATAATAATTAGAATAATTTTAACTTTAATATAGTAGTATAAGTTAAATAAGGTTTTACTAATTGTTTACTTAGAATAAATAATAGTAACATTTAGTTAACCTTTCATCTTATAGGTTATCATAGATTTCTTAGAGTTAACTTTTAGCATATTAAATATTCATTAATATTTAATATTTAATAATAGTTTAATGTAATTAGAATAATTTTAATTATGATAGTGCATTTAAATAGATCTTATTAAATATTTGCTTAGAATAATAATAATAGTATTTATTTAATTTCATTTTATTTTTTATTATAGATATATTATAATCTTATAATAAACTAGATTAAATATGTTGAATTCTTAGTGAAACTGAGAGGGGGGGTGAATCATTTTAACACATACATGAGCTTCTTCTTTTTTTAATTTTTCATCAGCTTATTTAAAACTTACTTTTATAACCAACCTTAGTATATGAACAGTCTTAATAAGTTGCAGCAAGTATTAAATTAATGTGACATCAAACTTATTATGAGAGCAGCAAACATTAAACAGATTTGGTAAATCATTTCAGCACATAGAGAACACAGATAGAGACAACAGATATAATTGGAAAACCATAAAGGGAGAAAACCACATCTTATTATTGTTGTGATGCAAAGGCAAGCTCCAACTCCCTCTCACCACTGTTTTTCTACAGGCACCGACCTACAGGAGGCACCAACCTCAATTCTGCAAGCTACAACTTACAAGGAAGCTCCAACTCCCTTCAATTTTCTGCAGGCACCAACCTCCAGGAGGCTCCAACCTTAGACAGCTACAACTGACAGCTATCAAGCTTCAACTTGATATGGAAGCTCCAACTTCCTCAATTTATTAAACGGAATGTTTGCTGATTTACCTCAGATATTAGCTCTGTTCTATAGCATCTCTTTATGCTCTTCTCTTCCTTATCTTCTCTGCCTCAACCTTCTATACTCTGCATTCTCTATCTTTACTCTCTCTAACCTCCCTATGCATATCAAGGTGATATTACTTATAGAGATTTCCTGATGACTGTTTGTTTTCCTCTAGGAATTCGAAATGGATAGTCATACCTCTTGATTTTCTACCTTCTCATTTCTTTTCAGCTCACTCAAAAAAATATAACTGTAATTACTAACTTTAATATTATAGTGGGAATTTTTTCCTTTTCCGGAGACTTGCCAATGCATCACAAACAATAAAAATCAATTGCAACATTTATTTTCATAAATTTTAGTTACATCAAGACAAATTTTACTCAGCCCATTTTTGGCTTTTGGCTTTGCTGACTTTGTCTTTTCTGCAGTTTTCAGGTAACTGTTCTGCCTTCTTCTGCTCACTGTCTTCTGCATATTTTCCAGTTTTCGTTGCTTGTTCACCTGTCAAATTCATTCTTGTGCATATTCTTGTCAACACCTGTTCACTGCAATTTTGAATCTGCTGAATATATAACAGTTTTACCAGTTTAGTTCCCAATAACTCTCAAGTTCTTGTGCATATAAAAAATGCCTTTCCAAAATTTGATCCAAGTTATTTCCAAAATCTGGGCAGTTCAACATTCCATTTTTTGTGCTGGCAATTTAATTAAATAGCCCAAATAAAATCAGAGTCTGGAAAATTCAATGATATATCTGGCTTCCTTAAAATTTCAAATATGAGATATAAATTAAAACTCTCTAATGGTCATAAGGCAGCAATCTCCACTATGTCTAAAAGTGGACGCACCTGCCTATAATTTCCTATCTGTCAACGTACTCATATAACTTTATAAGCGGAAGATTTATGTCGCCTAACCTCTTTATGAAAATCCCAAGGTTATAACATATTAATAAGCCAACGTATCATTCCGACCCATTCAATTTGAATATACGCCAATACACAATCCTTTTCATGCGAGGTTCGGCTTACTCACAATATATATATATTACCATATGCATATACTCCCTGTTAATAAACCTTTTCATTTAACTCTTTCCTTTGTCTTAGTCGCCAGATTTCATTGTATAAGAGCCTTTAATACATAAAATGCCCTTTCGAGCCCACCATCTGAAATTTTCTTATGCTCCGATGCGATGAGCCTTCTCCAGAGTTTTCTGATTGTGATTGATCACTGTTCATTTAATTGTGCTAATGCGATTAGACCGGAACTCAAACATATAAAGTCATTGTTTAAACCATATCGCGTCTGGAACTTCAATCGCAATCGCAACATGTATTTGCATGTTCTGATATTCTTATACTCTGATGCTCTGATGCGATCAATCACTATTTACTGGAACTCAAATATGTATGAATTTCAGTTTATATGCCCATCGGGTCCAGAACTCAATCACAATAGCAATTTGTATTTGCATTGTTCCGATATTCTTATACTCCGATGCGATTCATACGGGTCCCAAAAGGTTAATAAAATCTCTTCCATCCATTCCATTTATCATAAAGTATGCATTTGCCAATGGTTTAAAGCCAACATTGCTCGTCGGGCCCACGCTGCATTGCACCCTACCTTTATATATTGCGCACCGTATAAATATATATATGGTTTGGACCTTTGCATATAAGGTGCAACATGAATAAGGCGCCGCATATATATAGGCTTCTACTTCCGCTTTAATGTATCCTTCAGCTGGGGTAATGTTTCCCGGAATAAGTTTAATATATATCTTTCGGCTTGGGTTATGATTCTCGGAATAATATATAGGGGGGTCCCACAAAGGTTAATAACCTCTTCTGCCCATTCGGTTTATTATAATGATCCATGCCTTGGAATATAAACTTCGACTTTGATTAAACTTGACTTCTAGCGATAATAACCTCGGCCTTTTCATTAGGCGTAATGTATCCACACACACACACATATATATATACATCCTTCCTAACTCAAATGTTAAAGCCTATAAATAAACCTTGGTGTAGATTAAGTCCCAGCACTAACCTTTATAATGTTCGGGCCCCAGCATTTAACATACCTCTGTGTAACTTTCATCACGATCCAACGGTTATAAGCCCGTCGCGCTGCTTCAGCTGATCCAACAAATATCACTTGCCTTAAATGCACGAACAATAATGCATGATGAGAGTGGTTTTCCAAAATCACTTGAGGCCATGTGTCAGACAGCATATGGAATCGCTCTGAAATCTTGAATATCGCTTGCCTGACGAAGGCGGTGCAATGAAAACCGGAAACCCGCCTTTAATGTTCACTCCGCTCATGGTTCCACTTCTGCTCACAATTCCGTTCTGTTTCATAAAGATAGTCACGTTTTCGTTGTATATAATCTTGGTTCAAACTATGTTATATATAAACCCATCTTGTTTTCGTTATATGCCTCAACACGGCACTTCCGCTTATTATAACGCACATTTCCACTAACACACAAGTTTATTCCCAATCCTCTGTAAACATTTCACTGCTTTGATAATGGCTCTACTTCTGCTGCTTTGCCTCTTCTGATGCTCTGTCTCCTTTCTCTGTCTTTGTCTCTACTTTCGCTGTGCCTCTGCTGCTCAACCTCTGCCTCTACTGTTCAACCATTTCATCTCTGCCTCTGCTTCTATCCTTTGCCTGTATCTGCATCTGTTGCCTTCTTTGCCATCAATGACAACATTTTCAACAGTCTCCCCCTTTGGCATTGATGGCAATACACTTTCTTTGTTTTCCTTTTAGGATCCTTTCTCCTATTTCTTGCTCTTCCTCCCCCTTTTACATCAATGGCAAGGGGTTGCACATCTCTAAGTGTAGATTATGTCCTTTAATCCTTTTATCCTGAGGACCTGTTTCATGCTTCCTTTGCTGGTTGATCTCCTCCTCGAATGATATTTTCATTTATGTTCTCCCCCTAAAACTGTGCTTTCTCTTCATATCAGAGAGTAGCATCTACAGATACTACCCCTAGTTTATCTCTCAAATATTCAAATGGTTCTCTAGCAAGCGGTTTGGTAAATATATCTGTTGTCTGTTCTTTTGTTGGTACATACTCCAGTTTTACTATCTTCTGAGCCACTTGTTCTCGGATAAAATGATACTTGATTGGGATATGTTTAGTTTTTGAGTGAAGCACAGGATTTTTAGATATACTTATAGCACTTGTATTATCACATTTGATTGAGATAGGTTCATTAATGCTTACCTTCATGTCTTGGAGGGTTTTCTTCATCCACATGACTTGTGTACAACATGATGTTGCTGCTATGTATTCTACTTCTGCTGTAGATAGAGAAATAGATGTTTGTTTCTTGCTTAGCCATGCCACCAAACTTTCTCCTAGATAGAATGCACCTCCACTTGTGCTTTTCCTATCATCCACACAGCTGGCCCAATCTGCATCTGTGTATGCTGTCAAAGTGAAGCTTTTTCCTTTTGGATACCAAAGTCCATACTATGCAATTCTTTGTAGATATCTGAATATTCTTTTTACTGCTACAAGGTGATTTTGTTTAGGTGATGCTTGATATCTAGCCACTAGTCCTACTGCTAGCATGATGTCTAGTCTTGATGCTGTCAGGTACAGCAGACTTCCTATCATGGATCTGTAGATTTTTTTATCTATATCAGTAGATCCATCATTAGCACACAGCTCGCATCCCGTGATCATGGGAATTGACACAGGTTTGCAGTCCTCCACTTTGAACTTTTTCAACATTTATTTTAATTATTTTTCCTGTGAGATGAATGTACCTGTGTTCTTTTGTTGAATTTGAAGTCCTAAGTAGAAACTGAATTCTCCAATCATGGACATCTCAAACTCTGATTTCATCTCCTCAGAAAACCCTTTTGCTAGTTCATCTTTGTTGCTTCCAAACATAATGTCATCAACATATACTACAACAATCAGGAGTTCATTTTCATGGGCTTTTATGTATAGGTTGTTATCTACTCTGCCTCTCTTAAAGCCTTGTTTTTGCAAATACTTATCCAGTCTTGAGTACCAAGCACAAGGAGCATGTTTCAGTCCATATAGAGCCTTCTTCAGTCTGCACACATAGTCTTCTTTGTCTGTTAAAGAGAAACCTTCTGGTTGTTCCATGTAGACTTCTTCTTCTAGATCTCCATTCAGAAATGCAGATTTCACATCCATTTGATATACCTTGAAGTCTTGGTAGCATGCAAAGGCCAGAAACATTTTGATGGCTTCCATTCTAGCTATAGGAGAAAATGTTTCATAATAATCAAGTCCTTCGATTTGTGAATATCCTTTGCAAACTAGTCTGGCTTTATTCCTGATTACCTATCCTTGCTCATTCATTTTATTCTTGAATACCCATTTTGAACCTATGACATTTCTCCCAGTGCGTCTAGGAACTAGTTCCCAGGTATTTTTTTTCTCAATTTGGTCTAATTCTTCATTCATAGCATTCACCCAAGACTTGTCCTTGCTGGCCTCTTCAAATTTCTTTGGCTCTATCTGTGATAACATGGCTATGTATACCTCTTCTGTCTGTTCAGTTAGCTGCCTTCTTGTTTGGACCCCTACTTTCTTGTCTCCTATGATCTGATCTTCAGGATGATTCTTCTGAGTATATCTTAAGGGGGATTTCTAGCTCAGCTCTGCATCTTCTGTTGTCTTTCTTGTTTCATCACCATTTTGGTTTTCTTCTTCATGATTGTCTGATGGACTGCAGCAGTCTGTATCTCTTGTATTGTTTGGAAGTTCTTCATCAAATATCACGTCAATACTTTCTACTATTTTTCGAAGAGTCTTGTTGTAGCACCTGTACCCTTTACTTTTGGAAGCATATCCTAGAAATATCCCTTCATCTTCTCTTGCATCAAATTTCCCAATATTTTCATCATTATTCTTTATGTAACACCTGCTTCCAAAAACTCTAAAATGCTTGATTGAAGCTGGCTTTCCATGCCATAGTTCATAGGGAGTCTTGTCACTACTTGGCCTTAAGTGAGCTTTGTTAAGAATATGCACGGTTTTGTGCACAGCTTCTGCCCAGAAGGTTTGAGGAATATTAATCTCTTGCATCATGGCTCTGGCAATTTGCTGTACATATCTATTTTGTCTCTCTGCTACTCCATTATGCTGAGGTGTCCCTGCAATAGTAAATTGTTGCTTTATCCCATGTTCATTGCATAGGTCAGCAAAGTCATAATCTGTGAATTCACCTCCTCTGTCTGATCTGATGCATTTTAATTTGCATCTTGTTTGATTTTCTGCTAATGCTTTGAATATCTTAAATTTTTCCAGAGCTTCCGATTTATTCTTGAGGAATGCCACCGATGTCATTCTGGAGAAGTCATCGATTATCATCATGAATTAGGATTCTCCACTTGGAGTTTTAGTTCTTGCAGGTCCACACATGTCCATGTGCACAAGCTGGAGCGGTCTTCTTATTGATAACTCATCTTTGGCTTTAAATGACGTGCGGGTCTGTTTGCCCAATTGACAAGATTTGCATATAGTATTAGAAGGCCTTTTTATTTCTGGCATGTCTCTGACAGCTTTCTTCTTCCTTATTCTGATAATGTGATCAAAGCTAAGATGTCCTAACCTTTTATGCCATAACCATGACTCCTCTAGTTTTCTCATATGACATGCTTCATCTTCCTCTTTCACAATGTAAACATTGCTTTCTGTTCGAACTCCTTTGAGCAGAGTCTTACCTGTTGTTTGGTCAATTTAGTGTGTCCTAAATTGCTGCATTTAATTTGTCAATCCGGGAATCGTAAGCTGATGAAGTGCGGCGCACTATATGTGCAAGATAACCTATTTCTTAACTTTTTGTCATTTTTGGTTTTCTAAGGTGAAATGGAAATTCTAAGATGAAAACAAGTTTGGTTATGTTTGTTCAAGGAAGTGATATCCCCTATAATGATTTACCAACTTGAAATTTTTAAAAAGAAATTTGAAATTTACAATGACAAGACTTGAAAGGAAATGAAAATGTGCTGCTGAAAATGAAAAAGTGTTGCTAGTCTAGTAAATCGAAATAATGAACTATTGAGCATGAAAACTAAACTATTCTTGCTGCTGACTAAACATAAAAGAAACTATGCTTAAGGAAATTCAAAATTGCAACAAAATAAATCTAAATCAGATTACATCAATTTATCTTCTGATCGTTCATCATTAGTCCAGCTATGATTTTTGGAAGTAATCATAAACAATTTGAGTAACTGATGTTTAATTTGCAGAAAGTAAACTAATACTAAACCATACACTCATGATTCAATCCCTCACCATCAGTCCAGTTGTGGCTTTCGTAGGCAACTGAAGATGTCATGCATGATTTAATACATCTAAATTTGCAGAAAAGAAAATAATATTAAACTACACATTTCACAATACAATCCCTCACCATCAGTCCAGCTGTGGCTTTCGGAGGCAACTGAAGATGCTATGAGCAGCTTAATATATCTAAATTTGCAAAAAAGAAACTAATACTAAACTACACATTTCATAATACAATCCCTCACCATCAGTCCAGCTGTGGCTTTCGGAGGCAACTGAAGATGCTATGAGCAGCTTAATATATCTAAATTTGCAGAAAAGAAACTAATACTAAACTACACATTTCATAATACAATTCCTCACCATCAGTCCAGCTGTGGCTTTCGGAGGCAACTGAAGATGCTATGAGCAGATTAGTATATCTAAATTTTAACTACTGAAGCAAATAAACAAAACTGAAATGAACAAAACAATACTGAAATTAAACAAAAGCTATGAAAAGCAAATTAGCAGCAGAACAATGTTAGTTCCATGTCATTAGTCAAAAAGCTATGAAAATGCCCGGGCTGCCTATCTATAACCTGAAACAAGAACATTGATCAGTGATTATCAACATAAATCATGAAAGACAGAAATGAAATGGAAATTATGGAAGTTTATAAACAGAAATGAAACAAATGCAATGTATGAACATATGAATGGATTATGACACAATGATCTCTAAAGAAACGAAATTAAAATTATACACTAATGCACAAAACCTTAGCTGAGCAGGGGCCCTCTACACCAGCCTTGGCAACAGTCCTCAAATATGAATTAAGTTGGAAAACAGAGTCTTCTTATATTAAGAAGAGACAGAAATGAAATGGAAATTATAGAAGTGTATAAACAGAAGTGAAACAAATGCAATGTATGAACATATGAATGGATTATGACACAATGAGCTTTAAAGAAACGAAATGAGAAATATACACTAATGCACAAAACCTTAGCTGAGCAGGGGCCCTCTACACCAGCCTTGGCAACGGTCCTCAAACACGAATTAAGTTGGAAAACAGAGTCTTCTTATATTAAAAAGCAACACATAAATAATGGTGATACATACACAGTGCAAATAGACCTCACACTACGTGAGCGTACTAATAAAAGATAAATGAGACTAACATTCACTAACTCATATGCGTATGCAAACGCATTATATATAACAACGAACTATAATCGTTTCCTAAAGTTCATGCCGGTGAAGAGCACGTAGACCCACTACGGCCCATGGGATTCAGGATCATGGCCGTGTTGGAAAGTAAATATACGAGAGGTGGATGCTTGAATTCGACTCGAGACCCGGCATTGCATGTCGATTTATCCTCCTGTGCGAGAAACTACGTATGAATCTTCATGTGACACGGAACAGAGTCCGGCCGACATGAAACTCCATGGTTGACTTCCATGTGGACGCCTTTGACCGCGGCTTCTTTGGACGAGTTTGCTTGAACCAATAGGACACGAACCATGTCCACGTCATTCCTGACCTGCCCATGTGGCTCGTTTCTCTTGTAGACACCTGTAGCATAGAGTTTCACAAAATAGCTGCGGAAAGTTGCAGCAGCTGCGGAAAGTGGCAAGATTCCGCAGCTGAATGAACAAAATCTAGATCAAATAGCAAACACAAAAATATAATTAAAAACCATGTTAGATGCTCTTTTGCACGTGATATTGACAATTTGGGAGGTTTAGGTGAGTGAAAAAGGTATGGAAAAATGTATGGAAAAGATGCAGATTTGGGACTCAACATACCCCCACTGTGAAGGTGTTGCATGTCCTCATGCAACCAAAATTTTGATACTCTTTGTTCAGTTCATGTGCCTTGACACTTCAGCCAACACATCCAATCCTCTCCTCTTCTTTCTTGGTACTGCCAACATTCTGGGTTTCTTCATTAAGCACCTAAATTTGATATTTACAAGTGCTCTGCTCAATTTCTGGCATTTCCTTTTCAATTTCTTATTCTTCTTCTGCCATATTCCCAAATGTAGCATGGTATTATCATGGATGATTTTGTCCAATTTGCCTTGTTCTTTCAATGTTTCATTTTCATTTTTGATGTGCCTATTTAAAAGCTCCAGCTCAAAAATTTCTTGTTTTAGTGATTGGACCAAATCATCCTGCAATGTATGAGGCTGAATGGAAGAAGTACTTGGACCTATGGCTGCCTTTTCCAAAGATTCTATATAGTCATATACTTCCTGCTGCTTGGGGTCTATTTCAGGTGTCATTTTTATTGGGCTGTCCCCATAATGCCGTGAAGGAGAGTTATGTTCAAAATCTGGCCGAGGAGGGCTTACATCAATATCTTGCTGAGAATAGGATGGAGTATGTTCAATGTCTGATTGGGAATGAAATGAACTAGGTTCACTAACTGACTGAGATGGACTATGGTCAGCTAGGGACTGTTCAGATGTCTCCTCACCCAAATCAATGAAATGAGGACCCTTAATTTGTGTTTTCCTCAATTTCCCCTTAAGTCTGCTGCTTCTCCTCACACGTTGTGGTACACTACCCTTTTGTTTTTGTTTTCCTTTCTCTGTCTTCTTGGGCATAGATGACTGTTTTTGAAGATAGACTAATCTTTCAGATAACACTTGATTATCTTCTTCTTCAGAAGAAGGAGTTTTATGTACAGCCTCAATAGTTTCTCTCTCTTTTGGTGTTATTGGCTTCTTACCCTTGATTTTCTTCTTCTTCCTTTTTACTAGTCTCTCTTCCCTATCAGTTCTTTCCATAGTAGTAGTAGGAGTATTTTGGATTTCATCAATTGTTCTTTTCCTCCTACTTCTTCTTTCTGTGCTAGCTGCAGGAATTTCCTAAGTAGGAGTAATTTGGGTTTCAACATTTATTCTTTTTCTTCTACTCCTTCTTGTTGAACTACCTTCAGGAATTTCCTGAGGTTCCTCAAAGAAATTTCTAACCAGAAATTGTTCCCATGTATCTTTATTTTCCTTTAACTCCTTTTCAATCAGAATTTTTACAAGGCCGTGGTGATATAGATGGGGCTCTACATCTCCTAAGTGTTTCTGAACAGTCACAGCCATTTTCTTCAAGCTATTGAATAGAAAATATGGGAGATTGAGAGTTTGATTTTCTAGAAAATTCATCAATAGCCTGGTATGGTACATATACATGGACCCAAAACGGCCTTCACATGTAATGAATTTCTAAACAACTAGCAGTAAAGTAGCCCATTCTTCTTTCAATGCATGCACAGGAATTCCTCTTTTAAAAACAGTTATGTCCATACCTTGGTTTCATAAGATTGTCCTCCATGCTTCATCACTGATGCTTTTATTTTTAAACCAATGCTCACCCTCCTGAAGGAGTTCTGTGGCTGTTGCTATAGATGCTTCATTGACCACAAACTTAAGGTCTCCAATTTCCGCTTCCAAGCCATCAAATGACCTTGCAAATGATTTCGTAACTTCTTTGTGATAACCTCTGAATTTCTGGATAAAACGCAGCCATTTTGCTTTGTTCAATATCTCCCTTATTTGCGGATAACCCTCCATAAACTTCGGTCCTTCGGGCTCTTCTCTTAGCAATTTACCCATTTCACTTTTCTGCTCTTCACAAATTTGCCTGCGTGAGGGTTTCAAATGGAAATAGAACGGTTGAATGCACAGGAACGAGCACAATGGCTGTGGGGATGTATCATAAAATGGGAATGAGCACCATAAACGGAATGGAGTAAGACTGTGGGTAGATATCCGAGAGTGAGAATGAGCTCAATGAACGAAATGGAATGAGACAGAACATAGTGGGGTTTCGTAAATACAGCAGAGACACGACAAAGAGATTAACAAAGTATAACACATTCGGCAGCGTTTTGAATTTTGGTGGCTGCGCAATAAATATGAGCACGTTTCAATCAACGGTTATGAATTCATGCGGCTGTAAGAGTCCTTGGTCAAATCAAATACGTCTCATTATCTCCGATGGGATATTGGAACATGAGTGAAAATCGGAATTTTAATGATGAAACCGTTTGTGAATGAATGCAAGAGGATAACATGGAGATCGTGAAAGGTTACAGAACTGTCAATATAATCATTGCACGTAATGGATAGAGCTCATGGTTCAGAACTATATAAAAATGTGTTTTTCAATGCTATTTGAAATAAATTTTATTCATACCTTTGGAATCTTTGCCTTTTTCCTTGGTCTTCAACTAATTGATCTCCATTGGTATCTTGAATGCTCCATGTCTTCATTTTTTATCCTCTCACCTGCATTTTATTTTATAATTATGGAAATAACATCTGACTGTACATTCTCTTTGAAAACAGAGTAGTAGCTGCGGAATCTGCTTCTGGCTGCGGAAACTGGAGTCAGCTGCGGAAACTGACACAGCTATTACTTGGATGAATAGAAATGAACAAATGACAAATGACCAGATGGAAATGGTCATGAAAAAGATTTTTATTGATGGAATGGAATGAAATGAAGTGAATGAAGTGGAATGAAATGAAATGAAATGGAATGAAGTGGAATGAAGTGGAATGAAGTGGAGTGGGTGGTGACAAAGCTTGTGAAATGAAAGAGAGATTTTTTTTTTGGAAAATATAGAGTGTCAGGTGTTCCTGATTTTCACCCTATATTTTCTGCATAAGACTGCCAATCAATGATTGGTTTTCAGGCTTATACCATTTTTTTTCCCTTTTTTTTTTTTTTTAACTGAAAAGAACAAAAACTAGGTTGGTGGAGAAGAAGAATTCTTCTGTACCAGCCTGATTGCAGAACTTTCTTGAAACATTTTGACAAAATCCTCTTTTGAGAGTGGCTTATGATAAACTTTCAATCTATGGCCATTCACACTAAGAGGAGTTTGAAACTCATCAATGGTCTTGATTCTTACCGCTCCATTGCTAAAGATCTTGTCAATCTCATATGGCCCAAGCCAATGAGTCTGAAATTTTCCTTGAAAATCTTTAAACTTGGAATCAAATAACAATGCCCAATTTCCTTCTTGAAACTTCTTCTCTTTGATGTACTTGTCATGCCATTTAGCTCTTTGATATTGAACTAGATCAGTTCTTAAAATTTCTTCTTGTCTGATCTCATCTAGCTCATTTAATTGCTCCATTCTGTGCTTTTGGGCTTCTGATAAGTCCATCCCCAACTGAACTGCTATCTTGAAGGTCTTGACTTGGAACTCAATGGGGAGCAAGACTTCTTTCCCATAAACAAGTTCATAGGGAGAATGTCCTGTTGTATTCCTCCATGTAGTTCTGTAGGCCCACAAGGCTTCTGAAAGCATTTCTGCCCAATCTCTTCTATGTAGATGAACAGTTTTGGTGATGATACTTTCAAGAACTTTGTTTGTGGACTCCACTTGACCATTTGCTTGTGGATGGTAAGGAGTAGATCTTCTGCGCTTGATTTTGTATTCTTCCATCAACTTCTCCACCAAATTTGATGTGAATTGGCTCCCCTGATCTGTCACAATTTCTCTTGGAACACCAAAGCGAGTAAAAATATCCTCATAAAGAAAATGAACAACTGAATTTTCAGTAGCAGATACTAATGCTTTAGCTTCTAACCATTTAGTAACATAATCAGTACAAACCAATATATACTTCTTTTGCTTAGATGGTGGATTAATAGGTCCAATGAAATCTAAAGCCCATTTTTCAAAGGGTTCAATGAGTACCTGTGTTTGCAATGGCATTTCATTTGAAAGGGTAGGTTTCCCTACTCTTTGACAGCTGTCACACCTTTTGACATATTGTTTTGCATCTTTGAAGAGAGAAGGCCAATAATATCCTAAAGAAAGGATTTTATAAGCCGTCCTTTTGTCTGCAAAGTGTCCGCCGCATGGTTCATCATGACATGCCTTAAGAATATCAGGCATTTCATCTTCCCTGACACATCTTCTGATCACAAGATCTGGCCCTGTTTTAAACAATTCGTTAGAAATCCATGAATATTTTAAACTCTCCTGAATAATCTTTCGTTTTTCTCTTGGAAATAAATGTGAAGGTAGTTTCCCTGTAACCAAATAGTTAGCAATATCTGCATACCAAGGGGTCTTAATAGTTACCGCAAACAAGTATTCATCAGGAAATTTATCTTCTACAGGAGAATCTTCTTTAGTATTCTGAATCCTAGACAAGAAATCAGCTACTGTATTCTGTTTTCCTGGTCTATCCAACACAGTAATATTGAATTCTTGCAAAAGTAAAGCCATCTTGTCACTCTGCCATTAGTAACAGGTTTGTTCATTAAATATCTAATTGCAGAATGGTCAGTATGAATAAAAGTTTCATAGCCTGTTATGTAATGTCTAAACTTATTAATTGCATGAACAACAGCTAAAAACTCTTTTTCAATCACAGTATAATTCAACTCTGTGGGAGTCAAATTTTTACTGGTATAATAAATGGCATAAGGAACTAAATCTTTTTGACCCAACACAGCTCCTAGAGCTGTATCTAAAGCATCCGTAGAAATATGGAAAGGGAGTTTCCAATTTGGTCCTCTCAAGATAGGTGCTTCAGATATTTTTGTTTTCAAAGTTTCAAAGGCTGATTGACAATCAGGATCCCATTTAAATTCACAGTCTTTTGTAAGCAATTTGAAGAGTGGAGATGCCATTTTAGTGAAGTTTTCTATAAATCTTCTATAGTAACCAGTAAATCCTAGAAAACTTCTAACATCTCTTTGACAATTTGGAATAGGTAACTTGGAGATGACTTCAACTTTTGATCTATCAACCTTAATCCCATCTCCCGAAATATGATGTCCTAAAACAATACCTTCAGTAAACATCATAAAGCATTTTTCATGGCTTAATGAAAGGTTTGTTTCTTTACATCTTATAAGAACTTTTTCCAAATTTTCTAATGCCTCTTCAAATGAATTACCATAAACCGTAAAATCATCCATATAAACCTCTACACAATCATGGATTAGATCAGAAAAAATTCCTAGTACTGCTCTTTGGAATGTTGCAGGTGCATTACATAACCCAAAAGGAAGCACTCTGTAGGAAAAAGTTCCCCATGGACAAGTAAATGTGGTCTTATCTTGATCTTCAGGTGCTACCTGAATTTGATTATAGCCACTAAAACCATCCAAAAATGAAAAGTACTTTTTACCCGCTAATGTATCTAATACCTGATCAATAAAAGGCAAAGGAAAGTGATCCTTCAAAGTTGCTTTGTTCAATTCCCTGTAATCAATGCATACCCTCCATTTACCATTCTTTTTAGGTACTATAACCAAATGAGAAACCCATCGGCTATCTGAAATTGGATAAATGAAGTTTACATTGAGTAGTTTTTGGAGCTCTTCTTTCACTATTTCCCTAAGATTTGGATTCATCCTTCTTTGAGGTTGTCTGATTGGTCTACTGTTTTCCTCAATATAGATATGATGGATGCAAGTCTTAGGATCAATACCCTTCATGTCAGTATACTCCCATGCAAATGCAGTAGAATGTTTTTGCAAGATTCTGTTTAGTTCTTCTTGTTGTGACTTCTCCATATGTTTGTTGATATTCAATGTTTTTCCTGGAAAAATCTCAATAGTAGAACTACCAAATTCTTCCATAGAGTAAAGAGACATTTGTCTTTATGATAAATATTCTATGTCATATTCCAACTGAAATTGTGTGGGGTCATATTCTGAAGATGTCTCAAAATTTTCTAATGTGTTCAGAATTTGACTATCCTCACTGATTTCAGAAATGGTAAAGACAGGTTGTATAGTGTCCTCATCATCAACCCATTCATTGTCTCCTACTTCTGTGATTGCTCTTGCCGGAGGATACAAATTGAATTTCTTTGTCGAATTACCATTAGAAATGTACATGTCCCCATATCTACAACTAATAAAAGCATCAGCTGTGGCTAGCCAAGGTCTTCCTAAAATAAGTGGGTGCCCTCCTAGATTACTCTTGGGAGTCAAAATCATAAAGTCTATTGGATATTCCCAAGAATCTAAGGAGACTGAAATATCTTCTAATACACCATCTGGTTTAATAACTTATCGATATGCAAGTTGCAGTAAAGTAGGTGTAAAGAGAAGATTAGGAAGTTTTAACTGTTCCATAGTCTGTCTACTCATAATGTTGATAGCAGCCCCTAAGTCAATCAATGTGTTTGGAATTTCTATCCCATTTATATGTGTCTTGACAATTGGACTTCCCGGATCTACATACTTCTGCATGGTAATTTTTCCCATCATAATATCTGCAATCTTTCCTACCAGGTGGATTCTTCTTGTGTCTTTTAGTTTCCTTCCCGGTCTTTTGAAACTCAACTCCTTTATGGTTTTTGCTAGAATAGGAATTTCTCGAATGTCTTGTAGCAAGGAAATCTTGATACAAACATTCTTCAATTCATCTAGAAAGTCATAGTTAGGCAACAAGATTTGTTTTTCCACCCCCTTGTCAATTTGTAGTCTTTCAGGAAAAGGAGGTATAGATGAAGATGCGGGTTGCTCAACTATAGGAGTTGTGGATGTTAACTTTTCTTTTTCTTTTTGAATTTTTGAATTTTGAAGAGATTCTTCCTTAGAACCCTTATTATCTTGAAGAGAGTCCTCCTCAGAGGTATCTTGCTCTTGAATATCTATAGAAGGTTTTTCTAATACTCTACCATATCTGAGTTGTACATCGTTGAAAGGAACAATCATATAGGTAGGAAATTGTTGTCCTTCTACCATATAAGTAGTTTGAGGATTCTTATTGTTAGGATTTGGCAATGGCTGAGCTGGAAGTTGATTTGTCTTTTGTTGGTATGGGAGCATGAGTTGAGGATTTGTATTTTTTTGAGAAGGTTGTTGTTGTGGAAATGGCAATGAAAGTTGTGGATTTGGGCTTGGAAGTTGTGGAGCTTGTTGATTTTGAAAAGATGGAGGATATTGATAAAATTGAGCAAATCTTCCATAAGGATTTTGCATCCCTTGTACCCATGGCTGATATGAATTTTGATGTTGGGGCCAAGGTTTTTGCCAAGGATTCCAATTTGGTGGGGTTTGAAGATTCATAGGGTTGTTAAACCCTTGAGATTGTTGTCCCTGCCAAGGTCTCCTTGCGACAAAACAGAGAGATTCTACTGAATTTGGATCTTCTTGAAAAACAGCTTTGAGTCCAGGAATTGGAGGACAATCCTTGATCTCATGATTTTCTGAGCAAATCATACATGTTTCTACAACTTTTGCATCCAAGGGACATTCCCTTAAAGCATGTTTCTTCCTACATTTCGGACAAAAGATGGCTAAAGCATCTGTTTCTGCTTTCTGCTTGTTTTGAATTTTAAGGGTGTCTAGTTGTTCACTAAGGCTCCCTAAGATATCAGTTTTGAACTCATCAAGCATGTTACCAATCTCTGCCCTACTTATTGATCCAGTTGCAGATTTGTTAGCCCTAATAAGAGAAGGATCCCTAGGCCCTTTTCCTGTTTTAGATTTTCCTCTTGAGAGATGGACACATAGTTCTGTTATATCACGAAGTGGGAGTTGAGAAATGCCTCCTTTCCCCATCATGTTTAAAATATCTATCCATTCATCTCTAATGGCTTTTAATATGAGGGCTTTCAAGGTTTCATCATCTAAGTTGCTCATCTTTGCTCTTTTCAAGTTGTATTGAAATCTTTCAAGTAAGTCTTCCAAATTTTCATCTTCTTTTTGCATCATTTTTAATACCTCATCCTTGTGATTGGTGGGCATACAATAGTCCAAATATCTATCCAAAAATGTTTGTTTCATATCATTCCAAGTCCTAATATATTGAGTGGCTAATCCCATGAACCATTTCAAAGCAGATCCCTTCAATGTTGAAGGAAACAGTTTGAGTTTTTGAGAGTCTTCCATATAGTCACAAGTTCGGCACACAACTTCAAACTCAAACAGAAATGTTTCAGGATCCTCACTTCGCAATCCATAAAAGTTAGGGAGAACAGATGGTGAGATATTTTTCATTGTTGCATGAGTTTCCCCATCAACTATAGGGAATCCAAACAAATTGTCTCCTTCCCTATTTCTACCATTATTTCCTTCACCATTGTTGTCTCCATTGTTTCCTCCTCTTCTACCTCCACCTCTATTTGTTACTTCCTCTACCATGATAGTTTCTTTAGAGTCCTTATAGTCCTCTAGTTCTTCTACCAAGGGAGGATGAGAGAGAGTCTCTTTATTTTCTAAGTGGGTTTTAGTAGGTGGTATAGGAGAATCCTCTAATTCAGCTGGTCCTTGACTTCCAAAAATCTTAAGGCTAGGGGTAGATGGTGGTGAATCGGGTCTATGCCTTGAAGAAGATGGAGTTGTGAAAATCGAACTCTTGGCTTTAGCTATAAACCTTCCCCTAGAATCTCTTGCTCTATGCATGTCATTTTTTTTATTTTTTAAAAATTTGGGCTAATAATTCTCTTTCTGATCTTCCAGGTCACACTAGGTGCAAGAAGAGAGCATACTTAAGAAATTACTAAACCAATAACTCTCTTTTCTGATCCTCCAGATCACACTAGGTGCAAGAGGAGAGCATACTTCAAGAAGTTATCAAGTTTTCCCTTCTTTTTTGATTTTATGTTTTTTTTTTTTAAGAAATTGGCTACCTAGTTACACTTCCCCGGCAACGGCGCCAAAATGTTTGGTCAATTTAGTGTGTCCTAAATTGCTGTATTTAATTTGTCAATCCGGGAATCGTAAGCTGATGAAGTGCGGCGCACTATATGTGCAAGATAACCTATTTCTTAACTTTTTGTCGTTTTTGGTTTTCTAAGGTGAAATGGAAATTCTAAGATGAAAAAAAGTTTGGTTATGTTTGTTCAAGGAAATGATATCCCCTATAATGATTTACCAACTTGAAATTTTTAAAAAGAAATTTGAAATTTACAATGACAAGACTTGAAAGGAAATGAAAATGTGCTGCTGAAAATGAAAAAATGCTGCTAGTCTAGTAAATCGAAATAATGAACTATTGAGCATGAAAACTAAACTATTCTTGCTGCCGACTAGACATAAAAGAAACTATGCTTAAGGAAATTCAAAATTGCAACAAAATAAATCTAAATCATATTACATCAATTTATCTTCTGATCCTTCATCATTAGTCCAGCTATGATTTTCGGAAGTAATCATAAACAATTTGAGTAACTGATATTTAATTTGTAGAAAGTAAACTAATACTAAACCATACACTCATGATTCAATCCCTCACCATCAGTCCAGCTGTGGCTTTCGGAGGCAACTGAAGATGTCAGGCATGATTTAATATATCTAAATTTGCAGAAAAGAAACTAATACTAAACTACACATTTCATAATACAATCCCTCACCATCAGTCCAGCTGTGGCTTTCGGAGGCAACTGAAGATGTTATGAGCAGCTTAATATATCTAAATTTTCAGAAAAGAAACTAATACTAAACTACACATTTCATAATACAATCCCTCACCATCAGTCCAGCTGTGGCTTTCGGAGGCAACTGAAGATGCTATGAGCAGCTTAATATATCTAAATTTGCATAAAAGAAACTAATACTAAACTACACATTTCATAATACAATCCCTCACCATCAGTCCAGCTGTGGCTTTCGGAGGCAACTGAAGATGCTATGAGCAGATTAGTATATCTAAATTTAACTATTGAAGCAGATAAGCAATACTGAAATTAAACAAAAGCTATGAAAATCAAATTAGCAGCAGAACAATGTTAGTTCCATGTCACTAGTCAAAAAGCTATGAAAATGCCCGGGCTGCCTATCTATAACCTGAAACAAGAACACTGATCAGTGATTATCAACATAAAACATGAAAGACATAAATGAAATGGAAATTATGGAAGTTTATAAACAGAAATGAAACAAATGCAATGTATGAACATATGAATGGATTATGACACAATGATCTCTAAAGAAACGAAATTAAAATTATACACTAATGCACAAAACCTTAGCGGAGCAGGGGCCCTCTACACCAGCCTTGGCAACGGTCCTCAAATATGAATTAAGTTGGAAAATAGAGTCTTCTTATATTAAAAAGCAGTCATTACAGAATGGTGATGTTACGGCACAAGTGCAGCGTAATCACACTACAGAGCAGACTAATAAAAGATAACAGAGACTAACATTCACTAACTCTATATGCGTATGCAAACGCATTATATATAACAACGAACTATAACTGTCTCCTAAAGTTCATGCTGGTGAAGAGCACGTAGACCACTACGTCCATGGATCTAGGATCATGGCCGTGTTGGAAAGTAAATCTACGAGAGGTGGATGCTTGAATTCGACTAAGGAGCCCTGTACAGATGTCGATTTATCCTCCGCAGGCTTAGAAACGGCCGTATGAATCTTCATGTGACACGAAACAGAGTCCTGCCGACATGAGACTCCATGGTTGACTTCCATGTGGACGCCTTTGACCGCGGCTTCTTTGGATGAGTTTGCTTGAACAAATAGGACACGAACCATGTCCATGTCATTCCTGACCTGCCCATGTGGCTCGTTTTGTAGGTCTGTAGCAAATGAGGTGTCGACAAAAATAGTTGCGGTGAAGTTGCAACAATGTGGAAAGCGGGCAAGATTCCGCAGCTGAATGAACAAAATATAGATCAAATAGCAAACACAAAAATATAATTAAAAACCATGTTAGATGCTCTTTTGCACATGATATTAACAATTTGGGAGGTTTAGGTGAGTGAAAAAGGTATAGAAAAGTGTATGGAAAAGATGCAGATTTGAGACTCAACACTTGTGGTACTTGATCTAACTTCACAATCTTGTGCTCTAAAAAGAACTTCACAGCCTTTATCACACATTTTACTGACACTTAGCAAGTTTTCTTTTAGCCCATCTACGAGTAATACATCTTGGGCCTTTCCTCTACCATTGTTTAAGCTGACCGAGCCTTTTCCTTTTATTTTTCCTGATTTATCATTGCCAAAAATGACATTGCCGGATTTCTTTTCATCAAGAGTTATAAACTTGCTTCTGTCTCCAGTCATGTGTTTTGAGTAGCCACTGTCCAAATACCACTGGCTTTTCAAGTCTTGAGCAGTTAGAGCCAAGTCACATTTATTCACCTTCTTTATCCACTGGAAGCACCCTTTTGTTTGGTATCTTTTGTGAGGTGATGAACTACTTCATCTGAGAGGACATTTGGAAGGCATATGTCCAACTTGATTGCATACACAACATTTGATCATATTTTTTGCAGAATTGTGAGTATGAAAAAAATTTCTTTGATTCATAAACCTCCTTGAGGTGTTGAACATCAATCTTTGTCCATACTTTCTACATTCAATGATCTTATGGCCAAATTCCTTACAATAAAAACAGTGACCGTAGAAAATATTTGCATACCTGATGTAAGGTTGTCTTCTTCATTGGTTTGTTTGAGATAGTCTATTCACTGTTTGCATCTTTTGCTGGTTTGAATTACTCCTCCTTGCATGAAAATATGCAACAATGTGTCCCAGCTTGTGGCAGACATAACAGGTGGCATTCTTCATAGGAGGGAAGAATCTCCTTTGATGGCTTCCAAATTTGTCATACTCAGGGGCATATCATCCTTTTTATGTTGTCTTAGTATTTATTGCATTCTTTGTTACTAGAGGTTTCTTCTGATCTCTGTCTTCCTCATTACATGTTTCTTCTTTTGCAGGAATTGTTTGAGCTGCTTCATCATTCTTCTTTGCTTTTACAAAAATAATCTCTCTGTTTTCCTTTTCTTTGCTTTTACTTGATTCTCCTTCATAGCCTATTCCAGTTTTTATCATAGGAGATCTTTGAACATCCAGAATTTCGTTCAACTTACTAGAGCTTGTTGTTTTAGAGGAATTTGTAGATACTTTCCTCTAAGCATTTTTTAATTTCTTCCTAAGACATACAACTTCTTCTTCCAGCTTCTCTTGTTCTCGAGTTTTATCCTTGATTTGCTGAAGTAACATGTCTTCTATCTTCTTGGCTTCTTCAAGCTCTACCTTCAACTACATGAGGACTTCTGAATTTTTTTCTTCTCTTACATACTTGAGGAGAATGTCCTTTTGTTTTTTGCACTTCAGTTTGAGTCTGTCAAACTCCTCCAGAGCACTTTTTAGCTCCCCCTCAAGGTCGACTTCACCTTCTTCTTCTTCTTCATCTTCTAGCAGGATTCCTTCAAGATCTTCTATGGCCATCAATAAAAATTCAGAGGTTCCTTCTTCACTTGAGGGTTCATCTGAGTCTTCAGATGTACTGCTATCTTGTTGAGAATATAAGGATTTTCTACTGAACTTCTTTCCTTTTTGCTAGTTCTTTGATGTATTTTTCTCTGACTCTTGAGCCTGATTCCTTACTTTCTTGTGAGGACACTTAGCAGCATAGTGTCCAACTCTTCCACAGTTAAAGCATTTGAAAGGAAGTTTACCTTCATATTTACCTGAACCTCTATCCAATTTCTTGACAAATTTTGCCTCTTCTTCATCCGAGCAAGAGCATATGTCTTCCTCTTCTTCTTTCTTCTTTTTTGTTTTAAAGGTTGCCTCCCTCGTACTTGGCTTCTTCTGTGGGAGCCTCATCTCATATGATGTTAGATTTCCAAGTAGCTGGTTCATGGTCAAGGTCTCCCAATCAGCTATTTCTTCTATTGCAAACACCTTGGGATTAAACTTGGATGGAATAGATCTTAGAATCTTTTGCACAATTATACTTTCTGGCATGGTTTCTCCAAGAGCTTTCATATTGTTAAAAATTTCTGCAACTTTTAGAAAGAAGCTAGCAATGTCTTCATCATCATTCATTTTTGAGTTCTCAAACTGGGCTCTATAGATTTGAAGTTTGGCATACTTTACCTTCTTATCTCCCTCATGGATGTTCTCTAGAGTATCCCACATTTCTTTGGCAGTGTCTTTGTGCATTACTTTGATAAACTCTACTTCACACAATCCATTTAAGATGGCATTCATGGCTTTTGTGTTAGCTACAAAATCTTGTTTGGTTTCTTTCTTTGAGTCAATTGCCTTTGGGGCATATCCTAATTCCACAGCAGCCCAGAATTCTATTCCTAGAGACATTATGTATGTCCTCATTCTGATTTTCCAGAAAGCATAATTTGCACCAGTGAAAAAAGGGGCTTTATTGGTTGAGCATCCTTCTTTACTAGCCATATTGGGAACCTAGGATCTCCTTTCAGTTGTTAGATTGGTACAAAGGAACCTGGATCTGATACCAATTGTTGAATTCTTAGTTAAACTGGGGGGGTGGGGGGTGAATCAGTTTAACACATACATGAGATTTTTTTTCTTTTTAATTTTTCATCAGCTTATTTAAAACTTACTTTTATAACCAACCTTAGTATATCAACAGTCTTAATAAGTTGCAGCAAGTATTAAATTAATGTGACATCAAACTTATTATGAGAGCAGCAAACATTAAGAAGATTTGGTAAATCATTTCAGCACATAGACAACACAGATAGAGATAGCAAATATAAGTGGAAACCCATAAAGGGAGAAAACCACATATTATTATTGTTGTGATGCAAAGGCAAGCTCCAACTCCCTCTTACCACTGTTTTTCTGCAGGCACCGACCTACAGGAGGCACCAACCTCAATTCTGTAAGCTACAACTTGCAAGGAAGCTCCAAATCCCTTCAATTTTATGCAGGCACCAACCTATAGGAGGCTCCAACCTCAGTCAGCTACAACTGACAGCTACCAAGCTTCAACTTGATAGGGAAGCTCCAACTTCCTCAATTTATCAAACGGAATGTTTGTTGATTTACCTCAGATATCAGCTCTGTTCTATAGCATCTCTTTATGCTCTTCTCTTCCTTATCTTCTCTGCCTCAATCTTCTATACTCTGCATTCTCTATCTTTACTCTCTCTAACCTCCCTATGCATATCAAGGTGATATTACTTATAGAGATTTCCTAATGACTGTTTGTTTTCCTCTAGGAATTTGAAATGGATAGTCATACCTCTTGATTTTCTACCTTCTCATTTCTTTTCAGCTCACTCAGAAAAATATAACTGTAGGTACTAACTTTAATATTACAGTGGGAATTTTTTTCTCTTTCGGAGACTTGCCAATGCATCACAAACAATAAAAATCAATTACAACATTTACTTTCATAAATTTTAGTTACATCAATACAAATTTTACTCAGCCCATTTTTGGCTTTTGGCTTTGCCGACTTGTCTTTTCTGCAGCTATCAGGTAAATGTTCTGCCTTCTGCATATTTTCCAGTTTCGTTGCTTGTTCACCTGTCAAATTCATTCCTGTGCATATTCCTGGCAACACCTGTTCACTACAATTTTGAATATGTTTAATATATAACATTTTTACCAGTTTAGTTCCCAATAACTCTCAAGGTCCTGTGCATATAAAAAATGCCTTTCCAAAATTTGATCCAAGTTATTTCCAAAATCTAGGCAGTTCAACATTCCATTTTCTGTGCTGGCAATTTAATTAAATACCCCAAATAAAATCAGAGTCTAGAAAATTCAATGATATATTTGGCTTCCTTAAAATTTCAAATCTGAGATATAAATTAAAACTCTCTAATGGTCATAAGGCAGCAATCTCCACTATGTCTAAAAGTGGACGCACCTGCCTATAATTTCTTATCTGTCAACGTACTCATATAAATTTATAAGCAGAATATTTATGTGGCCTAACCTCTTTATGAAAATCCCAAGGTTATAACATATTAATAAGCCAATGTATCATTCCAACCCATTCAATTTGAATATACGCTAATACACAATCCTTTTCATGTGAGGTTCGGCTTATTCAAAATATATATATATTACCATATGCATATACTCCCTGTTAATAAACCTTTGCATTTAAATATTTCCTTTGTCTTAGTCGCCAGATTTCATTGTATAAGACCCTTTAATACATAAAATTCCCTTTCGGGCCCACCATCTGAAATTTTCTTATGCTCCGATGCAATGAGCCTTCTCCAGAGTTTTCCGATTGCGATTGATCACTGTTCATTTAATTTTGCCGATGCGATTAGACCGGAACTCAAACATATAAAGTCGTTCTTTAAACTATATCGGGGCCGGAACTTCAATCACAATCGCAACATGTATTTTTATGTTCCGATATTCTTATACTCTGATGCTCCGATTCAATCAATCACTATTTACCGAAACTCAAATATGTATGAATTGCAACTTATATGCCCATCGGGTCCGGAACTCAATCGCAATCGCAATTTGTATTTGCATTGTTCTGATATTATTATACTCTATTGTGATTCATACGGGTTGCACAAGGTTAATAAAAGCTCTTATGTCCATTCTGTTTATCATAAAGTATGTGTTTGCCAATGTTTTAAAGCCAACATTGCTCGTCGGGCCCACGCTGCATTGCACCCTACCTTTATATATTGCGCACCTTATGAATATATATATGGTTTGGACTTTTACATATAAGGAACCGCATATATATAGGCGTCTGCTTCCGCTTTAATGTATCCTCCAGCTGGGGTAATGTTTCCCAGAATAAGTTTTATATATATCTTTCGGCTTGGGTTATGATTCTCGGAATAATATATAGGGGGGTCCCACAAAGGTTAATAACCTCTTCTGCCCATTCGGTTTATTATAATGATCCATGCCTTGGAATATAAACTTTGACTTTGATTAAACCGACTTCCGGAAATAATAACCTCGGCCTTTTCATTAGGCGAAATGTATCCACACACACACACACACACACATATATATATATACATCCTTCCTAACTCAAATGTTAAAGCCTATAAATAAACCTTGGTGTAGATTAAGTCCCAGCACTAACCTTTATAATGTTCAGGCCCCAGCATTTAATATACCTCTGTGTAACTTCGATCACGATCCAACGGTTATAAGCCCATCGCGCTGCTTCAGCTGATCTGACAGATATCGCTTGCCTTAAATGCACGAACAATAATGCACGATGAGAGTGGTTTTTCGAAATCACTTGAGGCCATGTGTCAGACAGCGTATGGAATCACTCTGAAATCTTGAATACCACTTGCCCGACGAAGGTAGTGCGATGAAAACCGGAAACCCGCCTTTACTGTTCACTCCGCTCGTGGTTTCGCTTCTGCTCATAATTTCGTTCTATTTCATAAAGATAGTCACGTTTTCATTGTATATAATCTCGGTTCAAACTATGTTATATATAAACCCGTCTTGTTTTCGTTATATGCCTCAACATGGCACTTCCGCTTATTATAGCGCACATTTCCACTAACACACAGGTTTATTCCCAATCCTCTGTAAACATTTCACTGCTTTGATAACGGCTTTGCTTATGCTGCTCTGCCTCTTCTGATGCTTTGTCTCCTTTCTCTGTCTCTGTCTCTGCTTTCGCTGTGCCCTTGCTGCTCGACCTCTGCCTCTACTATTCGACCGTTTCATCTCTGCCTCTGCTGTTGTCCTTTGCCTGTCTCTGCATCTGCTGCCTTCTTTGCCATCAATGACAACATTTTCAACAAAATATTTAGAATTATTATTAGAACTATATTAGTGATATTTAGGAATATATTATAGTTTAAGGTATATAGTATAGTAGTTAATTAGCATAATAACATAGGATATATTAGTTTAAATTTGACATATGAGATAAATAGGAGTACTTTAATACTTAACATAAAGACTTTAACAATAGTGTAGCATTAACAGTGTGTTATTTTAGGATTAATAGATAATATTAAACTAACAAGTTTCATAGGGAAAACATTATCATAGTGTCATTTAGGATTAACAATTAATATTAATTTAATAATATAAAATCAGTTAGGTTAGAATAGTTAGGCTAATTGTAAGACATAACTTAGTTATGGCTTGGCTGAGCCCTAGATCAGCTTAAGGATCAACTCTCTTGCCTAATCATCAAGAGAGCTGACCTGATATCTCTTCTCCATTAATGAATGAAAGTTGTATTTTAAGTAATCGGAGTTTTGGAAAAGGTAACTGGACCTAATTTAACTAGTCGGAGCCACTACTCCAAATGGAAAAGGAGCTGCTTTAAGCTCTGGACCGAGTGGTTATCCCCCAATGTTGTTGTAGCGACTTTCAAAGCTTCAACACCACCACAAGCGACACTGTGGCAGTCATTTAAAACTTTCTCTGCTTCCTCGAGGGTTAGACATCGGCGGAGTATTGAATTGACTCCGACCCGATAAAGGGTATCTCCAACAATAAGATAGAGTCGCCAACTTGTTGGTGAGGTAAATCCCCTCTGCGAACAGAGGCGATCCCACTAGCCCTAGAGTGGGTCTAGCCACAAACGAGACACTCTATGACATCAATTCCTAGTTAAGAATGGGCGAAGACATCGTAGATCACTTACCGTAGGTCCTATGCTATTGTGTCGTCCGGAAGAATGGCTGCCTCTCGCTCCTGATTCGACAGATCGCGATCCACTTGTTCTCACACCTGGATACATGTATATACACAAGAAACAAAGACGATACACAACATACTAATTTGCATTCCTAACTATCAGCCAGTCAAAGAAGACTAAATCAAATGCGTCAAATAAACATAACACATAGATGGAATCAATACCATAGTCGAGTATATTAGTTTAAAGAAGGAAGAGTGCAACTAGGCTTCGACGTTGTGATCTCCTCCAGCAGGGTTCCAATGGAGCATGTCTCACAAAGCTCTTCGGGAATTCAAACGGGGGATCTCTCTACGGGATCCTCCTTGGTTCAACCTTCTCTATAGTGATTACTCAACTATAATATCTCTTCTCCAAGTTCATCTTCTTGGCTATATGTTCAGCTCTAGCTTTGTAAAGGGAGATGGTCGGTTTATATAGAGGGCGAATGAGAGGTTAGGATTCCTATAATCATGGGGGAAGTCCTATCCTCCAATAATGTTCCATCAACCATTTCCTAAAGGAAGAGATATGTGGCTTATCGAGTTAACCACTTGCAATGAGTCATTCCTGAGGTGGTTAAAGGAAACTTCCACCTCCAATTTGTTAAAAAACATTCCCAAAGACTGGCGCAGGCTCAACACAGGGACAGAGCGCCAGCTGGTGTAGCCTCTAGGGAAAATCTTCCCCATTGGTGTGAGGTATGAACTAGGTACCCACACCAATGCCAAAACATAGGTTTTTGAGTGATTTCTGAGGAAATGTTCAACAGGAAGAATCATTTCCTTATGCAGAAGGATGAAAAGAAGGTATTTGCAGAGTTTGACACTACTCACAAGTCACAGGAAAGACCCTCCAATATGCGAGGCGAGGGATTTTGGGGACGGTGACAAAATGTTGTGTAATAGTTATAAGAAATAAGTTTTCCCCTTCCATGAAAAACCCCTCCATGCCTTCCTCATCCTCTGCCTAGGAGTCCACCGTGCCCAAATGGTGATGCAGGTAAATCCGGTCCTCTAACCTCAACCTGCAATCTGTATGGGGCAGCCTGCTCAATCATCAAATCAAAGCTACGACAGTTCTTGTCATCATGTCCCACAGATCGACAGAATGTGTAGAAAGGTTGATGTAGCTCCAAAATATATTTACCAAGCCTAGAGCAGAAGTATGTCCTATGCAGTTCGTTTGTTTGGAAAATCGCACACCATAATTTGGGAACCTCACTAGGCCTTGCCCCTTTCCTAATAGGACTTTTTCCTCCAACCACCATATATTTATTATATACAGGACAATGATCCATGTGATGTCCCTCATCCTTATAGCGTGTGCACCATACTCCTACGAACACATCCTTTTCCTTCTCCTTTTGCAACGTTAGTATTTCTAAGTGCAGTGGAGCTAACTAGCTTTCGATTTGTTGAGCCCCAACCTGTGTGGTAGGTACAGGTGAGGCTTCTAGCTTCATGGCAATCTCCACAACTTCAGCCTATGTCACAATCTTATGTTTTTTTAATATTGGCGTAGATGCGGCATCAGCATATCAATGAACCATTCTTTGTGTTGCATGTCATCGATAGTAAATCCTCCATCTTTAATGGTGCACTTCAATCGTTGATCTGCCTCCCATACAAATTCATTCAATTCTTGGTGTATCTCCTTTAATTCATTCACGCATTGAGCGTAGGATTTTGGCTTTTTGAATTGCTCCTTCAATGCGGTCTTAAGCTCGTCAATCGTGGCATTAGGATTGATTTCCATATACCTCATGTACCAATCCAACCCATGTTCTTGAAATGTAGTAATCAGCTACACTTTCTTAACATGATCATTGTTGATCTGTTGTGTTGTCCATACAACATCTGCAACGAACCAAAATTGGTCAACATCTTCATTTCCAATGCCCTTGAAATTATGCAAGTTGATGGAAGTAGCCATGTCATCTTCTGAAGGTGGAGGTGGAGGTGGAGTGGATGACTTGTTAGAGTGAGGAGAATTTGGGAGTGGAGTGGATGGGATCTGAGCTAAGTCCAACGACCTAAGAATATCCTAATCTTGCAATCCATCTTCTTATAAATGTGCATATTCACCAGAGCTACTTGTTTCAGACTCCTCGTTGCTGTCAAATTTACCTTTGAGAGGGCTATAAACAAAACCCTCTTCTATATCCACTCTATAATTTTTTCGTTTGTGCGTACTTAGGCCTCTTCGAGACATTCACTCAATGTGGCTGCATAGAGTACCCTTTTCACATAAAAGCATTTTAATCCACAATTTCAATGAGCAAGAAACTTACCTCTAGGGCCCTTGAAAAATCTTCTTTTAGCTTCAAAATATGATACAAAATTATCAATATAAAATTCACTCACAAACCCACTTAGAACACTATCAATCCAATAATCTACTGCGCGGGTAATTTTATTGCTAGATTTCTCCAATTTTTGAACCAGCTCGGGAGTCCACTTGGTGATCGTGTCGTCCTTTGCACAGGTCTAAAATTTAGTCAGCCGAGATAACCACTTGTGTAACTCAGTCACAAAGGAAGAAAATAAAATTATGTGGACCTTTATGTAGATATATCTTTACTCCCAATCCTCAGTAGATAATTTAGGGTTTTGGTTTTCTTGGATTGCAAATTCGTACACCTTCTTATCGAGTGAATATTGCAATTCTTTATTTTTTGGATGCCACAACATCAAATATCCCTCAAAATTATCTCGGTCCTTCGAACGCAACCATTTTTTGGGTTAAGGGGTCTTCACCTAGGTTCAAAGCTTTCTGCACAACCAACAAAACCCTCCAACTACTAGCTCTTTTGGCAGTGATCTTCTTGCACAGATCAAAGTCTCACCCGAATTAGTATGGGGGGGGTGTTGGAACCAGGTTTCTACACCTTGAGGGATATTTTGATCTAGATCCTTACCCTAATGAATATATATAATGCCTATAGTCCTGCACACAACTTCATAGAACCATATCTAACACAAACAACCCTTACTTCAAGATAGAAGCGCATAAATAGACCATTATACTTTATCCTGAGCTTAGCATAATAAGAAAAAATGTACGAGCGAAAACATGTATATCTTGTCAACATAGAGAATTCTAATAGCTACTTACCTAGATAATTGTACATTCATCATAACATATCTATAGCTTGAACAGATAGAAAATAAGATAGATCTAAACAATCACATAAGATAAGAGTTCGCCCAAAATATCTTCTTTATTAATAGATCTTCAATTCAATACATTTCTTCCACCTATGCACACAACAGCAGGGTCCTTGTACACATCTCAGGACTTAGGTATCCATGCACACAACCAGCAAGAGCCTTTCTACTCAGACTAACAATTCATATCAATGATCCAAAAGATCAAGCATAGACATATATCAATCTATGCTACTGATATCTTAGTTGACTTAACTCTTACATATTTATAGATATTTGACGTGTACATACCATGGTCTCAGACCATGGTTTGAGACTCATGGTTTCCATTTTTACCCATTACAATGATAAAGGAGCTTTGACGCACCCCAAAGCCCCTTGGCTTCTACACGCAGTGTGTTTTTACAAAACTTATCCAAAAATTAACCCAAAAATTATTCACCCCAAGGGACCATGCTCCAACAAAGAGATTGTAGAATTATGTCGAAAGTCTTCAAGAGGAAGATCTAAAATTGGAAAAAGAGACGCAAATTCAAAATTAACTAAATCTGCAATAGGAAGCATAACAAGAGCAGAATTAGGGAATTTGTTTGAGAATTTTAAAATTGATATCTTTAGCACATTAGGGACATAATTTGATGTACTAAAGGCTAATAAAAATCAATATGAACAAGATCATGTACTATCAATATTTTTTCCTAAATGTAGAAAGAAGCATCCACTAAAGGAATGACCTTTAGATAGTATTCAGGTTTTTGCACTTTGTACAGAAAATCATTCAACTAATAATTTTCCAAAGCTCAAGGAATTGCAGGTAAATTCAGTGGAAGGGGGACAAGGGATTGACTCTCTCTACTATTTTGCACCAAGAATACCTTGGCAACCACGGTTTACAGGTATGCCTCAAAATTTACCTCAGTAATTTACTCAACAAATTCCTCAGAATTATCAATAGTCTGCTCAATCCTCATGGAATGTTCCTATTCCATGGTAGGCTTTGCCTCCTTAGCAAAACCAAAACCAACCTTCACAAATTTGGCGAGGATATGCTTATGGATCTCAACCTGCCCAATAATTTTACCCTCAACAACCATATCAAAAGAAATATCAACCTTATCCGCAATAGTCATATCAACAACCATATCCTCCGCAACCATTCCCATATCAACAATTCCGGAAACCCCCTCAATTAAACCCATTTCCACAACAATAATTACTTGCGCTAACTCAACCTCAACAACTTCAGCTTCCAACTAACCCACCACTGCCTAGACCAACTCAATTAACAGCTCAACCAGTAGCAAATCCGAGTAACAAAGTGGAAAGAACAATTTATAATGTTGAGGAAGGGACTTCATATTCCATCCTTCCTATTCAAAACATCATTTTAAGGTATGGAAAAATCTTACAAAGATACTCTCCCGTGATTATAGAAGAAAAAGTTGAAGAGGGGAGAAATCATGAAAAACTTAATGAAGAACATCAAATTCAGAAAAATAGAATAATAACAACTCAAAAACCTCCTTTACCGGAAAGGTTACTAGAGAAAAAATCTGTAGTCTCTCTTCCTGAATTTGATAGTTTAGATTAATTAAGAAATTCCTATGTTAGAATTCCTTTATTGCATGCCATTAAGGATATTCCTATTTATACAAAGGAAATTAAGGAATTATGCATCAAGAAAACTTGTAAAATAAATAAGGATCCACCTATAATTCATGTCATTTGGAAATTAGCTAGTATTATGTCAACAAATACAACAATTGAGAAATATTTTGATCCTGGAATACCTATGGTAACAATTTCAATAAAAAATTTCTCATTTTCTAAAACTCTAATTGACTTAGGAGCTACTATCAATGTCATGATAACAGAAACCACGAAATGTTTGAACTTGTCCAATATCCGACCTACCATTACAATTTTGGAACTAACTGATAGATCCAAAGTAGTGCCAGAACGAGTACTTGAGGACATGATTGTTTCGTTGGATTCATGGGAATATCATGTACACTTCCTAGCCCTACAACCAAATTCAAACTTAGGATGTTGTCCCTTAATTCTTGGTAGACCATGGTTAGCCACAACTGATGCCTTTATTGGACTTAGATCATGAAGTATGATCACATCACATGGAAATGAAAGAAATCACATAACACTCTATCCTCCTACGGAATCTCCTTCTTTACTATCATGGCCTGATGAACAAAAGGAAGAAATTTATCCAATTTTAAGCATCAATCAAGCCTTTGATTTTAGGGAAGAAAATCGTGAGGGTTTATTGGAATTCATTATTTCTGAAACAGATATATCAGAGCAATTAAGAGAATTGCAATATAGTACTGCAAGCCAAGTCTTAGCACAAAGTTTTTAGGAAAATTGCACTATTAATTCATTGAAAACAGCATTCGAAGCTATTTTTCTTGTTAAATCAATTACAAATTCTCATAGTAAAGTAACTCAAATCAGCCCCAAAAGGAATATTAATGTTGGTACCAATTTACAATCATCATAGGAAGAACAAGTAGTTGCACTATTGAAGAAATACTCAAGAGATTTTTATTGGGATTATACGAATATGCAAGGAATTCATCCAAAAACGTGCATGCACAAAATTTACACAGATAAAAATATCAAACCTGTAAGACAACCACAAAGAAGAATGAATCCAATGACGAAAGAGATAGTAAAAGAAGAGTTACATAAACTATTGCAGGTAGGATTTATCTACCCTATATTGGGCAGTCAATGGGTTTCATCCTTAGTTGTGGTTCCTAAGAAAAATGGAAAATGGAGAATCTGTGTAGACTATATGGAATTAAACAAAGCAACACTTAAGGATCATTTTCCACTACCATTCATTGATCAAGTCCTATATTCATTAGCAGGGAAAAAGTACTTTTTATTTTCTTGATGGATTTAGTGGTTATAATCAAATTAGGATAGCATTAGAAGATCAGGATAAAACTAAATTTACTTGTCCTTGGGGAACATATGCTTACAATGTGTTACTTTTTGGATTATTTAATGCACCATCTACTTTTCAAAGAGTTGTCCTGGCCATCTTTGTTGATCTTATATATAAATGTGTAGAAGTTTACATGGATGATTTCACTGTTTATAGATATACATTTGATGATTGTTTAAACAATTTGGAAAAAGTTTTACAAAGATGCATAGACACTAATCTATCTCTTAGCAATGAAAAACGTTTTATTATGTTAACTGAAGGGATAGTGTTGGGATGTCATGTTTCATCTTATGGAATAAAGGTGGATCCAAAAAAAATACACATCATTGTAAACTTATTACCACCAAAAACTCAAAAATAAGTAAGAAGCTTTCTGGGTTATGCAGGGTATTATCGAAGATTCATTGAAATTTTCAGTAAGATCACCTTACCTTTGTTTAAATTGCTTACAAAGGAAATATAATTTCAATGGAACATTGATCGGCAAAATGCATTTGAGAAACTAAAACAAAAATTGTCCATAACACCAATTCTTAGAAGACCAATTGGTCATTTCCATTTCACATATACACATATGCATCAGATACTATAGTACGAGCATCATTAGGCCAAAAAGAGAAACAAATTCACTATGAAATCTATTTTATTAGAAAGAATTTAACCCCACCTGAGTTGAATTACATTGTTACTAAAAAAGAAATGCTTGTTGTAGTACATGCAGTAAATAAATTCAGACATTACATAACAGGATATTAAGTGTTCATTCATACTAATCATTCAGCAATTAAATACTTAATGAATAAATGGAAGGGTTACTAGATGGTTTTTGTTAATGTGGGAATTTAACATATTCAGGCAGCAGATTTATTGTCAAGGCTTCATCTTTCTGGTGAGATTGTTCCAGATTTTTATAACTTTCCATTTGAACATTTGCTTGCTATAACAGTAAAAACTCCATGGTTTTCTGATCTCACTAATTATTTATCAAATGAAAATTACCTTCTCATTTTACAAATAAACAAAAAATAAAAATAATAAGTGATAGTGCTAGATATAGTTGGGTTAATGGAGACCTGTTCTATACTGGACCAGAAATTTTAATTACAAAATATGTAAGAGAAGATGATATTTTAGATATTTTAAAAGTATGCAATGATAAACCATGTAGTGGCCATTTTGTAGAAAAAATGACAACATACAAAGTATTAAACCTTGGATATTATTGGCCATAAATATTCAAGGACTCAAAAAAATATGTCAAGGAGCATGACAACTGTCAAAGAATGGGAAGACCTCTTCCTTCTGATGAAATTCGATTAAAACCTCAAGTTCTCATAGACCCATTTGAAAAATGGGCCCTTGATTTTTTTGGCCCTATCAGTCCACCATCCAATGGAAAGCAATATATCCTGGTATGTACCAACTATGTTACCAAATGGGTGGAGGAAAAAGCATTAACAAAAGAAACAAAAAGTGAAGTTGCAAATTTTCTATTTGAAGAAATATTTGTTAGATTGGAGTGCCAAGGAAGATTGTCACAGAACAAGGAGCACATTTTATTTCAAATATTATCAAACAAATTGCAAAAAATTACAAGATCAAACATAGAAAAACAACTCCATATCACCCTCAAGAGAATGGACAAGTGGAATCAACAAACAAAGTTATAAAGAACATCATAAAAAATACAATGGAGATGCAAAGGAAATATTGGTCAAAGAAACTGAATGAAGCATTATGGGCTTATAGAATAACATGGAAAAATACAACTGGATTTAGCCCCTATCATCTTTTCTATGGTAAACAAGTTCTCCTACCAATAGAGTTCGAGATTCATACATATAGAATTGCATCCAAACTGGGATTGGACTTGTTAGAAGCACAAAAACAAATAATTCTACAGCTAAATGTATTAGACAAGATCAGAAAGGAATTTGTAGAACATACATCACTAGTGAAACAAAAAAGAATGAAATGGCATGAAAAATTTATAAAGAAGCATATTTTTCACATAGGAGACTAGGCGCTTCTATTTGATTCAAAATAAAAATATTTCAAGGAAAATTTTACTAGACATTGGTTAGGGCCTTATGAAATTGAATAATTATATGGCAATGGAACAGTTAAGATCAAAACCGTAGATAAAAAAGCTACATCGTTCTTGGTTAATGGACATAGGCTGAAATTTTATAATAAGCCTGTAAATAAAGAAGATTTTCTTAATAAGTTGGCAACAAAAGAAAATTTGAAAGTACTGGAAAAGCACAGTGATGTGCCTTCACTATCTTCAAATTGAAGAAGAAAACAATTTCAAAACTAATAAAGGGGTTTGGTTGTGAAAATCAAGCTTCCTGGCACAGTACAAACCCGAATTCATACTAGAAAACCAAATTACTTTGCCAGCATGAATTCTAAAAAATAAAAATAAAAAGTTTTATTTCATTTCATTTCATTCTGATTTTCACTACTGAATATTTCTTCTTTGCAAAATAAATGTGAAGATTTGAGGACAAGTCTCAAAATAAGCAAGGGGGGGAGGGAAACAAAAGCATTTGTGTTTTTTTTTATCCTTTCCATATCAAACTTATCATCATCAAAAATCAATTACTTCAAGTTGCTTCAAAGTCAAGCTATTCAATTTCAAATTTATTATAGAGGGACCTGAGTAACATTACAGAAAGGGACCTGTACTTAATCAAGTTCGTTTATTCAAGTTCAAATCCACAAAAGGGACCTGAAGTTGAATCAAATCATAAGGGACATGTAAAAAGAAAATATTACATTTCAAGTGACAATCAAAGGAGCTACTTCAAAAGACTAATTCATCTCAAGAGTAACAAAGAAGCCATGAAGGAGCCTACTTTTACAAAAATACTTTTACAATCAAGCTACAATCAAGAAACCAATGGAAAGTTCTGTAATTTAATTTTTTTGTTTTAATGCTTTTGATTTTGAAATAACACTTGTAATTCAAATACTATTTAATCTTGATTTATCCTTTCTATTCCTGCATAAAACCATCCTTCACATTATAAACCCTTTTCATGCTTCCATTTTCGTTCAATATTAAGCCAAAATCATAGAGCAAGCCTCCTTTCCTTTCCTGTAAAACAAGGTAATATGGGGAAGAAGAATTTTTTCTCTGCAAAATAAATGAAGTGGAGTTAGTATCAAGTAAGATGTAATTCAAAATTGAAATAAAGCTTATTTAAAATTTTGTACTTATCAAAAGTCTATGTAAAATCCCTGTACTTGTTAAACACACGCATAGTTAACAGGAAAGTAAACACACAAGGACAAAGATAAGCGTGAGTTGTATTATTATTCACCATAGATGTAAATTTATATTACATTGGTGTGACCTTGGATTCAACATTCCAGGGTCACTTGGACTCCTCTTTGTCCATTCGGCTTCTACACCTACCCATTGAGGATTAGGTGTCCAACATTCCCCCCCTTAATCCGAAGGGGTATGTGTGAGTCCAAGAAGAGAGTTGTAATACAAATATGCAAAGTATGCATGGTAGAAATTAGGCTGAATCAACTCTCTGAAATGTTGGCATAAAGAGGTGGTTTAAGGATGACCACCAACACTGGAATGCTTAGTGCAGTTCCAGGAACTCTTCCAAATCTGGCAAGAAGCTACGGGCTTCTCCTAGAGGAAGTGTCCCTCATATTTGAAGAGGGGGACCTTCAACCTAGAAGAAGGGAGGTCTAAAACCTGTGATGGTTTAAGGATGACCACCAACATTGGAATGCTTAATGCATTTCCTGGAACTCTACCAAATCCGGCAAGAAGCTGAGGGCTTCTGTTAGAGGAAGTGATCTGAATTCTTTGAAAAGGAAGAATATCAACCTCACATGGATGGTTTAAGGCTGTCCACAAACCAAAGGAATGTTCATGGGCATCTGTGTCTCTGGCTACAACTTTGAATCTGGAATGACAAGTTGTGGCTCAGGCTCGCTTGAATTGTTGTGTCTCTGGCTACAACTCTGAATCTGGAATGACAGGTTGTGGCTTTGAAGCTTGTAGATGACCACCATTTTCCCCCTGTCAGGTACAAGGTGAGATGATGGCAAAAACTCAACTATAAGATTGTTCATTATTCTAGAAAAAGTTTTGACATGCAGTTTAAATATCTTCTTGGTTGTTGATGCCCATTTCCAAGAAGCGATCCATCCAAGATGAATCTTTGTTCTTGCAGGAGGCTTGTTTCTGAAGCATATGTGTGAATAATGGGTGTGTCTACCACAGTGCTTGCATTGGTGAAGATCGAAACAGTGATCTTTCATATGGCCAACTCGATCACAGTGTTGGAATTTTAAAATCTATTATTGTTTTTGTGGAAAAGGAGCAGGATCTGGAATAGATGAATGTGAACTGTCCTGAAGAAATCCAACACTCTGAAATTTGATGGGCTTAGAGTAGTTCGGAATATGAAAGGACAACTCCTTGTCATATCCAAGACTGGTTCTTTGCTTGTTATGGACAAGCTCTTCCCAAGGTCTGATGATGGGCTTGGGAAGTGCAGACCAAACTTCTGCATCTGCATACAAATCTGCTCTTGAAATGTATATTGAATGTGAATCAACCATATCATTATTCACTTGCTGATTATGGGAGTCTATTCCAATGTTCTGAACATAAACAGGTTCAGAATGATGACACCAATGCTGTAATTCTGCTTGCTGAAGCTGAGATTCAAGCTGCAAAAAATCAATCTCTTCGCGTGCATCATGTAAGAAAGTTCTAATATTATATAGACAATTCTTGCTTATTCTCACTATATCACAATCAGTGGAATGTATCAGATTTTTAAGAAACTCTAATACCTCAATAATTATGGCCATTTCTCTATCAAATAAGGTTTCTTTATGAACAAAATTCTCCCACGGCAAGCTTAATACATAATGAAAGCACTCATGTATAATATTTGAACCTCGTGAAGTGAAAAATATTAGTAAAATAGCTCTCTCCTCCAGCAAATAAAACAAGATCTCTTCTTCTCCTCCCCAAGAAAAAGATCAATATTTCAACGATGTATAACCTCAATAATGTGAATGATGTTTTACTTGAATGAAGCTGAATTGCTTTCTTCTAATGTACAAAATTATTGGTTCTTGCATAGAACATATAAATGGCTTCTATAGCTTCTACAACAATGCAACAACAAGGTTATCTATTCAAAAATTTAGTTTCAATAATATGTGATTGCATTCACTGCAAGTGCCTAACTACCCAAAATAACATGTATGCACATATCAACAGAGATATAGCCATTAATCCTTTAGGAAATTGAAAATTCTTGAAAAAATGTTGTTCGCACCCTTTAAGCTTTTGCTTTCCCTGAGTTTCTCTACTCTAAAAAAAGTGTAACCCGATCCTCCGCCTTTACTATCAATTTTTCGGGATTGCATAAATTCTCATCTGATCCTTCCCCCTATTCTCAGTGGCAGTTAGCCCTTTCCAAAAAAATTCCTCTCCATAACAATTCAAAAATGCAAAAGCCGAAATTTTCAAACTCCACTGGGAATATATGTTAAAGAAGCCTCTAATTCTATTTTAAAAAAGAAATATCATCTGTCGAAAATCTTCAAACTAGTTGGCATAATAGCGAATTCTTCAGCAAATGTTGCAAAAATTTTCCTGGGGAGAAGAATCGAAAGAGAGCGCAATGGAAAATAGGAATTATTGGATTATAAAAGTCTTCACCGGGTGGAGAAATAGCTCCAATAGTTGTTACACTACCTGTGCGGTATGGAGTTTAAACTGGTTCACTGCAACAACAATGGTGGAGATAGTAACATAATCACTCTCGGTCGGGTAAAGGCCCGAGGATGCGGGAGGTGAGCATCGAATGCAGATGAAGGGAAGGTGGGTCGACGGAGGGAAGGGCAGGTGGAGGGGTGTGTTAGCAGATGGGGATATGAAGCAGCGGGGATCGGGAGCGAGGGGCCGCGTAGAGGTGGCAGCGTGGGAGAGAGGGACATTGTGTGGGAGGATGCAGTGGGCAGCAGCGGGTGCAGGAGGGGGGAGGCGGAAGCATGGGAGAGAGGGACACTGCGTGGGAGGACAGAGAGATGAAGGGAGAAGGCGGAAGGGAGCACTGCAGGAGGTCGTAGAAGGGAGCAGGGAGGAGTTTTTTTGTGGAGCTGTGGCAGGGATCAGCGAGCAGAGCTAGTAGGGGGCTAGCGCTGAAGATCAGGCAAGGAGGAAGGTGGGAGGTGAGCCAACGGGAGTAGATGTGGGAGTAGCAGAGGAGTCTGAATGGTGAGAAGCAGCGTGAAGAGAGGGAAGAGGAGCCTGCGTGGGAGAGAGGGTAGGGTGGACGGGGAGGTCGGTGATGGCAGCATGGTAGGGAGGTGGTAGGGGGTTGCAGGAAGGGGAGAAGCATGAGGGGAGTGGCAGGAAATTGTTGCAGATGGAGGGGAGCTCATAGGATGGTGCAGGGAGGTGTGTATGGAGGGGAGATATGTGAAGGAGGAACGCGAAAGTAGGAGGGAGGGCAGAGCCGCAGGTGTGAGGCGGTGAAGGACGGGCACCAAGTCTGTGCAAGGAATTTCAGGGTGTCGAGAGAGGTATGTGGTGTGTTAAAAATGTGAGGGCACCAACTATGTGCAAGGAATATGAGTGGGAGGAGTAAGACCAAAAAAAATTCAAACACATGCCAAGTTATACGAACCAAAGGGATTTTATTAGAGATTGACTGTGACAAAGGGATTAATACCAAGGATCGATGTCAATAGGCGTTATTGAATGTGTGTTATATGGGATATCATATAATGGATTTGATGGTGCTGATTGAGTAGGTAATACAATGGGAAATGTGTATTGAGATATAATAAACCAGAAGTCACGAAACCAACACCACAGTCAAAAAAAAAATTAAAACAGTAATTTCTTATCCTCATACCTCAACGCTAGACATGTTTTGACCTCCAAAAAGTATGCCTTGATGTGATCTTTTGAGCACAGAGAATGCGCATTGGAGTATAACCAACGATAAAAAATTCAATTGACCAAAATGACCACTAACAAATTAGCACAAAGAATACAACTAGAATTTAGCTAACTGGAGCAAGGCCAGCAATCGCCCATTCTGATACCATGTTAAATACACACATAGTAAACAGGAAAGTAAACACACAAGGAGAAAGATAAGCATGAGTTGTATTATTATTCACCATAGATGTACATTTATATTACATTGGTGTGACCCTTGGATTCCACATTCCAAGGTCACTTGGACTCCTCATTGTCCATTCAACTTCCACACCTACCCATTGAGGATTATGTGTCCAACAGTACTTATCATTAGTTGTGCAAACATTTGAAGAAAGGCAGTGTTTAAAGGTCAAAGATGAAAGAATTACATGTTTTTAAAGGAAGCCACTCATTATAGGAACTATATACTCTGTTTTAAAATGACCTTGAAATGGTCATTTCAAGAAGAACAATATTTTAAAAACATTTATGAAAAATATTAAAAAATATTGTATGCAGAAAGAAGGGGTACTCAGGAGTCAAGAACAATTTCATGAAAATTTCATGACTACATAAGTGACAAAACAAAGTTTCTTTTATCCAAAGTTTTGCTAATGGTTAAGCAACAGAGAATTCATGCCACGATTAGCCTAAGGATAGAATTCATATTTTTCTCCATACAAAGAATCAAATCATTCTTGTTTTTCATAAAGGAAGGCTAAAAACAAATCAGATGAGAATAACCCTATGCTTATCCTAGAAAGCTTGAAAAATTGCTCCAAAAATCAATATGAAGTTGGTATAATATTTTACAAAACATGATTTGTAATGGAAAATGATCGCAAAAAAAAGAGTTGAATACAAAACATGCCACATCATTTTGAAAAGAACAACACTACAAAGTAATGAGAAGCTATAACAAAAGTACCAATTTGATAATGAAAATAAGTTGAGGGAGTACCAAATAATGAAACGAAAAGCCTGCATGGAGAAATGATTTGAAGTGAAATGATATATGAAAATGGGTGATAGAAGCTACCTACGATATTATAGTAAATTTATAGTTTGGGGATCACAAGTATACTATAGTATCAATGAAACGAGAGGCAACTACAAGAAAGACTGCAAGCATTACCTCATACGTTTCCCAAAGTAAATCTTATGCAGACAAAACCTCTACAAGAATGGTCTCGTAAATCTCTAGAAGTCATTCTTTAACACGATCAAACCAAGAACCTATAGGAGCTTTTATTAATCAGTGGTTGTCATTGATGTCAACCCAAGCAACACTAGGGGCTACCCTGCTCTTGCATAATAATTTTTACTTGACAAATTACTCTATTATGAGTCAAGGATATTTTGTATGGTTTCTACTTGTCAAGATGTTTCCATTGATATATGGCATGCCACATAATTCTTCACGGTTTGAGAGATATTTGTGTTTGAATTTTGTAACCTGAGTTAGTGGGTTAAAACCCCATGGGGTTGTGGTATGACACTAATCATTAGTTGTGGTCATTGAATTGTCAATAATTAATCACTTTTTAAGCTCCTAAAATCCCTCCAACGTTCACTTGTTTAATACCCTCTCAACCTAATCATTTATATAAATTGTGACTCTCATATCCTCCTCATGTAAGGATTTCGCTACTTATAACAAGACATTGTGGCATGTTCGCCATAAATTTTTTTCTTCGAAGCTTTAGATGCTAAAACTAAAAACCCATTTGGGCGAAATCCTGATGAAGCTCGTTGTTATAGGTCAATTTGGGCACAATTCCCAATGACCTGGTTAAATAGGCATCATCTCCAGGACCAATGATCAAGGGTCTATCATTCCCTATCATTTTAGTTGCTACATGCCCTAAGACAAGAAACAAGAAAAATCAAGCAAGACTTTCATCAAGAAAAGGTTTCCATGGTTTGAAGCTTATTATATAGCATATGAGAGCTCACCAATGCAGACTCTAAGGGGCCTAAGTGCACTACATATGTAGGTAGCCCCATGTAAGATTTCTCTGCAAAGCACTTCCTGACATTCACATGTGCGTTGGTCACATTGGGAGTGAAATTCTCATTGTTCTGGAATCTCCACTTGGCCAGCGCCTTTTAGAAGATTTCACATGTGTCAAGCTTTGGATCCAAGTGTCCATTTGACATCTACATGATTGGAAACATGTCTTGCCTATTTTTTGAAATTTATTGATTGCAAAACAACCTACAGTTCATCTATAAATTGAGCACAGATCTAAGTGCTTGAAAAGGAAGAATTTGAGTAGAGAAATGCTAAAGAATTTTCAATTGAGAGCTAGATTTGTGAAGCTACTGCTGGAGAGATTTATACTGTGATGAGGCTTGGGAACGTTGCTGGAAGGTCACTTCAAATCAGTCACTAGGTTGTAACCTCTCCTTCTATCATCAATAAAGAGTACTGCTTATTTTTCCCTATATGCATCTGTATTGGCTTTGATTTTCCATATTGCAAGATCTTGGTTGATGTATATGGTTTATGCTTTACTTATTTAGCTAACTAGCTTGAATAGATATATATATTATTGCATCTTCTATTGTTTCAGTGTTCTTTCTTGCAGGAAGCATTCAACTCACAAACCATTTGAATTTGAAGATACAACAGAAGCGACAGAAGGAGTCATTTGGAAGCAACTGAACAAGTAAGCCTCCAATCCTCTCTATGTATCTGTTCTGAGTTAAAAGAAATAGTTGTATAGTCTTTCACTTGTTGTTCTATACTAGCACCTGTCTAGGGAAGTGTGATTTATTCATAATTCACAATTCTGGCCCAAAACAATGGCGACTCCACTGGGGAAAATTTCTCTTAGTTCTAGGTGTTTTAGCCTCTGATTTGATTTGTTTATCCACCCAGTAGTTGTTACAGACAAAGATTAATCTTTTTCAGAGTTTAATTTTCAAATACAGTGAGTTAAACAATTGTATTTTTCTTTGTATATTATGCCAAACGCACCCTTAGACTGGACACAGTGCTTTGCAGAGCACGGTCTCCCTTCCTAGCCTACATTGCAAACCATTGTCTCCCCTTGAAGACTGCGTTGACTCCTAAAAGTACCCAAATTCCTTTGAATTTTCCTTTTCAATTTGCTTCAGTTTTGTTTGTTGCTGTGTTCTGAAAAGTTTGATCCTTAATTGACTAGTGACTCTATATACTTCTTCTCCTTTGACTGAAAATTTGTTCAATGTTGTTTTAAAAAAGTTTTTCTTTATCATTGACAAGTTGATTTCAAAGTAATTTTTATGGTCACATTAAGAATCATTTGCTTTATAAATAGGAAATTGTCGTAAAATCTTCATTTCCTTGTTAGGCAAAATTTTTGTTGAAATCCTCATTTTTCCTTCAAAAGAGGACTTTTTTTTTGTATTATTCGTTTCTCGAAAGTAAAAGGCATTTGAATTATTGATCTAGTGCACCTAGTTTCTTTTCTGCATTCATAACATTAAGGTAACTGAAAATAAAAACTTGCATTTGCATGTAGAATAATGTGTTTATTGCAAAAGGAACATTAGGAAATCTGCATTTAGTTTTTGATTCATTGATTTGTTTTGTTCATTGATTTGTTTGCTCACAAATTATTTTCTCTCTTCCCTTAGTAGCTAGGTTCTTCATTGAAAAAGCTAAAAGTGAAAGTTTGTTTACCATTCTTATCTTGCATTTTAGGAATTTCATATACCTCATCATGGTGAACCTTTGAAAGGCAAATTGTTAAGCAAGATCAACATAAAATAAATCTCAATTTACTTAACAACGCATTGGAATAATAACGATAACATTTAGAAGGTCTAGGATAGAGACGTGTTCCGGCGTCATAAAACATAGCAGTTGTCGTTAACTTGTCTGTGATGCATTCTGAGTGTGATACCTCACTCCACGTATGTAAGTATATCGTAGCTCATCCACGTAATTTCGGGTATATCGAGTGGTGTTACAATACGATAAGTATAAAGGGGTGCTCTCACTGTGCAGTTTCACATTAGATAGCGCTAATACGGACATGGAACTCCACGTACCTTCAGGTATATTTAAGAGGACAAATTTTAGGTGCTATCCATCCATAGTGAACCGAGTCGACCGCCTTGAAATTGTGATACACCGAACACAACATTCGGGGAGATTACCTGCTCGTACTTCTTGGTTCGCCAAGAGGTATTCTGCAGTTCACAGTTTCTTGCTAAACCCTTTTTCCTAGTATTACCCTCTTTTTGTTTATTTTTTTTTGGTTAAAATAAATCAGTCATCGTGGAAGAAAAAAATCCTTTCCCCCGTTATTCACGTAGACATCGCTCTACCGAAACCAGTACCATCAGTACCTCTAGTGAAGCATCTTCTTCCCATATACCAAAGTTGGCACAAGTTGTTTCTACGAATCCTGTTTTGTCTACTGTTGTCAAGACATAGTCCTCACAGCTGCCCGTGGTCACGATCCATCCAATCTGTGAGACCATACCTCCCAAACCCAACGTTGTTCAACTGGAAGTTGATCTGGATCCCATTGTGTTTTAGGGGGCAGTTTTTGTTGGTCAAACTGGACATCATCCCCAGGACCAATGAAATAGGGTCTATCATCCCCTTATATTTATATTGCAATATTCCCTAAGTGGAGAAAATCTTGATCCTGAAGTTGAACAACCAAAAGTTGTTTCTGTATTGGTCACTCCACAATCTATTGTAGCCATTGAGTCTCCCATATCGCGCAGTCAACCACCTGAAATATACTTTGGGCCTGACAGTGAAGTTCTTCCACCTGGTTTGATTTTGATTGAAGAAATGTCACAAGACGAGACACCTTTAACTCCAACTCATTTTTAGTAGGAGCTTTACCTGTACGAGTCTTTTCCTCAATCACCTTCCTCTTCTTTTGTTGATCCTATTTCACTTTGAGTTCCCGTAGATTCTATAGGGTATAAATTGGGTCATTTGACCATGGCTGAAATAACATCCTAGACTGAACCATCTATTTCAGCTGCGACAACATCTATTGTTGCTTCATTTTCGATGTTTTTTCCATTGACTTCACCCATGTCATCATCTGGAATCCTATATGGTTCCTCTTCTTGGTGGATGGTGATACCACATATGTTACCCTCAGACATTCTTAATTCAATGAAAACCCTAGAGAAGACCTGTCAACGCATGTTATAACTTATCATTTGTGGTATTCATCAAACTCCTTAAATGATGACTCTGTTAGACTATGTATTTTCCAGCACACACTCACTAGTCCAACTGCACAATGAGGATGGTTCTTTTTCTGTGTCAACCTCGTTAAAAAATGAAACTGAGTCATGAGGATAGTTCTTTTACTGTGTCAACCTCGTTAAAAAATGAAACAAGTGCCTATGAGGATGGTTATTTTACTGTTGCAACCTCGTTAAAAAATGAAACAGACTTTGAGGACAATTCTTTTTTCTTGTGTCAACCTCGTTAGAAAAATGAAACATGTCATGAGCATAGTTCCTTGTCTTGTGTCAAGCTCGTTAAAAAATGAAACAAGGTTCCATGAGCATAGTTCTTTTCCTGTGTCAAGCTCGTTAAAAATGAAACAAATCCTCTCCTAATTACGACAATTATTCCATCTGATCTCGTAAATGAACCTTCATTCCATCCAGCTATTAGTAAACAAGTGCCTTTGAGGAAATTTCCTTTACTGTGTCAACCTCGTTAAAAAAATGAAACAGGTCATGAGCATAGTTCCTTGTCTTGTGTCAAGCTCATTAAAAAATGAAACAAGGTTCCATGAGCATAGTTCTTTTCCTGTGTCAAGCTCATTAAAAAATGAAACAAACCCTCTCCTAATTACGACGATTATTCCATCTGATATCGTAAATGAACCTTCATTCCATCCAGCTATTACTAACCAATAGTTTACTTAAGTGAATGAAATGAAGCTTGGGGGGCATCTTCTCTTGTAGGGGGCATTCGACAAGTTCTCTTGCAAGAGGCATTCAAAACATTCTTACCAATTGCACGCATTTGATTGCTGAAGTTTGGGGGAAAATCAGGTTCAGAGCTCCAAAATGCAAATGGTAACTATGGAATGGTAAAAATGAATAGTAAAACTACTTTTAATAGTCATTTAATTATTTGAAAATCCTATTTATTGTTATGGCTATAGTTTTATTATGTTTTTATCATGAAACATGTATTTTTAATCCATTTGATGTTGCTCTGAACAGGAAATACAACTGATAAACAGATTAGCTATGCAGATTTATTCAAAGAATGACTTGACCATAAAGCATACTTTTTCTCCTTATTTTTCAAGCTTTGTTATAAACGAAAAATGATTTTAAGCGCACTTTTATCTCTTTCTCGAGCTTAGATAACAGTGAAAAAGGAACCCCTGGAGTCTTCTTTCAGCTCTTTTCAGACTCCGATAATGTGAAAATATTGCCGAGCACTTGTATTTTCAAGCTCGTTAAAGTAAATGAATTGATATCTACTTAGTATAAGTTTAACCCTTTTCCAAACTGAGATAGATTATTTACGAAAAAGGAATACCTTGGTTAAACATGACCAAAGAGGTTCTCTCAGATATTATTTTACACTTTTTCGGATCTGAGAGACAAATATACGAAAAATTACCTTTGGAGTTCTCTTTCGTCCTCTTTTTTAGACTCTCCAAATATGAAAAAGGATCAGGCTATCACTATCGTTAAGCTCGTTAAAACATAAAATAGCGATGGGCTTGTCGATCATGGCAAGAATCAAGTTTCATTCATCGCTAGACTCGTTAAATTATTAAATAGTGATACATTATTCGCCCGAAGGGTTGAATTATAGATCAAGCAAATGTTATCCTTCTCAAGCTTGTTAAAAAATAAAGAGGTACTGGTCGACAAATGACGGGGGGAAATTTGGGAAAAGTAAGCAAAGTTTCTTTTTAGTAGCAAGTCGCTCTTGAACATGACACTTCTTTCATTCCATGTTCGTGATTGTTTGGGTTGGGTAATCATCTTGACGGTTCATCATACCTTCACTTCAGTTTTGGGTCAATGTTGCCAAGTCATCACAGTGTCGTTGATATATTCAAGTGAATTCATCTAGTGATTAAAAACTCATCCATCTGCAATACTCGTAAACCTTCATTTTCATGACCGTCATCCCTGAAAATTGCTATATCAAGTCATACCCTTGTCTCCGAAATCCGTAACTCCTGTTTTGCAATAAGGCGACTTCCTATCAACGACAAATCAATATCTAAGAATTTCACTTAGAAACATCAGATTCTAGTACCATGAGGCTTGTTACAGCATCGACAAGATCCTCGCTTCCAGACTTTTGACCGAAATATTTTGTTTGGCGTTTGACATCAAATCATCTATTCACGCCTTACAAAATGTACTACAGTACCTTGAGGGCCATTTACATTAATGGTGGTTCTCTCGCGTTTGTTAATAGCTCACATCATTGGCTGGTAATCAAATGATGTATTTCCATGTTCGACTACAAATTATATGTTCGCATGGCTAGACTTGTACCTAAATGATCGAGTGAACGAGATAAGAAGACCCCAGATCTAGTTTCATCCATCCAGGCTGCGATTTCAGGATTTTTGTACACATCATCTGTACGGTGACCTTACATATATATTTTCATCCAAATATGGGCCTATATCTGTAGGCATGTCTGCATTTGGGCAACATTCCAATGAAGACGACTTTCTAAATTATGTACATGTTATTAGATTGTTTTATGTGCTGAATATGGGAATGCCTACCCTTAGCAATTATGATCAAAAGAGGATATATCATGATGTAATTTATTGTAAGATTGATGCAAGTGACCACTCTGCTTTGTTTCCAGACTCATCACAGTGTAAAGCATCTCAATCAAATGTTCTTATTATTTGGATCTCATGCTTTAGGGGGAATTGTTATAGGTCAATTTGGGCACCATTTCTAATGACCTGGTTAACTAGGCATCACCTCCAGGACCAATGATCAAAGGTCTATCATTCCCTATCATTTCATTTGCTACATGCCCTAAGACAAGAAACAATAAAAATCAAGAAAAACTTTCATCAAGCAAAGGTTTCTATGGTTTGAAGCTTATTATATAGCATATGAGATCTCACCAACGAAGGCTCTAAGGGGCCTAAGTGCATTGAATATGCAGGTATCCCCATGCAAGGCTGCTCTACAAAGCACTTCCTAACATTCACAGATGTGTTGGTCACATTGGGATCAAAATTCTCATTGTTCCAGAATATCCACTTGGCCAGTGCCTTCTAGAAGAGTTCACATGTGTCAAGCTTCGAATCCAAGTGTCCATTCGACATCTACATGACTGAAACATGTATTACCTATTTTTGGAAATTTATTGATTGCAAAGCAACGTACAGTTCATCTATAAATTGAGCACAAATCTAAGTGCTTGAAAAGGAAGAATTTGAGTAGAGAAATGCTGGAGAATTTTCAATTGAGAGCTAGATTTGTGGAGCTGCTGCTGGAGATATTTATATTGTGATGAGGCTTGGGAACGTTGCTAGAAGGTCACTTCAAATTAGTCACTAGGTTGTAACCTCTCCTTCTGTCATCAATAAAGAGTATTGCTTATTTTTCCCTATATGCATCTGTATTGGCTTTGATTTTCCATATTGCAAGATCTTGGTTGATGTATATGTTTTATGCTTTACTGATTTAGCTAACTAGCTTGAATAGATATCTATATTATTGTATCTTCTGTTGCTTCAGTGTTCTTTCTTGCAGGAAGCATTCAACTCACAAGCCACTTGAATTTGAAGCTGCAACGGAAGCGACAAAAGGAGTCATTTGGAAGCGACTGAACAAGTAAGCCTCCAATCCTCTCTGTGTATCTATTCTGAGTTAGGAGGAATAGTCGTATAGTCTTTCACCTGTTGTTCTAGACTAGCACATGTCCAAGGAAGCATGATTTATCTGTAATTCACAATTCTGGCCCAACACTCGTGTATGAATTTAAGATATTGGTTCGCTATATTTTCAGAGATATGATCTGAGGAAGTTAGGGTTTTTGCTAACTCCCAAATTTCATGTCAAACATGTGACCTTGGGAAAATTTTCATAACTTTCGCTCTGAGCATTAGATTCAAATTTCATAAAAACTTATAGAAAGAGGGTAGGCTATAGTTTTTTTTGTATCGTTTTCAGGACTAAAGGTTGGAACAGTGACACGTGGAACTTCGTACAAGTTCGTTCTATTGAACCAGTCTATAATTAGACCATCGTAGGATATTGGGAATAACTATTTCTTGAATAATCCAATGTTGATCAGACATGTGGGGTTGGAAAGAAAACTCAGAGGGCTACCACAGGACGAAATTTCAGACCTTGGAGATGTGAAATTACACAGATACAATAGATTCAATATCGAGCTTCTAGAAGACAAGAAAAAATATAACAAGGTTGAATCCCAAAATTGATATCTAATATAATGCACTGTGGAAACCCCTCACACTTAATATAACAAAGTTACCGATCAAACGAGAAGTATAACCTCAGAAAGAGAACTCTAGCTAAAAAACACTAAAAAAACATGAAAAAATGGGTTGAAAATCAAGTGTTGATACTGGAATAAATAAATAAAAATTCGAGGTAAATTTTCAACTTTTTTTAAAAATGCCAATAAAAACCACTTTTTTTTTTTGCAAAAGACAACCTCAAAAAGAAAGGTGTTGATGTTGGAATAACGGTTTTTTTTTTCATGGTACATTTCAACAGTTTTAATAATGACGTTAAAGATCAAATATCATGACTCAAATTTTTTTTGAAGTTCCAATGATTTTCAAGCATGACATTAAAGATAAATATCACATCTTTGAAAAGTCTTAAAATTCCAACTATTTTTAGGCAGGGCATTCAATATAAAATATCACGTATTTGAAAAACTGTAAAATTCCAACAATTTTTAATCATGGTGCTAAAGAAAAAATACTTATAATTGTTTTCAACAATAGCATTAAAGCTAAAATATCATGACTTAGAAAAACATTAAAATCTTGACAATTTTTCAACCATAGAATTAAAACCAAAGATTATGACTACAAAAAAACTTTAAGTTTTCAAAATATTTCAAGCATGACATTATGGAAAAATGTTATGACTAAAAAAACTTTAAAAAAGAACACCCGAATGAAAAATTTATTAGACCAAGGGTAATTTAATTTTTTAAATTCTAAATATATAGCAATTTTAAAATCTTATCCTACGACAACTTGATACATTGAAACAAAAATTTAAAAATCAACCATCAAATTGACAAGCAGTGCAGATGAACTCGACGCATTGTAATGAAAACTTAAAGACCAGTCATGAAATTGCCATATTGTGGGGGCAGACTCAATTCATTTAACGAAAATTTTAAAATCAACTATCGAATTGCACATAATGGAATTGAGTTGTTAGTTAAGAATCGATATGGACCCTGCAGATAAAAAAAATACAAAAACAATAAATAAATATATAAATAAATAAAAATTAAAAATTCAAACATTGAAAAAAAACCATTTATTTTTTAAATAATAATAAGTAATTAATCAAAAAAATTTAAAACTAAAAACATGACAAAATATATATATATATATATATAGAAAAAAAAACATATATATATCCTACGACAACTTGATACATTGAAACAATTTAAAATTTAAAATTGAAAATAATGAAAATAAAAATATTCAAATAATTAAAATTTAAAAATTAAAAATTAAAATAAAAAAAATTATATATTAAAAAATTAAAAATTAAATTAATTTAAAAAAAAAAATTTAAAAAGAAATGAAATTATTTTAAAAATTATTTACTCTTCCTTTTATTTGTTTGAGTATATTTATGTGATTAACTACTCATTAATTTTGTAACGTGAGTATATTGAATTAATAATTGAATGTTGTGCTTTTAATTTTTATGTTATATTTTTTATTATATTAATAAATTTAATCAATTCCATTCGATATTTCTATTCATACGTGTTCTCTTTGTTTCCCCGCCTTTGCTTCCCTTTTGCTTTGTCTCCCAAAATTCTTCGAGAATATTTTCTTTTCTATATCATCACAACTAGCCAACGAGTAGAAGAAAATACTTTTATCAATTTAAAAGGCTTAGTAGCAATAAAAGGAAAGTCACCATTTATTTATTTTTGCTTGAAGTAACATCTCGCATCCTTGTTATCGTTGTTGCTAATGCTACAGGATGAATGAATGCATCAATCAAACAGAATTGCGTAGCTTTGAACACCTTTTTATCGTTGTTGCTAATGCTACAGGATGAATGAATGCATCAATCAAACAGAATTGCGTAGCTTTGAACACCTTGTTATCGTTGTTGCTAATGCTACAGGATGAATGAATGCATCAATCAAACAGAATTGCGTAGCTTTGAACACCTTTTTATCGTTGTTGCTAATGCTACAGGATGAATGAATGCATCAATCAAACAGAATTGCGTAGCTTTGAACACCTTGTTATCGTTGTTGCTAATGCTACAGGATGAATGAATGCATCAATCAAACATAATTGCGTAGCTTTGAACACCTTGTTATGATTGTTGCTATTGCTACAAGGATGAATGAATGCATCAATCAAACATAATTGCATAGCTTTGAACACCTTGTTATCGTTGTTGCTAATGCTACAGGATGAATGAATGCATCAATCAAACATAATTGCGTAGCTTTGAACACCTTGTTATCGTTGTTGCTAATGCTACAGGATGAATGAATGCATCAATCAAACAGAATTGCGTAGCTTTGAACACCTTGTTATCGTTGTTGCTAATGCTACAGGATGAATGAATGCATCAATCAAACAGAATTGCGTAGCTTTGAACACCTTGTTATCGTTGTTGCTAATGCTACAGGATGAATGAATGCATCAATCAAACGGAATTGCGTAGCTTTGAACACCTTGTTATCGTTGTTTCTAATGATACAGGATGAATGAATACATCAATCAAACAGAATTGCGTAGCTTTGAACACCTTGTTATCGTTGTTGCTAATGCTACAGGATGAATGAATGCATCAATCAAACAGAATTGTGTAGCTTTGAACACCTTGTTATCATTGTTGCTAATGCTACAGGATGAATGAATGCATCAATCAAACAGAGTTGTGTAGCTTTGAACACCTTGTTATCGTTGTTGCTAATGCTACAGGATGAATAAATGAATTAATCAAACAGAATTACGTAGCTTTGAACACCTTGTTCTCGTTGTTGCTAATGTTACAGGATGAATGAATGCATCAATCAAACAGAATTGCGTAGCTTTTAACACCTTGTTATCGTTGTTGCTAATGCTATAGGATGAATGAATGCATCAATCAAACAGAATTGCGTAGCTTTGAACACCTTTACTCCACTTATGAAAACCTTTCATATATTTTCTCTTCTTCACCCACACTTAAACAAAATAATTTAATCTTGAATATTTTACATTATTCGTATACCTTTTATTCAATCCAAAATATTGTATCGTCCAAGCGAATATCTTCATGAAATTGACTGTGTTTTGAAGGAGCGTATATTCAAATAAGTGCATTCAATGGTTTTGTCATACTTTAGAATACCATTGGAATTATACTTTCAATTAGATTAAAAAATAATAATAACAAACCAAAAAAGAAAATTTACAAACAATTTTTGATGAGAAACTAATCGATAAACTGTTAGACATATCCACAACACCCATGAGTAATGGATACTTTACAATAAGTGACCTATAAAACTTTACCAACAGAAAAGATCTTAGGATCAATAGTTACACTTTTTTGTGCAAATGTCAGTTTTGTATATACCAACTAATCTCTTTGCTAACTCGAACATGTTGTTCTGATGCATCCTAGGTCGATTCTAGGAATCGACTTCGTTGCCCGAGGTCGCTAGTTCAATTCCCGAAATGGACTTAGGTATGCTTGGGTAAAACAATTTATTTTTTTTTTGTATTTACATTTCTTTAATTTAATTATTTTTTATTTTTAATTTTAATTATTTTTTTATTTTTAATTTTAATTATTTTTTTATTTTTTTTAAATTGAATTATTTTATTTTATTATTATTTTTTAACTATGTGGTTTTTTAATTTATTTATTTTATACTTTAAAAGAAATTGTTTTTTATGTTCTTTTTTGTTAATTTTTATTGTTTCTTCTTGAATTATATATATATATATATATATATATATATATATATATATCGTTTTATACAAGTTAAAAATAATAATTACATGTTTTTTCTTTTTTTTACCAACATGGAAAACACCAACATTTAAAAAGAATTATCCACACTTAATACATTATAAAATTAAAAGTGTAAAAAATAAACCCTCTAAACAAAAAAGGTTGATGTTACATCAACACTTTTCAAAATTAGCATGAAAATCACTAACATTTCAAAACAAATATTGACACTTGATAGATAAACAATTTAAAAAGTAAAAAATAAGGCCTCTAAAAAAAATGGATTGATGTTGCATAAACACTTTTCAAAATTAGCATGAAAATTAGTAGCATTTAAAAAAAATGTTACATAAGAAAGTTTAAAGTGCCAAAATTATGCTAAAAAAAAGGTTCTTTTGAATAACTACTTTTCAAAATGAGGTGTTTTTTTTCCTACTCAAAAAAACGGGCAATCGATCATTTTCTCGTTTGATCGATAACTGTGTTATATGCATTCAAGGATCCCTACAATAAGGAAAACACATCAATAGTCAAGGGTAAGTCTGCTACAACAAGGTATGTATGATTAATGTTTGAATTTTAATTTGAATATCATCACTGACAAGTGTTTTTGCGGGACAATGTAAGTATTTTGTATGTAGGTTTGATTGGGTTTTGTTCATAAATGTTGAAAGTATTTACATTTGAATTATGAATATTTCTCTGACATATGGTTTGCATGACAGTATAACTATTTTGTTTGTAAATTGGTTTGGGTATTGCATGTGCAAGAAGGAGGACACAATAGGACAACTCAAACACATACTAGAAGGACAATGCAACGCCAAAGTACCATTACTTGAAGCAAGCACAACAATGCCTCAGTAGCTACTAGTGTTCAAAGAAGCAGTGTCAAGTCAAGTATCAGGTTGTGTCAAAAGTCAGTATTGTAAAAAATATTATAAAATTGTAAAATTGTAAAACAGTCATTATTGTAAAAGAGTCAATATGCCTAGAGTTGGAGAAGCATTGTTGGGAGGTATAAGTGTCATTGTTGGATAATGTTATGGTTGGGTTGCAAGTCATAGTGTGATTGGGTGATTGGTCTAGTTCAAGAAAATCATTGTGAATCATACTGTATCATGGATCATTGTCCCTGGTACGAGATTCCACACTCTTGTCTTATTTCTGATCATTATAGGGTGGCAAAGAGGTGCTAGGTTCATGCATGAAGTCACCTACAGGTTGGAGCCTATGAACACTTCAGGGTGGTAGGTTGGTCTAGGATGTGTCGGGGCATCCATTCAATTGACTACTGAAGAAACCAGGGCGTTGGGGTGTCCTACCTTTGGGAGCTGGAGAAGAATGCTTTTCTAGAATTCTAGGAAGTTTTACCTTTCATTTCAGTTGGGGCTGAAGATTAAAGAATTTATTAGAAAAGCGTTCAGTGGTTTTTGACCTGGAGGGGGTTTTCCACCCAAAATTTGTGTGCCTATTGTGTTCTATTGCTTACTGTTGTTACTGTATAAACATCAAGAATAATTGAAGATTAACTAATTCTCTGAAAAGATTTAAAAAGTGGTAATTCATAAGAAATATTGATTCATCCCCTCTCTTAGTATTTTCAAAAATTGGAATCAGAGCTTGGTTCCTTCAATAGCAGTCTAACAACTGAAAGAAGGTCATGGAGTATACTAGGAATATAATTCCTCTGTTCAATGGAAATAACTACGCACTTTGGAGTGGAAGAATGCAGGTTAATTTGTTGGCGCAAGGATACGAAGTATGGGAAATCGTTGAAAAAGGATTTACAGCAATCCAAGATGAACAAGGAAAGAAAAATATTGTATATGATGCAAGGGTTAAAGATCTCATTATCAGTGGGCTTATCGAATCTTTCTATCTTAAGGTATTGAGTTGCAAAACTACTAAAGAAGTATGGGGAAAGCTTGAGAATATATATGCAGGTGACTCAAACGTGAAAGAAGCAAAGCTTCAAATTTACAGGGAAAAATTTGAGCAACTCAAAATGAAGGAAGATGAAAATATTGATGCATACTTTCAACATGTTGATGAAATAACAAATGCATCGGAAGGCTTGGGAGAACCTGTCGACACGAAAATTTTTGTCTGAAAGATCCTTAGAACCTTGCCAGCAAGATTCAACCCAAAGGTATCTGTCTTGGAATATAGTTTGAATATAGCCAATCTCAACAAAGATGAATTGCATGGAGTTCTTACGACATATGAAGTGAGGATTGGAGAAGAGGACGACACATATCACCTACAAACAACATTCATCGCATCCAAGAAAACTAGTAAGGACAAGCATACTCCGAAAGCGAAAACTTGTAGTTGTAAGGAAGAAGATGAAGAAGAATTTTTAGATAAATAATTTTCCTAAATCACGCGAAAAATGAGAAAAAGTACAGGGAAATTCAAAGGTAAACTTCCATTGATATGTTTTGATTGTGGTGAGGTTGGGCATTTTGCAGCCAAGTGTCCTCAAAAAATGAGGTTGTTACAAAAGGAAATAAAGGTATGAGGAAGTTCAACAAGCAAGGCAAGAAGAAACAGTTTAAGAAGACTTTCTTCTCCAAAGAAGATAGCTCCTCATCTGATGAAGATAGTGACAACAAATAATAAATCAATGGAAGAGTATTGTTTATGGCCAAGCATAATACGCAAGAAGCATCTGACAAAGAAGGAGACAAAGAAGAAGGGATGGCTTAGGTTGAATTTCAAAACAAAGTGATTAGGGTTATCAAAGAGCTCAAGGTCGAGAAGAAGCATGTCAATACTCTTGAAGATGAATTAAAGATAGAAAGGGAACATGTCCTAAATCTTAAAATCAAGGTTGAAGAATACAAATGAGTTGAAGAATCGCTCAAGGAAGAATTAAAGGAAAGCAACAAGGAAAGAGAAGCATTGGAAGCTGAAATAGTTTATCTTCAAAAGAAAGTAAAAAAAGGAAAAACTCTTCAAAGATACACCACCAACTCCAAGGCATTGGAAGAAATCATCAACAATCAATGATCAAACAGTAACAAGACTAGTCTTGGTTACAAAGAAAAATCTGAAAAGGAGAAAAGTCCTTATATGACAACAAAATAAGATGGATATGAAAAATCTAACAAGAAGGTAGACCTTCCAGCGAACTCAAGAGATCAGGACTCACAGGAAGAACCATGGAAGACAATTCCTCGAAGAAGATTTCCTCCCATGTATCAACCTATGTTCTATGGTCATTTTTATACATGTGAAATATTTGGACATAGAGCTATATAATGTTTCACGTATGTTTAGAATAAATACAGTTTCGGGAGATCTTTCAAAAATGGATATTCCATAAGTCAACAGAATATTAACAAATTTGATCATTTGAGAGATGATGTCGAATGCTACAAATGTAACAGTTTTGGACACCTGGCTAAAGATTGCAGACTTGGAAGTTCCTCAAAGGAATTCTCGCAAAATCAGAATGAACAAATATGGAAAAAGAAGACTGAAAAATGTGATATCACTCTTAAGGCTCAAAGGAACATAAACGTTTGGTATGTTGATAGTGCTTTCTCAACTCATATGACTAGATATAGGAATAATTTCATATCCTTGAAGGAAAAGAAGGATGGAACCATATCTTTTGGAAATGACGGGTCTTCAAACATCATAGGAGTAGGTACAGTCACACTTGGAAGAAATAATTCATTAGCAAAAGATGTGTTGCTGGTTGAAAATATGAATCATAATCTGCTCAGTGTTGGACAAATGTGCGATCAATGACACACGATGCTATAACTCTAAGAAATGTGAAATCAGGAAAGGAAAGTTCAGTAAAATTGTGCCTACAGCAAGCAAAGCTCCAAATGACATATATATTTTGGATGAGACACCTAAAGGGTGTTTTTTGGCGAAAGAAGACGAAATTTGGTTACAGCACAAATGAATGGGACATATAAATTTAGACAATCTGGTCATGATCAACAAGAAGGAAGTAGTAATAGAAATGCCTAAAATTTCAAAACCCACCAATACGATATGTGAATCTTGTCAGCACGGCAAGAAGACAAAAGTTGAGTTTAAGACAAAAGAACACTTTGCATCACATCCATTGGAATTAGTACATATTGATCTATGTGTTCCTATGAGAAAAAAAGGTTTAGATCGAGAATTATATTTTATGCTAATGATAGATGATTACACCAAAATGATAGTCATCAACTTCTTAAAGAAAAAGACTGAGGCATTCGAATGTTTTAGAATCTACAAGGAATTGGTCGAAAATGAAACTAATTTTAAGAACAAATTTTTGGGATCAGATAATGGCGGAGAATTCACTTTCAAGGTATTTCAGCAATACTGCGATGAAAAAGAAATAAAAAGGAAATTCTCAACAGTAAAAACACCACAGCAAAATGGAGTTGTTGAAAAAGAAAACATAATCGTACAGGAAATGGCCAGAACAATGTTAAATGACTCAAAATTGGATCATAAATTCTGGGTTCAAGCAATCGATATAGTTTTATTCATTATAAACAAAGGTTTGCTAAGGAAAAATTGTAACATGACTCTATATACATTATGGAAAGGAATATCGGCTAACGTCAAATACTTAAAAATAATTGGAAGCAAATGCTACACCAAAATAGAAGATAAAAGTTTGGGCAAGTTTGATTCCGTGTCGATGAAGGTATTTTCATTGGTTATTCACACAAAAGGAAGGCTTATAGATGCTACAATCTGAGGCGAAAACAAATAATGGAAAGAAAAAAAGAGATCAAGATCTATACCTCGGATCAAGGTCTTGCATCAAGGTCCTCGGACGCAAACCATACCTCGTTAGAAAGATCTATCCGTTTGACACAAACCATACCAATGTTGCTCACACTGCGAAAACAAAGAGATCAAGATGTGCATGAGCTGACGAATCTGTTCCATACCCTGCGCACAAAGCTGGGTATCAAATATTCAGAAAAACATTCGGTGCTAAAGTATCACAGTTGTCTACACAGATACATTCAAGAGGAAATGGAGTTCCTCGACATCTCCTCACTTGGTACAGCATACCGGTATGCTTCCAACATTGAGCAGAAATTCAAACAGAAGAAGTGAGACTTTGGATGTGCGAATCAAAAGAAAGGGAAAGGTGCTCCCAAACCGTAGAACAAAGGACAGAGCCAAGGCATGGCGGCTCAAGACAACCTGTCAAAGCCATAAGCAAAGAACAACACCGCAAATCCAAAGAAGGACAACGGAAAGTGGTGTGAGTTCCATAAGAGCTCCACTCACAACACAAGTAAGTGTCGAGCCAAGCAGTCGCTAGTGGCCAAGATGAGGGATTCTGAGTCAGATGCATGCTCTGACTCTCAATCAGAACTTGACAAGGGGAATGACAAAGGGAAATAGATTATTGATGCGGAGCCCAATGCCACTGTTGCCACTACGAAGATCCATAAAGGAGGAGCCGGAAGATCCAGAGGAGGAGGAACGTCTCTTCCACTCCCATATGTGGGTAAAGGGCTCCCCAGTACAGTTCATTGTCGACAATGGGATCCAAAAGAACCTCATTTCAGCAGACGCCGTGAAGCGGTTGGGCCTGCCGACCACATCTCACCCACATCCATACACCATCGGGTGGCTTCACCAAGGACGAGATCTCCGCGTCAGCCAGCAGTGCCACCTTCCCTACAGTATCAAGCCCTTCACGAATGAGGTATTATGTGACATTTCTCCTATTGATGTTTTGGATGTATTATTAGGACAACCATACTTGTGGAAGCGTCATGCTATGTATGAGTCTTGGCCTCGTGCTATTATTGTTACTTTGGGAAATAAGTTGTACAGGATACCAGAGGTACCACCTCTTGTCACTATCTCTTTGGTTACTGCCAAACAATGCAGTAAGCTCATTTCCCCAACCAAGAAATTCGTTTTCCTGATGATCCGCCCCCAGGGCAAGAAGAATATTGTGGCCACAACCTCCAGATAGGGCTCCTCTGCACGACAACAAAAAATGGACAAGGTTGTGGAGGAGTACGGGGACATATTCACCTCACCCACAGGGGTTCCTCTGCACTATCAGGTCAAGCACCCGATTGATCTGACCCCAGGTGTGTCGCTACCCAATGGACCGATCTATCGGCGCTCTGTTCTGGAGAATGATGAAATCAAGAGGTAGATTCAGGAGCTGCTGCAGAAAGGTCACATCCGACCAAGTTCATTGCCCTATGGGAGCCCGATCGTGTTGGTACAGAAGAAGGATGGGACGTGGAGACTCTGTATTGACTATCGGGCGCTGAACAAGATCATTGTCCAGAATAGGTACCCGATCCCACGGATTGATGACCTTATGGACCAACTCAAAGGGGAAAAATATTTCAGCAAGATCAACTTGAAGTCTGGGTATCACTAGGTACCAATTGAACCCTCCGATGTGTGGAAGACTGCCTTCAAAGCCAAGGAAGGCATTTTTGAATGGTTGGTCATGCCTTTCGGGTTGACGAATGCTCCCGCAACCTTCACGAGGATGATGGATGACATCTTGCGGCCATTCACCAACTCATTTGTAGTGGTGCATTTGGATGACATTCTGATCTTTAGCCAGACTTGGGAAGAGCACCTCCACCACATCCGACAAGTCCTCCAAACACTGTGGCAACACAAGTTGTGTGCCAATTTGGAGAAGTGCACTTTTGGCATGACCCAGGTTCAATATCTGGGATACATTATTGATGAAAGGGGGGTGCATATGGATCCCACCAAGATCCAAGTCATTCAGGATTGGCCAGCCCCAACCACTATAACAGAGCTTCGCAGCTTCCTAGGTCTTGCTAATTTCTACCAAAGATTCGTGTTGGGATTCTCTCATATCACTTGGCCCTTGAGTCAATTCACCAAGGGAGGAGCGAGAGAAAAATTATTTTAGTCAGAATCTCAACAGAAGGCGTTCACAGAATTGAAAAATTTCCTTTGTTCTGCCCTAGTGCTCACATTACCAAACTTGCAACAACCATTTGAGATCAAGACAGATGCCTCAGAATATGCTATTGGGACAGTTCTTACTCAACAGTTACATCCCGTGGTATATCACAGTGAGACATTGTCTAACACAGTTCACAGGTATCCCACTTATGACAAAGAAATGTATTCCATTATGCAAGCTTGTCGACAATGGAAGCATTACATTTTGGGAAAGGAAAAAATCATCCACACAGACCATCGCCCCCTGCAGTTCATACAGACACAAGGGAAGTTGCAGAATGATCGCCATCAGAAGTGGTCCACATATCTGCAACAGTTTCATTTGAACATCAAGTACAAGAAGGGTAGCACCAATAATGTTGCAAACTGCCTCAGCCGACCACCGATCGTGGTGCTCACCACCGTTCTCAACTCTTGTGGGCACGAGACTTATGACTGGCCGCTTCTCTACGAAAGCGACCCAGAATTCAGCCACACATACAAGGCACTCTTGGGGGGTACGCAAGTTCCAAATTTTCACCTCCAAGATGCACTCTTATGTCACTTGGGACACTGTTACACAACAATTTGTCATCGTCCCTACAATCCCCCGTCCCGCACATTAGAGGGCTTATTCCGTGACCTGTGAGAAATGACATGACCTAAAACCACTTTCATGCCATCCCCCTGGACAAGGGCATTCATTCCCCTGAAGACAATTCCTTGTAAAAAACCCTAAAAATAGCCTTTTTTTCCTTGGTGTGACTAGACAGTTAAGCCCTCATGCCAATGGGGGAAATCCTCCAAAGAGGGCGCGCCAACTGGCGCTCTGTCCTAGTGTTGCACCTGCACCAAGCTTAATAAGGAGTTTTTTTTTTAAATAAATGGCGGAAGATTGACTCTAACCAATTCCTGAACTGGTCTCTAAATTTAGTTGGGAGGTTTCGCTCCAGATCTCCATGTAGAGGAGGTGGTTTTCCACCTCTCATGGAAGCTTCCTTGAGGATAGGGCCAATCCCATGATTGTAGGGATCCCAACTCCCCTTCCACCATCTATATAAGCTTGCCATTTTCCTTTGCAAGCTAATCTCCAAGAGCCTTCATAACCTAAAGAATGTTGCAAGAGCCTTGATAGTCCTCATAGAGCCAAATCAGTAGCAAGGATATTGACAACAGAAAGAGAGGCTTGTCCCCATTCCCAACGAGCTTTACCGAGACGTATTCCGTTGTCGACCCGCCAAAGGAAGATTCAACGTCAGAGCCAGGTTGTATTTTCCTTTGTATTAATTAATGATAAGCGACTTTGGTTATGGTTCCACTCGTATTGTTCATTATGATCATGAGTTTTGTCTTCTCTGACTGATACATAATTGTATATATTGGGTTTTACGCTTGTGTGTTCGTCGTATTTCTTGTATGTGCAGGTGTTTGATCATGACAAGCGGGAGAATTGTGATCTGCCGGAGCAAGGAAACATGAGCACTATCTTCTCTATGAACAATAGCATTGGACTCAAGGTAGGCCTTCTTCGCAATTTGGTCTATTTCAATTAGGAACTTGCACCTTAGTGTGATACGATTGTTGCTAGACCCGATCTGGGCTAGTAGGGATCGCCTTTGTCCATAGAGGGGATTTACCTCTACAACAGACACCTTTGTGTTCCTTCAAGCGAGTGTGCCAAGATGATATGGGAAGCACACTACAGTCAAGTCGTTGGGCATTTCGGTGTCTAGAAAACAGTGGCAGTACTACAGAAGTATTTCTATTAGCCGAACCTTTGAAAGGATGTGGGGAAGCACATCAGATCCTGCACTTCTTGTGCCACTGCCAAACCGACCATCAAGAAGCAAGGCCTATATACTCCGCTACCTACCCCTAGTCGACCTTGGGAATCCATCTCCATGGATTACATGTCGGGCCTGCCTTCTACTAAGCATGGAAATGACTGTGTTTTCATGGTCGTCGATAGATTCTCAAAGATGGCCATTATGGCGGCCTGCAAGAAGAATATCACGGCAGAATCCACTGCTAAACTCTTCTTTGAACGAGTGTGGGTGCACTTTGGGATCCCACAGTCTATCATATCAGATCGGGATAGCAGGTTCCTCAGCACATTTTGGTCCAGCCTCTGGTCAATGCTGGACACCAAGCTCACCAATTCCACATCTTTCCATCCCCAAACAGATGGTCAAACAGAGGTCATCAATAGAATGATTGTACACATTCTGCGCATGTACAATTCAAAGCATCTATGCACATGGGACAAGAGCCTCCCCTATGTACAACATAGTTATAATCGGGCTTTCCACAGCTCAATCGGCCACATCCCCTTTCAAGTGGGCTTGGGTTTCCAGCCACTATGTCCCATTGACGTAGCTATGCCATTTGTGGCTACTCAGGCCGATTCGGCTCATGTCCAGTCTGAAGTTGACAAAGAAAATAGCTTCATCGAGCGCATTCAACACATCCGCCAACAGGTTCATGACATATTGGACAAAGCCAATGCTAAGTACAAGTAATTCCATGATCAACATCAGGTGCCACACAACTTCCAGGTCGGCGACAAAGTGTGGTTACATTTGCAGAAGGAGCGCCTCACTAGAACCCACCGCAAGCTTCGCCCGCTTCGATACGGGCCGTACACCATCACCAAGGTTGTAGGGAACAATGCCTTCGAGCCCAGTATTCCACCATTCCTTGGTCTGCACCCAGTATTCAATGTGGACCGCCTTCGTCCTTACTTCCCACCTCTACTGGACACCTCTGACATTGCAAAACAACTCACACCAACAGAGTTAAACCCAGACTGCATGGAGCAGGCCACCACAGATTGTATCATGGACATGCAAATCAAGAACACTCGCCAACACAATATCCAACAGTATCGGGTTGTCAAAGCTGGCCAACTCCTGCACCAAAGAAAGTGGTTCACCAAGGACCAAGTTCAGCAGAAGTTTCCTCATCTCATGAAGGAACTTAATGCAATGGGGACCATTGCTTCCTAAGGGGGGAGGAATGATCCAGGTGGATATTGGTGGTCACCCGCCTATTCCACTTGGGGCCCCACCACTGTCTCTTTCCGTTTTTCAGTTTCCACACAACTTACTATTTTTAGCAGTTTTTTGGGTCTTGAACTTTCGGATTCGTTTTGAGGCCCTAAACGACGTTTTTTGGGAAAACTGGGAGAAACATGGGTCCATGGATAGATATTTCTAAGGAGGTATGTTTCGCGTCAAACGGAGATCGTATGCCAAAGTTACGTCCCCGGGAAGTTGAAACACCAATTTACCCAAACAAGGCCCATAGTTTTGGCGCTTCATCTCCTAGGGTTAGGGTTTTGGATGTTTAGGGTTTTCCATTGTTTCTAAATAATAAATAGGCCCTCGAGCCTCATTGTAACTTAGTTCAGAGGCCTATAGCCACCACATCTCTTCTCAGAGATAGCTACTAGCGCCCTAGCTAGTTTATTTCCATTCTGTCTGTAAGCAAATTTCAGTTCTTTGATATTAATGAAATGAAGTGTTATTTCTGCTGCATCTTTGTATTTATGGTTATATGTTCATTCTTTTGCGTTCCTGCATAAATCTGGATCAATTTTGATGAGCCTATTCCCATATTTTTTGATAACACGAGTGCCATCAGTATCTCCAAGAATCCTGTGGTGCATTCCAAAACAAAGCACATTCTGATAAAATATCATTTCGTTAGAGATCAGGTCACCGAAAATAATATCAAGCTTGCATATGTTGGCACAAAGGAACAAATTGTTGACACCTTTACCAAGCCATTACCTCATGAATCATTTGAGTATCCTCTCCTAAAGCTTGGGATTCTCCCAGGTTCTCATTTCTCTTATCTAACTAAGTAAAAAAAAAGGGGGAGTTGAGGTGTGTACAGGTCCGTAGGATGACGTTTGTCAGGGCAAGTTACCCTTTTCCATTGATGACATACAGGGAGAGAATGTTGTAGGAAGAGGTGTCATGATCACAGTGGGAGTACTTTAGTTTCCATCAATTCCAAAGGGGGAGATTTTTGATCAGTGGTTGTCATTGATGTCAACCTAAGCAGCACCAGGGGCTACCCTGATCTTGCATAAGAAATTTTACTTGAAAAATTACTCTATTCCAAGTCAAGGATATTTTGTATGTTTTCTACTTGTCGAGATGTTTCCATTGATATATGGCATGCCACGTAATTCTTCATTGTTGGAGAGATATCTGTGTTTGAAGTTAGTAACCTGAGTTAGTGGGCTAAAGCCCCATGGGGTTGTGGAATGACACTAATCATTGGTTGTGGTCATTGAATTGTCAATAATTAATAATTTTTTAAGCTTCGAAAATTTCTCCAACATTCACTTGTTGAATGCCCTCTCAACCTAACCATTTATATAAATTGTGACCCTCATATCCTCCTCATGTAAGGATTTTGCTACTTATAACAAGTCATCATGGCATGTTTGCCATAAATTTTTTTATGCAAAACTTCAAATCCTAAAACTAAAAACCCATTTGGGAAAAATCCTGATGACTCTTGTGTCCAAATTTCAAATATTGGTTCGCTATATTTTCAGATATATGATCTAAGGAAGTTAGGGTTTTTGCAGGCTCTCGAATTTCATGTCAAACATGTGACCTTGGGAAAATTGTCATAACTTTCTCTCTGAGCATTGGATTCAAATTTCGTAAAAATTTACATAAATAGGACAATTTTAGTTTGTTTTCTATCATTTTCAAGACCAAAGGTGAAAAAAGTGACACATGGCACTTCTTACAAGTTCACTCTACTGAACTAGTCTATAATTAGGTCATCATAGGAGATTGGGCATAACTATTTCTTGAAGAATACAATATTGATCAAACCTACGGAGTTGGAAAGAGGACTCGGAGGGCTACCACAGGATGAAATTTCAAACCTTGGAGATCTACAATTACACAGATACATCAGATTCAATATCGAGCTTCTAGAAGGCAAGAAAAAATATGCATTCAAGGATCACTGCAATAAGGACAACACATCAACAATCAAGCGTAAGTATGCTACAACAAGGTATGTATGATTAGTGTTTTAATTTTAATTTGGATATCATCTCTGACATGTTTTTTTTCAGGGTAGTGTAAGTATTTTGTATGTATGTTTGATTGGATTTTGTTCATAAATGTTGAACGTATTTACATTTGAATTTTGAATATTTCTCTAACATATGGTTTGCAGGACAGTGTAAGTATTTTGTTTGTATATTGGTTTGGGCCTTGCATGTGCGGGAAGGAGGACACAATAGGGAAACTGAGAAACATACTATAATTACAATGTAGTGCCAAAGACCATTACTTGAAGCAATCACAACAATACCTCAACAGTTGCTACTGTTCAAAGAAGCAGTGTCAAGTCAAGTATTAGGTCCTGTCAAAAGTCAATATTGTAAAAATAATCATTGTAAAATTGTAAAAGAGTCATTATTTTAAAAGAGTCAATATGCATAGAGTTGGAGAGGCATTGTTGGGAGGTATAAGCCTTCATTGTTGGATAATGTTATGGTTGGTTTGCAGGTCATAGTGTGATTGTGTGATGGGTTTAGTTCAAGAAAATCATTGTGAATCATATTGTACCGTGGATCATTGTCCTTGGTATGGGATTCCACACTCTCGTCTTATTTTTTATCATTATAGGGTGGAAGGGAGGTGCTATTTTGGTGCGTGAAGTCACCTACAGGTTGGATAATGTGAACACTTCAGGGTGGTAGGTTGGTCTAGGATGTTGGGGCATCCATTCAGTTGACTACTGAAGAAACCAGGGTGTTAGGGCGTCCTTCCAGTGGGAGCTGGAGAAGAATGATTTTCTAGAATTCTAGGAAGTTGTACCTTTCATTTCAATTGGGGCTGAAGATTAAAGAATTTATTAGAAAAGCATTCAGTGGTTTTTGACTCGGAGGGGGTTTTCCACCTAAAATTCATGTGCTTATTGTGTTCCATTGTTTACTTTTGTTACTATATAACAATCAAGAATAATTGAATATTAACTAATGCTCTGAAAAGATTTAAAAAGTGCTAATTGAGAAGAAATATTGATTCACCCCCCTCTCAGTATTTTCAACGGCTTTACAAAGCTAAATGAAATTGAAACAGAATAGCAAGGAGTCAGAAGATTGCATACAGGGAATTAATGAAATAAAGGAAGTTGGGAAAACAGAGATGGCATAACAAGAAGTCAGTCCAGGAACTCGATCCAGAATCATCATGTTCGAGCCATATTACTCAGGAATTGAAACCAACGATCAAAATTTGAGAGGGGAAGCTTCAAGCACTAGAAAACAAAGATAGGAGAGAGGTAAGGAATGAAACTAGTAATTAAAAGATTATTTAATATGTCTTCAAAGAACTAATACTTGTAAACAAAATGGTTGTATAAATACGAGATTCAAGGGCAAAATCGCAGTTACCGTGCAAAAAGATAGTTATAAGTTCTCTTTCCAGGTGACGTATCTCGAATCTCTCATATTAAATCCTCGTATAAAATCCAACTCGAAGCTTGCAAATACGAAATTTATGCCAAATTTATGTTTGAAACGTGTCAACATAATTTTTTTGTTGAAAATGTCGTGGATTTGGAAATCACTTAGCACGTAGCTATAGGTAAGAACTCAAGTTTTTATTTTGACAAATGTATGTGAATTTAAAATCCAACATAGAGAAGCAAGTAATTGAAAAGGACTCGTGGAAATTGAGAAGCTGAGTAGTAGGTTGTGAATCACGAGATAATCCTAAAGTTTTTCTAGAACCCTCTCTCAAAATATTTGCATTTTCAAGCTATAGGGGCATATAAAAACACACAGAGGGGTTTTATTGGCTCAGAACAACACCAGAACGACTTCGACACCAGTAATACGGTATGTACAGGCCACAAATATTTCTCGAGTTTTTTTTTCAAAGAAAGAAATTCTGATTTTGTTTTCAAAGAACAGAAATTCATGAATGAATACATAGTGACAATGACAAAAAAAATTGAATATTGTTTGAATAATTTCATATTTTTTCCTTCAACCTAAGAATTTCGAAATATTCCATGTTAACAGAGTTTTTTATTTTAAACTAAGAAAAGAAAAGAGAGCATTCTTCCAAAATGGAATGAAGAATCGAACCAGTGGGGTTCCAATCAAAGAAATGGACACATGAAAGTACATAACAACTTCATAAAGTAGATTTACTTAAATTTATGAGAAATTTCAATGGGTACAATAGAAAAATTATATTGAAATTTGTAGAAAATTATCATAATGAGAATACAGTTATAGGAGATATAACTATTCCTATAACAGAGGATTACATAGCCCTTGCTACATGGTTTCCACAAACAGTAGAAATATATCATAGGGGCAAGTATTCCAAAGAAAAAGAATGGAATTCCTTCTTGCAAAAATCTAGAAAAGGAACCTTCAATTGGAAGAATGGAGTCATAAGGGAATGGTTTCAAGAACCATGGAGAGAACTCATCCTCATAATTCAGAAGTGCCTTACCTGTGATGGAAGGTATAGTGTGGTACATATGTACCACATCAAAATACTCCAACATATCAAGGGATATAACAAAGTCAACCTTCCATATTTCTTTACAACAAATATATTGAAGATGATTGAAGGTGTTAATGGAAAAAATGACAAAAAGGAAACTAGTTACTATCATCAGGGACTGATAAAAATTCTTTTTGAATATCACTTGAAGAACACAACAACAAAAACATGGACAAGTTTCCTTGAGGGGAAAAACTTCATAGAAAATCAAGAAGAAGAGAAGTCAAATGTAGCTTCCAAAGCTAATACATAGTCACACATCTCTAAATAAGTAATTTACACATCTTCTTACCCTAGGACAAGATCAAAGAAGAAATTTGAATTGGAAAGCCTTGAAAAATATAAACCATTTGTCTCCTTTCCTAGAAAATATAGGAAGAGAATGTTGGAAGAGCTTAAAACATTGAAGGAACCTCATGTTGAGATCCAAGACATGGTTCAACGGGGAAATTTTGAAGAGTTGCCCATTGATGAAGCACATAGGAAGAGAAATGTTGGAATAGCTTAAAACATTGGAGGAAACTCATGTTGAGATTCAAGACATGGTTGAACAGGGAAATTTTGAAGAGTTTCCCATCGATGAAGCATAGAAAAAGCATCATGATCTTCTTGACGAATTAGAAAATCAAGCAAATGAAAGCTTAAATAAATAATAGAAGATAAATGGTATGAGGGCAATGAAAAAGAGGATTCATACTCTTATTCCCTATGTGAAAAATTAAGCCAGAAATTTAAAAAGATAGAATAAGAGACTTATGGAGAAACTTCCAAGAATGATAAAAAGGATGAGACAAAACAATTAGAAGAACTAAAAACAAAGCTTCATATGGAAAAGATAATGGAAAGACATTTACAGAAATAAAATTATATGTACAAAATAAACAACAACAATATTTTGGAAGAGAAAAAACAACTTAAGGAGAAGAAAAGGAAGCTTGAGACACAAAACTTTATTATTTCAAGGCAGGCCTACAGGTGGTTAAAATAAAATAAAAACATTGGCAGTACAAGTATGAGAAACAAAAGGTAAAGAACAAAATATATAAGAAGGGGGAAGGAGAAGCAGAAGGGATAGAGTTTCTTCTATATGCATCCTAGGTAGAGTCAACAACATCAACATCTAGGGAAAGAAGGAGATCCAGGAGGATCAATCAAGCATGAAGACATGCTTGATGCATTGCAAGTGGGAGTGTTAGCCTCCGATTTTGGATTTTTTTTACCCTATACACTTCATAATTTAACACATTTTCTCACTAATTTATCATCATATTCACCTCATTTTTCCTCTTTCATGCACATCAAGGTAGTTAAACTATGTCTTTTAATTATTTTAGTGTTTAAGTCAAAATTGAGTATTAAAATTAAATCTTGACAGAACTAGAAAAGTTTGTAATGGCTCATTTAAATTCATGGTTGGAGGACACCTGGGCTCGAACCAAATGCATATCTGGAAACTACAAGAACCAAGGATGGATGAAAACCTATTGGTTCACATCAAATCAGCTAGAATAGGGCTGGTCAATGCTGATCAAACCTGACCAGTCACTCAAAAAATCCCCTGAAATAGGGGCAATTTTATGATTTTATGGGATTCATCCTTATTTTGTGTAACAAATAGATGATTTCAAGATTATGAGGTGGATTAGGATTATTTTTAGTTGATACATCCTTTTTAGCTTTTATTGTTATGATTTTAGTCGATTTAAGCAAGGCATTCATAGTTAGAAAGGACCTGGAGACTTTCAGACTATTACTTTCTGAAGATAATTGAAGAAGGAGACTTGCTTTATCATTTTCTTGTGCATACTGTATGATTTGAATGGAGTGTTGTAACTGATTTTTTTAAATGTGTACCAATAAAAGGTGGAGGGCCCCCATACTGAGATAAGTACAATTTGTTGTAGAGTAATGTTCATAGTTATGAATATGCTAGTTTTAATTATGTATGTTCATTTTATTTCTTTGTTGTAGATACTTGTAGATATTTACATTGTGAATTCATGTTATGACCATGTTTGTTTGAGTGAATATTGATCTCCTTTCAATAATTAGTTTGGATGTGGAAGGACAGATAGGACTCTTCAAGAAGAGACTCTTCTCCATGATCTAGGACTAGATTGAATCAAGATTCACTTTCTTGTATTCTTTCCTAAACTAAATTTATATGTTTTCATAGTTACATTTTATCCTGCTTTCTTAGATGTTTTGCAATGTTATTATAGAAGGAATGTGGAAGGACAACCAAGACTCTTAGAGAAGAGCCTCTTATCCATCTTCTAAAATATACTAATCTCACTAACCAATCATTTATATGCTTTCATAGAGTAAATTTGAATGTTTTCTTTACTTGCTTTTCAAAATAGTTGTCTTGTTATTTTCAAGATTCCAGCATGCATTCAACTTTTAAGTATCTAAATAATGGCTTCCTAAGCTAATTATATTTAAGATCCATATATTTTGGTGTGTATCTAAGTCTACTGATGCAGATTGATATTTAAATATATGTTCTAATTTAGTCCCATAAATTAGACTTATAAGGAGAATGAATTTGTTTGGGTTTTCTAGTTGTTGTAAACATTTCGACCATATGAAACGCATTAGAAGTAAGTCACAGGCTTTAACCAAGTTTTTTGTCTTGTTTAAGGAGAAAAATAATACCTATGGACCTCATTTTAAGTTGATTTGCAAATCAGTTGACTAATAATGTTGAGCCTTGTAGAGAGATTGTATTCATGTGCACCATTGACTTGAAGATACAATGTTATACAGTTGTTTAGTACATATGCTCTCTTGGTGGCACAATGTTCGTGGCTCTCCATACACTTTGAAAGGCGATGAATGCATGAATAGAATTGGTTGTTGTGAACTAGTTGGAGTGTTGGTGACTTCATGTTTTTTATTGAAGGTTGAGTTATATACATGTGCATTGGTCATTGTATATGGTATGTTGAATTATTATGGATTGGTTATGATTGGTATGAGAACCTTCATGCTCCTTATATGGCTTTCACTAATCTATATATTTATTCTCTTTCATGTGTTAAACATTTTATATGTTGGAGAGTGTGAAGCATGTATGGTTAATATGTAATGTCATATGAAGCTTATATGTCTTGAGGGATAACTTTCCATTGTTGGTTGAAATCTTGACATGAAACAAAACACAATTGAAATCGAGATACATCACCGTTGTGTCCAATTGTACTGACATTATGTTGTGAGTGGGTGTTTCTTCTTGGTTCATTGTTGTGATCAGTGTTTGAAGTGTAAGTTTTGTTGAAAAAAATGGCTAAAATTGATGATGCATTAGAGTTGTTGAATAACCTCATTCATTCCACTATTCAGGATATGGTAAAAATTAGCAAGAACGCTCTCTCTAATATTCAAACTTTTTTTAAAGATGCACAAGAGAAAATTGATTTCTTGCAGCTTGAGACACAATTACAGCAAGAGGAGCTACAATAACGTAGTCATCATTCTAAACTTGTTTCTTTTTAGAGCATTGAAACAAAATCCCATAAGCAGCAATTTGATTCAGATCCAGTGCCCAATGAAGGAGCATAGTTACATGTAGATGTAAAAGTTCAGTATGCACTTCCCAAGCCCATCATCAGACCTTCGGAAGAGCTTGTCCATAAAAAGCACAAAATTGGTCTTGGATATGACAAGGAGGTGTCCATTCACATTCCAAGCTATTCCAAACCCATTTAGTTTCAAATTGAAGGGTTTCTTCATGGTAGCTCATCTTCACTTGTTTCAGATCTTGTTCCTCTTCCAAAGCAACAAAAAATTGTTATATGCCAACATTGTGATCGAGTTAGCCATATGAAATATTCATTTTTTGATATTCATCCATGTGAAAATTTTCATAAAACCATTCATTCTTCACACATATGCTTCAGAAACAAGTCTCTTGCAAGAACAAAGATTCATCTTGGATGGATCGCTTCTTGGCAATGGCCATCAACAACCAAGAACATGTTTCAGTCATATGTCAGAATATTTTCTAAAATATTAAAAGGCCTTGCAGTTTATTTTTCGCCATCATCTCACCTTGTATCTAACATGGGGGGAAATGATGGTCATCTACAAGCTTCAAAGCCACATCAAGCAAGCCTGAGCCACAACCTGCCATACAAGATTCAGAGTTGTAGCAAGAGACACATAAGTTCAAGTGAGCCTAAGCCACAACCTGCCATACCATATTCAAAGTTGTAGAGAGAGACATATATTCCCATGATCATGCCTTTATTTGGTGGTCAACCTTAAACCATCTATGTGAGGTTGAGACCTCCCTTTGCGGGTTGAGCTTCTCCCTCTTCAAATAATTGGGGACACTTCCTCTAGCAGAAGACTTTAACTTCTTGCCATTTTTGGAAGAGTTTTAGGAATTTCATTAAGAATTTCAGATTTGGTGATCATCCTCAAACCACCATGGGATGAGACCTCCCTTTTCAGGTTGAGGTTCTCCCTTTTTATGCAGGTTGCAGACCTCCATTTTATAGGTTGAAGGTCTCCCTCTTAAAAACATTAGGAGAACTTCCTCTAGCAGAATACCTTATCTCCTTACCAGATTTGGAAGAGTTTTAGGAACTACACTAATATTTTTGGTGTTGGCGTCATCCCTAAACCATCTCCTTATACCTACATTTCAGAGAGCACATTCAACCTAGTGCTTCCATTTTTCATTACAGCTCTCTTGTTGGACTCATACATACGCCTTCGTATTAAAGGGGGGAATGTTAGACACCTAATCCTTAAGGGTTGGTGTGGAAGGCGAATAGTCAAATGGAGTCCAAGAGAACACTTGGAATATGAAACTAAGGGTCACCAGACTTGTATATAAATGTATATCATGGTGGATAATAGATCATCCAATGCTTCTATTTCATCTTGTATGCATTCCATGTATGTTTTTGACAATATCTTATTGAACTTCATGCTATAATATGAAGTTAAAACAATGAGTAAATATTTCCATAAAAGGATCTTGCAGAGGACATCATTAATGGAAGGCTATTGCAGATAAAATTTTGAGAGTTGGATTCTATTGTCCAACCATTTTTTTTAATATTAGAAAAGACGTGGTAGGTTGTTATAAATGTCATTTGTTTGAGGGTAAGTCAAAATTAATGTCTCTACCTTTGAAACCTATTTATGTGGAGGTGTCTTTTCAGCAATGGTTCCTTGACTTCATAGGCGAAATTCATCTGGCATCTTCAACACAACATAGATGGATTTTAATAGGAAAATATTACTTTAAGAAATGGATTGAATCACTCCAAAGCAGACAAGCTACCGATCTCGTGGTTATTCAATTTCTAGAAAACATTATTTCTAGGTTTGGTTATCCAAAGAGAATTATTACTGATAATGCACAATGTTTCACATCTAAGAGACTAGTAAAATTTCGTGATGATTACCATATCAAAATTAGCCATTCTAAAACCTATTACCCTCAAGGTAATGGACTGGTCGAATTCTCAAATAAAATCCTAATCAAAATTACTAGAAAATAGCTAGAAGATAATAATAAAGCCTTGCATACAAAACTTAAGTTTTCATTATGGGTAGACAAGATTAGTACTTAAAGGTCAATATATATTACTCCTTTCCAGTTAGTGTATGGTGTTGTTTATGTTACATTTCTTGTTTCAATTGGAATCCCTTTTATGAGATATTTACAATAATTAAGAGAAGAGCCAAATCATATGCAGAGGAGGATAAATCAGTTTTGAGGTACATGAAAACAAAGAGAGTGTACGAAATGTCGCATGAAGTTCAGAATCATATAAATAAAGCTTTTGAAAACAAGACTAAGGAGGATGTCTTTAAATGCGAAGACTTAGCTTTGAAATGGAATGCTCATGCTAAAGATAAGGGTAAGCATGGGAAGTTTGAAAATATTTGGAAATGACCATACAAAATAGTAGCTTTCCATGGTAAGAACAATTTCATCCTAGAAGATCGATAAGGAGTAGTGTTGTCGAGAGGTCCAGTTAATGGACGATAACTGAAACATTACATCTCCTAGAGACGAAGGATAATTTTCAGAGTTCATTGTACATATATTTTGTTTGAAAAATTTGCAAGTGTGGATAAGCATTTTGAAGAATTTGAAGCCCAAAGAGAAGGCCCTGAGGTTCTGATACTGTTTATCAAAAGAATAATTTCTTTTACAATCTGTTATGTTTTTAAAGTTCAGAGTCTTTAAAATGAACATATTTTAAGAGATGAATTCTTTATTTTTGAGTCAACAAAGTTTTTGTTTTGAACTAATCTTTTGTAATAAATAGGCAACTGGTCTATGGGGTTCATTCTGCCATCAATGATCGACAACATACCTGTGGAGGCAGTTGTTATCACATTACACTCTTTTTTTTTCTTTTCTTTTTTCAGAAAATGTTGACAATTTCAGTGTCCTCATTTTAGTTGTAATAAACATGGAAATTATTGACAGCAAGGCTATCAATGATTTTGGTGTTCCGATAATTTTTTCTGAAGAATTTGTTGATAGTGGGCTTATCAATTTTTTCGATATAATTGACATGCCAACTATCAGCGCCAAAAAAAATTTCAAATTTGATTTTCTAAATTACGTTGACCATATCAGTGAAAATGATGAGGATTGCAAGGGTTCCATAGGTAAGTGTAATGTTAAATCATTGATTTTTTTGTTGCCATTGGTATTTCGTTTATCGATTAATCATGGTTTAAAACATGAATTCACCCTGATATGTAATGATTTACTCACTTTGTCGATTTAACTCATTTCACTTTGTAAATTAGTCATTTCATTTCTCAGTTTGGTTATTTTTTTGTGAAAGTGGTTAATGCCTAGCAAGATTTCATCCGAATTTTCCCATAAGGATCCAGGATCAAATCCTAGTGTTTTTGTTTTCGTTTAGAGTTTGTGATGGGAAAAGGTGACAAGGCTAACCAAGTTGATCCCATTGCAACTGATATTTTGGAAGTGTATCCCGATATCCAACATCATTTTCAACATGTGGGTTGGCGAGTGTTTTTCCACCACTACACTGACTACCACGATGTCATGGCTCGTTCATTAGCTTAGAATTTCGATGGAAAATGGTTGGAGATCGATGAACTCTCCTTATTTGTCACATAACAACTAATATCAGAGGCCATAACCTTTCCAACAGATGGAGAACGAGTTTTTAGGAGCCATGTGTTGGTAGGAGTTGATGTGACCTTATTTCTGAACGAAAAGTTCACAAATCGTAACTGGAGAGTCGGGGTTCAAAGGGTCTGGCTACAAGACAAGTGGAATTGGTTATTGAAGATCACCCAGTCGTACTTCACATACGAAGGAAGGTTCAATCGGGTAAAACTCTATCACTTTCATTTCCTTGCACATATAGTTGGTATGGTTAGGAAGAACACCTGTTTTTATTTGTTAAAGAGTCTAAGGCATATGGAAGCTCGTTTTAGGGCAATAACATACCCTTCACCCCATTGTGTCTACCATAAAACCCTCATTAAGCTATTGATTGAAAACCAGTTGGCCAGAGAAGGGAGAACCTGGAACCACTTTCTATTTTGGGGAGATTTTCAACCTCAAGCCCCTAATTATTTAAGGGGAAGAAATAAAAATACCAAATAGGGGAAAAAGACTCAACAAACAAACCCTATTGAGACAACCCCTAGAAAAAAGGACACAGATATCCCATCTAGATCCTATGGCCCTAAAATCCTTAACGTCTACCAAGCAAGAAGTGTCAGGATTAGTAAAATAGACACTGCACCCCCTTTAAGAATACCTTATGTTATCAATTCCCTCCAGGCCATGAGTTCACATGTTGAAGCCTCCCCTACAGACACAACTATGCTAGAAATCATTAAAGGCAAGGAGGTCGAAGTTGAGACCCAAGTTGAAGAAATACTGTCTGAAACCATTAAAGGAGGCAAACAACCTCATACAAGGCCAACAAATAAATTAAAGTTTAAAATTAAACTAAGAAGAAACCCATATTTGGCCAAGGAGGTAATTGAGGTAGATAATGTGCCATTGAAGGACCTTATCATCAACATAAAGAAGATTGTAGGCTTAAAAAGAGAAGAGACAAAGAAACTGAGGGAAAATGTCTTATGGAGGCAAGGCAAAGAAAGAAATAGAGGATGGAGATGGTGGATGTGCTTTTAAAAGCAACCAAAACCCTCAGTTAGGAGCCTTGGGGTTTTTTTTGACATTTTTGGCTATGAATTTGAGAAAAAAAAAATTGGACTTATCGTTGATTGTGTGCTTGGCAGCGTTTTACATACAACAAAACAGGGAGTAGTTGACATCTCCATTGTCACCAATTTTGAAAGAAGCAAAGCTAACATCTCCATTGTCAGCGATTTTTAGGAACATGAGTTAACAAATTCGTTATCAACAGTTTTGACAAGGAGCTAACATCTCCATTGTCAACGATTTTGAAGGGGAGTGCTGATATCTTCGTTGTGAGAAAATTTTGAAGAAAATAAACGTTGACATTCCCATGATCAGCAAATTCTGAAAACATGCACAAAGGAAATGTTGATAGTCAGTCTGTTAGTGAAATATTCAACTTAGGGAACTAAAGAAGCTGACAACGAAAGTATCAACAATTTCAGCACAAAGACCAAGGGAAAAGTAACTCTAACATAAAAGATTTTTTTCGGTGAAAGATTTATATTGTTTGCAAAAGGACCTGTTTTCTAGCAAGGATTTAGTTCTAACAGTGAGGGACCTGTTTCTATTTCCGAGGAAGATATTTTGAAGATACCTTTTCTTAGCCTATATGTTAGCATATTTTCTAGTAGATATTTTTATTTTAGAAAAAAATTAATGTAATTTAATATATTTTCCACATGCATGAACTTAGAATATTTTTTATATGTTGAATTATTGTAATTAAGTTTGAAACAATAATCCTGTGATAAGTTGATGTAATTTCTATAAAGACATTTTTTTATGAATGGAAAAGGGTTGGTTTTTATTGTAAAACATTATCATTCTAGTGTATTTGAGCAGATCTTTAATATATTGTAGTTTTTTATGAGCATTTGCAGAAAATTCTTGTGTAGTAGTTCTATGTTCTTTATTTATATGTTTATAAAATCTTATTCATGTCTAGAAACTTTAGTTTTTTAGATTGAGATTCATTCATGCTCTTCCCCTTAATATTGAAACCTGCTTTCCGGTAGAATACCCAGCAGCAAATGTTCATCATTTTGAACGGGCACGCTTGCGGGTATCTAAGTTGAGATCAGATCTAACCTTTTTGAAAAGATGTAGAGATGCTTCCATTATCTCTCCTACATCTATTTAAACTTAACGAGCGATACGATCTCTCACCTAGTCTGATGATGAACCACCTTTGGTTGGTTCGAAGCAACGTCGACTTTATTCATGATAATGTGATTATTACCGAAAGATTTCTTCAGAATTTATTGATGGATCACAGAAGCCAAAAATCTACTAATATTGAAACCCTGCTCGGTAGGGCCTTGGCAACAAATGTTCATCATTTTGAACGGGCACGCTTGCGGGTATCTAAGTTGAGATCAGATCTAACCTTTTTGAAAAGATGTAGAGATGCTTCTTTGCATCTCCTACATCTATTTAAACTTAACGACTGATCTGATCTCTCACCTAGTCCTGATGATGAACCACACTGGTTGGTTCGAAACGCGTCGACTTTATTCATGATAATGTGATTATTACCGAAAGATTTCTTCAGAATTTATTGATGGATCACGAAGCCAAAAATCTACTAATGTGAAACCACCTTTCCGGTAGGGTACAGCAACAAATGTTCATCATTTTTGAGCAGACACGCTTGCGGTATCTAAGTTGAGATCGAGATCTAACCTTTTTGAAAAAGATGTAGAGATGCTTCCATTATCTCCTACATATATTTAAAGGTTAACGACTGATCTAATCTCTCACCTAGTCTTGATTATGAACCACACTGGTTGGTTCGAAACGCGTCGACTTTGTTCATGATAATGTGATTATTACCGAAAGATTCTTCATAATTTATTGATGGATCACAGAAGCCAAAAATCTACTCATATTTCTCAGTCATTAGTACTTGTTGCTTCTGTGAGCTATAATTTTGTTTTCTTTTAAGTTCTCTTCTAAATATCTCAAATTTTCAGAGTTATTACTACATTAACTTTTGTTTCCTTCTCATTAAATTTGTAGCATCATCTAATAAAATTAGACTGCATACCCAATGGTATTTTTTATATACAGCCCAACCAAATTTCGTCACTTCTCAAACAAATATGACCATAGAGCTTAAAGTATAAACCTACTACTACAATGACCTAGACTAGTTGTGTTTTAGGGAGAGATCCCTCTCTAGGTTGAAGGGTCAGCTTTCAACCTAAAATGGGTTTGAGGTTACCTTAGATTTTTTCCCTAATATTCAGGGTTTCTCTAAGATATAACATACACACCAGAGAGACTCATAATATCTTAAATATATAAACATCCACGATAGGACAAATATATTTATATAGGAATGTACAAAATATATGAGATGATTCCATTCGGTTTTCTTATATACCTAGGCAGGTACCCTTTTATGAATGGTCATGTCCCTAGAGACATGCCTTTTTAATAATAATTTTTAGTTAATTAATCGTTATTTTTTATTTATATTATTTATATATATGTATATTCATAACATTGTCTTCCTCTTCAAAAAAAATTATCCTCAAAGCTTATTGTTGACAAGGTGTGTCGTATGTTTCTTCGTCTTTTAATCTACTCGTCTTTCAGAAATATTTGATTAGTCATTTTCGATGATACAAGATAATAGGATCCTTTGAGTGACAAACAATATTGTCAAACTATGAAGGAATCTAACATACTTAATCAATCTTCTATGGAATCTTGTAGTTACTAGAAACATGAGATGGAATTTTATCATAATATTGAATTGTGTTGACATCACCATGTTTTGGAACATAAGTCATTTTCTTCTGGTCTAAATGATATGGATCTGTAAACTGTTTGAGACGTATGCTTTTATGGTATGGGCGTTGATATGGAATTCTTTTGATCTTAATTTCTCTTATCATGCATGTGGAAATTTATTGATTTACTTTAGGTATTGATGGTGTTGAGTTAGTTACAAAATATTCACTTGGAATTTTTATCGTCTTAATCGCAACATCTAAATATGCCTTTAGTTCAATTGCATTTGGATTTTCTAAAGTGTGAAATTAATGGAATCTGTGTTTTTTCCCTTTTCTTCAACTTGCATTGCTACATCTGGATATTTTATGCTTATTTTGCGACAAGTTCTTCGAATTTATTCTTCAATGATTTATTATCATTCTTAAGTTTCTTAATCTGATTAAGAATATTTTGGTTATGATTTTTTAAACCAGAAAGTTCGTTGTTCTCTGGATTGTTGACTTTATTCTTAGTGTCTTTCTCATTTTTAAAATTTCTGATTTGTTCTAAAAAAAATTGCTTCAAGGTTTTTAAACACAAATTTTCTTTCTTTTCTAATAGATTCTCATTGAATTTCTTCTTGAGACATTCATTTTCAACTTCTAATTTTTTCCTTGTATCTTTGTTGTAATGAATAAAATAATATAAATAATTATTAATTAGTTAATTAGTAATTAGGTTGAAAGGTCATGTCTGATGAGACATGACCTTTCATGAAGAGGCGCCTGCCTAGGTATATATGCATGCCTCATTTGTAATTCTCAATCATCAATCAATTCTTTCATACTATCTATTATAATATTTGTATCTTCATGGATATCTTTGTATTCCAAGTCTTCTGGAGTATTTAACTTGAGAAGGAACTTTGTTCGCTTCATTTGGTATCGGAGCAATTCGATCATGTAGCCGCTCCACTGTTACACAGAGCTACGCTCTCTGACCCAGGTCCTTGACCATAAAAAGCGTCAAATTTGTTGTCACTGTGATTCAAGCATTAGCTACAACTTTTGTATATGTATTATAGCTTATTATTTTAAATTCCCTTTTTATAAATTTTGTTTCTTCTTCTTTCTTTTTATTTATTAATTTTTATAAGTTTGAAAAAAATATTTATATTAAAAATATATTGTGTTAAATAATAATAATTATATTAAAAAAAATGACTTACCAAGCTGCATCCTTATCGTTTGGAGGCTTCGTTAAAGTTATGTGACCAGCAAACTGCCACCCCTTCCAGGGAGTCAACTACCACCTCTCACTGTCAATTGACCAACTACATCAGACATCGTCCACAATAGAGTCGACTAGCGACAACACTGCTCTACGTCAGAACCTAGTCGTTGCAACCAATCGAATCTGTACTTCATAACTGGTACTCTATCGCCTACATAGTAGAACCAACGTTCCACACCCCTTTTAGCCCTGTAGTTACTATTGCAACCATTGAAACTTCCTCCATTATCACTTGCAACACCGTCCAATTTCCGCAGACCCGTGCTATGCCCATTCTCTCTTTGTTGCCTCTATTGCGTCCATTCCCTGTCTTCTCCACAACCATTTCCCTTCAAACCCCACCATCCATCGTCACTCACCCCGACAACAACTGTGTTTCATTCCTTGGATCTTCACGTCGTGGGCCACGACTTTCTCTCTCATCGATTCGTTACATATCAAAGTAAATCCAAGGTTCAATATTTTATTTGTTTGATAAGTTAAAGTGCCATTGAAAGATTGAAGTTTACTATTGTTTGGTGGATAAATACATAAAAGGTATACTAATTGGCGTTTTAAAAAAAAACAAAACAAAAAATAAGAGATTGAAAAGGTCAAAATAAAAGGGGAGTATTATTAAAATAATAATAATAGTGAAAAAGAAAGAGTAGGTATTATTAAGTGGATTATATATATATATATATATATATATAAAGGAAAAACAAAAAGAATTATAAATAAAAAGGAAGATTCAAGTGAAAAAAGGGGTATTAAAAGGATTAAAAAAAAAAAAAGTTAAGGTCACTTACAAGTTAAAAAAAAAAAGTAAAAATAAAATTAAGACTAATAAATAAATAAATAAAGGAAGAAAAGTATTATAAGAAATAATTTGAAGAAGGGAAAAAATTATTTAGGAATAATAAAATTCTGGAGGTTTATTAAAGGAAAAAAAAGGGAGCAATATTTTATTATAAATATTAGAAGTATCTACTTTTTAAAACCCTAAGTTCATCCCAAAAGTATTTAATATTTAAGAAGCAAAATGGAGTCTAAATCAGAATTGAAGAAATAGAGATTTTTAGAAACCTTCCCCAACAACGCTAAAGCGCTATTTAAATTTAGAGGAATTCTCGCAGGAAAATATATTACTATTTCTATCTCTCTCGCTGAAGGTACAAATTATATAGCACCTAAAAACACAAACTAATTAGTGATCCCAAAGTCAAATATAATCGAAAAATTACAATGTTTTTGCAACAAAATATTTGACATAACCAATTTACAGTTGAACATTGGGAATTATACATTCATATCGAAATTCTTTGTTCAATCCTTACCTTTTAACGATAGTGAAATTGGGTTAGGTTCACCATGGATGGAAACCCTAGGTTCATTTATCCTAAATACGAAAAAGAAGTTTTTGACATACTCATACAAGAAGAAGAAAATAACACTACAAGACGTTAACTTGAAGCCAAATTCAGTGACGCCTGAAGACATACAAGAAATTTCAAAAGTAATTTTTCAAGAAGGTAAAAAGCTGATACAAAATATGCAAAAGGAAATTGACAAAATCACCACTAACAAGAATGAAGAAGTTTCACGGCTAAAAGACCATAGCGAAAAACTACTAACACAAATAAAGAAGCTTAAGAAGGATAAGAAGTTGTTTGGAAACAAGGTACAACAACTTGTCAAAAATAAAGCATCGAATGTAGAAGTCCAAGTTGAAGACAAAAATATTGATCTAGTAAATGTCACAACTCAAGAAGAAGTCAAGAAAGTTGCAGAAAACACAAACTTAAATGTTGCAGTTCGGACAAGGAACATTCCAAGTGAAGGTTATGTAACCAGCTCAACAACATCATCGCCAGAAGAAAATCAACAAATTACCACTCACCTAAGAAGGGAAATTCAAACCGAAAAAGTTCCTATCGACATCCTAATCACGAGAATAGGAAACTCGATTAAGCTACATATTCAGAACGAAAACAATAAGTTGATGTTTCGAAGGATACTAATGACAATGCAATCTGCTCAAGTGATAATTCATCACAAGTTTCAAGTCGTCGTAAAATTCCACAGAATATTGATTTAGGATGGTCCAATCCATTCTCAGTGCGACAGTTTTGTTTTTCACTTAGAGGATCATATCAACTTGTATCAACAAGGATGACTGCCTCGAGACGAGAAGACGTTCGTAGCAGGAAAAGAAATCAAGGCCTTTCATCAACAAGCTTTAAGGACAAATATTTTTGAGGAGGAAGGCAATGTAATGAATAAAATAATATAAATAATGATTAATTAATTAATTATTAATTAGGTTGAAAGGTCATGTCTGATGAGACATGACCTTTCATGAAGAGGCACCTGCCTAGGTATATAAGCAGGCCTCATTTGTAATTCTCAATCATCAATAAATTCTTTCATACTATCTAATACAATATTTCTATCCTCATGGATATCTTTGTATTCCAAGTCTTCTGGAGTATTTAACTTGAGAAGGAACTTTGTTCGCTTCATTTGAACTTCGTGACTTTCGCAAGTAATTTTTGACAATGGTCCCCTAGACGCAAAATTTCCTCGTAACTTTCTTTTGACATGTTATATAACACATCTTCGATATCTATATTTTTCTTTTCTGATACCTTATTTTTTTGTACAAGTTTTGCGAACTCTTCCTCTAGTCTTTTCATTTGCGGATGCTTGTTTCCTTGGGGTTCTTTCGTACTAAATATTTTCCCACATTTTGAACAACAAATTTTACATTTAAGTATTGAGAGATTTTCGCAGTGCATTATATTAGATATCATTTTTGGGATTCAACTGCGTTCAGTAAGTCATTCATCTATGACCATTTCCATGAGAGGCAGTGGTAACTAACTAATTTTACATTTTTTATGAATCCACATATACTTAAATTTTGTTTCACAAAATAGACATATAGTCCAAAATGTTGGCGTATATGTGGAGCTCATCTTCACTTATATATATATATATATATATATATATATATATATATATATATACACACACACACTCTCTCTCTCTCTCTCTCTCTCTCTCTCTCTCTCTCTCTATATATATATATATAATAATACTTATTTTTTAAGTCACGTTTTGATTTATTTAAAGTCCTTAAAATCCCCCCTTCAATATTAACATGTCTTACTCATATAATGTCCACCTTATTCCATGTCTTAAATAACACATCAAATAGAGTAGTTATTATTTGTTGTAAGATATTAATAGGCATAATATCACATGATGATTAACTAACAAACGGTATAGTCATGTCTCTTGCTCAAACCTAAGTCTTATTTGATACCGAGAATGACTTTTTATTTCTGAGGCCTTCCAAATATGTTGGTGCCTTTATGCACATGTAGTATTATTACGGGTAAGGTTTCTATTTACACAATTAATTTTTTTCACTCTGCCTTTTCCTCTTTCTATGGTCAGGAATTTCTTCTAGTTGGCACTGTGTAGTGTCACCACTTTATTTTTGGTGGCACTATGTGCAGAAAACTCGCATTGATGTATGTTGATAACAATAATTTTATTCAACTTTATACAAACTGGTAGAAACACTAGCTAATGCTACAGGTTGGTGGTGGTGTGTTTTTTACCAGCAGCTCGCTACCTCCTATACAGTTGGCGAATGTACATCTGGTAACGTTTTTTTTTTTTACTTTTGGTTTTGTTTTATTTTTTATTTTTTATACTTTTTTTTAAATACAGCTATTTTTTAATTGTTTTTTATTAAAAAAATTTAATATAAATTTAATATATATATATATATATATATATATATATATATATATATATATATACTGTTTTGATTTTTTTTTCTAATAATTTTTTATGACTTCTTGTTTTCTTTATTTCTTTTTTTTATTACCTCTTTTTCTTTTGTCCAAAGGCATGAACAACAAAACCAACAAAATGGAGAAGCTCCAACAATGTAGTGAAACGCTTAGACCACAACGACAACAAAGTCGACATAGAGTAGATGGCCAAAGGCCAAAACTAGAGAACGTGGCTCTAATACCAATGTAAGGAACAAAGTTCGTATACATAGCATAGATAGTCAAGATATCTAGTATATAAATATCCATGATAGGCCAAATACATTTATATAGGAATGCACAAAGATATGTGATGATTCCATTCTTACAAATGAAGTTCTGCTTATATATCCCTTTCATGGATGGTCAATGTCCCTAGAGACATGCCTCTTTAATACTAATTTTTAGCTAATTAATCATTATTGTTTATTTATATAATTTATATATTTTTTATTTATAACATCATTCTTATTTCTGCTCCAATTACCTCTTTTGAATCTAATAATTTTTTACGATTCTTCTTCTCTTCAAGAGACAACATCCTCAGAAATAAATAAATAAAAAACATTCCTTTCATCATGCCTTAAACTACTAGAGGATCAAAAATTATCATGAACCCCTTCTATAGCTTGATCAAATATCATTATGCTATTATTGCTTCGTTGTCATTTCCATAGATCCTCTTTTCACTTGTTTTCACCCCCACATTTTTCTTTCTATTACTTCTTCCAGTATGCATTTTTTGTCATTTCCCACTTCATGACCAATGAAAGGCTATCCCAACCTTCTCAAGAAGATCCATTATGTATTTCCTTGCAATAAATTTAAAATGTTGCCACATAAATTTTCTAACCTAAGAGCTCATCTTGAAGGATCTCCTTCAGTCCACCCTATTCCAAATCATGAAAAATTATTCACCTTTATGAAATACCACATCATCCCAACCATAACAGCATTATCAAGCATACAAGGCTATAAATCATAATAAAAAGAAAAATGTCTCATAAAAATAATGTTCCCAAACAATTTTAAACTTATAAATCTCATTATGACTTGCACTCACCATTATGTAAAATATTTAATATAAATCTTCTTATAATACTTAAAATATATGTATTCTATGCCTAAATTAGATATTCCTAACTTAGATATGTGGTGTATGTGATTTTAAACTTATAAATCTCATTATGACCAGTCACCATTATGCAAAATAATCTTTAATATAAATCTTCTTATAATACTTAAAATATATGTATTTTATGCCTAACTTAGATATGGGATATCTGTACGGGCACGTGTGAAAAGGCTATGATGTAACTTCCCAATAATCACTCATATCACCATTAATTGGCTTTACAATTCATTATGTCACTATATGATCAGGTGCTTAGTGTTAAAGCTCAAAATTGGAAGTTCTCGGAATCGATTGGAAACTAAACGACAACGAAGAGCTCGTCGCCAAGAATCCTGCACAATTCGTTTCATCGAAAACCGACTCTGGATGAGGAAGATAGAGCATGTTGTTTGTTTTCCTAAATAGCTAAAAAAAATGCAGAAAGGAGAGAATGCTGACATGGTAGCTTAGTCTGCAAAGAAAAGGATATTTTGGGAATATTTTGTCATTTTCGTACAATGACACTATGACAAGTGTCACTACAAGATTCGTTGGAAAGTTCGGGTTAAGGTTGAATTTTCTTATTATCTCCTAAGGTCGAATTTCATATTTTAGTGGTGCATTTTATTTTATTATAAGGTTGGGATAGTCCAATCAGAGGTGGACACGTGGTGTAGCCAGGGGCCACCGCGTGCCCCCTCTGGTGGACCAAGTTTTGGATAAATTTCAATTATCAATGGTCAAATTACATTTATCAATGGGCAGAATTCTAATTCCAAAGTCCGAATTCAAATATATTCAAAGGTTGGATATAATATTTTGCGGTGCAAAACTTTACACACAGGCTGGGTGGAGGTCAGGGCTCGACCCCGCGACCTCCATACCAATACACCATGCATTACAACTTATTATATAAGGGTAGCGACCTATATTTAAAATCATACATATGACTAGCAAGGATAAGGAGGGGGTCAGCCCCCTCACCATAGGACCTAAAGCAAAGACCATGGCGAAGATTGACGCAAATGCACAGGATTAAATATTAAAGCAGGGTTAATTACCCCTAACCTTTGGTTATGCTCTAACCCTTCATTTAAATGAGCTTTATTTAAACTTTGCTTAATCTACCTTAACCTCACTTAAATTTTAATTAAACTCCAGTTTAATAAGGCAGTTAAAACGACAGAGCCCCTAATTTTGGCGTTGCCCCCAAATTTAGTGGCCCTAACTGGAGTTATCTCTAGATTTAGTGGGGTTTCATAGGCCAGAATTGAAGAGGCCATAGATTTTACAAAATTCGACCAAATTGCGAGCAAGAAGAGTATATTCATGATGATTTGAACATTCTAAACACATTGAAGCAGGTTTTAGGAGCAGTAGATGACGATAAACAACATTTTTTTCACGTTTGAGCTAATATAGAGGCCCAAGCCATGGAAGCTAGACCAAGGAGATGTAACCTAGGAGGGGTGAACTCCTTCATCAAAAAATTGTGTTAATGAATCATTTTTTATGGTTTGCTGTACATTTTATTGTCATTGTTCAATATTATGTTTTTAAGTTAAAATGCTCATGAAATTAACATGAAACTCAATACATTTATATGTTTAACACTCAAACATCTCAAGAAACCTATGCACATGAAGCAAAAGATCTGCAAATTTTTTATAATTCTAAAGATTAAATTAGCACAGCAAAACTAACATTCAGATTCAGATCAAGGTTATATTAGAGCAAAGGTTGCAAAAGTTATTTTCTTGATTTGTTTGAGTTTTGTGCAAGTAGGGTTTTAATGGTTGCAAATTTGTGATGCTTTCAAGGTTGAATTTGCAAAGAGGAGAAGGGAAAATATTGGTTGCTATTCCTAAGGTTAGAACCAGAAGAAGGAGAGCCACAAGGGCACCATATCCACCCAAAGTTTCACTCACAGCTACACCTGAAGCACCTCAAGTTTTATCTCTAGCTGAGATTGAAGAGGTACAAGTTGCACCAGAAGTTGAGCTTGAATCCATATCCATCATGTCAGGCGTAGGAGAGACTGAAGGTCTTTCAGAAGGGGAAGCATACAAGAAGGATTTCTATGAACTGACTGAAAGGGTTAGGATCCTCTTTGAAGAGAGGGACAAAAAGGATGAAGAGAGGGATTCAAAGGGTAGTGGAAGAAAGCCTCCTCCATATCCACCATCTTCATCATCATCCTCATCATCCCCATCATCATCATCTTCCAATTCCACAGTCAAAACTACTCATACTCACTCAAAAACCCAAAAAAGGAAAAACTCCCTTACTCAAACTTGATGTCAAATTTGAGCTTCACATTAGGGGAATTTTGAGGTCTAAAATGGGCCTCGTAAGGAAAATGTACAATCAAAATTCACTTTATGAGAACCAATAACATTTTAAGTGATGATGTCATCCCTAATGGTTGAGGTGGCATTCCTTGAGTTAAAGGTACTTGGTTGTCACATTCTCAATGGTGGATAAAAACTCATGGTTAAGAATGGTAGTGCTCTAAGTACTTTTAAAGTCAAAGTAAAGTACTCATAATAAATGTCATTTCACACTTTTTGAATAAAAATATATTGTTGTCATTTCATAATTTTTGAAAGAAACAATACATATTCCTATACATTTATTATATTATATTATATTATTTTATTTTTATATAGTATATTAATTACATGTTATTATACAATTTAAATACTATAAATTTTAGTTAATATCATATAATATAATTAAGAATTTATAAATTTATATTTATATTTTATTTTAAGTTATTTAAGTACAAATGATAAATGCATTAGTTGTTCAATGATAATGACTTTTTCTTGAAAAGCTCATTCTTATTTATAGTCACATCAATACAATTTTTTTATTAATTTATTTTGGTACAAATTTTGAATTGAATTAAACTATGGTTACATGGATTGTGGTGCAAAAAGTGAATTGAAAATTCATAAATATTATTTTATTGGTTTAGCTATTATTTTATTATTTCCTTAGGAAGTCTATTTTAGACCTCAAAATTCTCCTAATGCAATGTACAATGGCGAGGTAAATGCAGAGAGGCTAGATAATTGGATTGGTCAATTGGAGTTTTATTTCATAATTCAGAACCTTCATGATGATAACATAAAGATTCAATTGGCTTCCTTGAGGATGGAGGGATCAACACTTGTATGGTGGGAATCAAGGACTCAATAAGAGATTAAAAACTACGATAAGATCTCAATTTCTTGGTCAAGTTTTATTGCTGCCATTAAAAGCAAATTTTATCCTCTAGCTTACATGCAAAAAATCCATTATGGATTGGTAGAATTTTAGACAATTGAAAGGGCAAAGTGTGCAAGATTATACTCATGAATTTAGGAGAAGAGCTCTTATTTTGGGTATTAATTTGTATTCTCAAGAAACTTTGTTAAAGTATATTGGGGGTTTGCACAGTTACCATAGGCACACTATTCTCGTGTTCAATCCCACAAACTTACATGAGGTTTACGTTCAAGCCACACATTTAAAAACAAGAGGGAAACAGAATATAGATGAGAAAAGTGATAGTTTCTTTGAGTATGAGGGTAAAGAAAAAGGCAAGTTTAATGGAAGAGGAAAGAGAAATAGCTCTATCAAAAGAGAGAAAGAAAAACTCACATGTAAAAATTGTTCGAAGAATGGCCATGATGAAGACCGTTGTTGGGAACTTCATCCAGAGTTGAAGCCAAACAAACCGAAAGCCGAAGAAAAGGGGAAAATTGTTGCAATCGTTGAACATGACTTAGGTTCAAAATTAAGAGATGAAACAAAGAACACATCAATGGGTTTGAAAGGTAAGAACAAAGCAAGCATTATTTCTTCAAATTGTTCCAATGTAACTCAAGATGAAGATACGAGAATCGAACTCTTTTATATTAGAGTCGATCCTAAACATACCAAGATAGACACACTTTTTTATATTGGTTCTCAAGCTAATTTAATTTCCGAAGACTTAGTTAAGAAGCTAAACTTTGAAACTGTTATACATCCAAGACATTATCCTTTAGGGTGGATATGCAAGAATGAAAACTTGCAGGTAATAAGGAAGTGCATACTAAGGTTTGCCATCAATTCAAACTTTCTTGATGAGGTTGAACTTGATGTGGTGCCACTTGAGATTTCTGGTATTGTTTTGGGAAGTCCTTATTTTTATTATAGGAAAGTTGTATTTCATCGCCATGAGAATAAGTATCACATGTTTAAAGATGGAATTGAGTACATGGTTAGAGCACATAAGAAGAAGACAAGTTTGTCTCTTATACATGCAGGAGAAATGAAGAGAACAGTGAATGAAAGTCATAATTTGACCTTGTGAATGATCATTCATAGAGATGTTTTGAATGAGGCCTTTCAAAAATATGCATCGAATGAACAAGTTGATTTCATTAAAATTGTTTATGCTTGTAATGAGATGTTTCAGGACTCTAACAGGTTACCTTTGAAAAGAGGTGAACAAGATGTGAAAGATTTGCAACATTTAACATCAGTGTTGAGTAGTGTTGGAAACAAGATGCCAGTGCAAGAGAGTGTAAAGGTCAAAGAGAAAGCGCCTAAGAAATTTGACAAAGAAGGCATAAGTTCCACAAGTGCTTGTTTTTTGTTTCCAAAGGGTACATGGCAATGGCGAAAATACTTGGTCAAAATTCAACGCAAGTACAAAGCAAGAGCAACTAAGAATTGCCATGACGACAGTGTGCAAGATGAGACAGTTTTTAAGTTTCCTTTGATTGATGACCGAGGTGGGAACAAGTTTGTTTCTACAAGAAAAACTTGTTGATCTGCAAATTCAGGGAAATTATAGCATGACGATGTCAACAACAGCAAGAAAGAGTCTCAAGAGTCAAGGAAAAATATTAGTTTTTTGTGAAAAACTCAATTTTATGAAAATGGGAAAATTCCAGTGGATTGAGACTAGAAGGGGGAGGGAACTGTACCCTCACCCACATGACAAGTAAACATAGAGTTTTTAGGTTCCAAAAGGCTTCTAGTGGGGAGGAATGATCAGGTGCTAAGTGTTAAAGCTTAAAATTGGAAGTGCTCAAAATCGATTGGAAACTAAACGAAAATGAAGAGCTCGTCGCAAGGAATCCGACGCAGTTCGTTTCATCAAAAACTGACTCCGGATGAGGAAGATAGAGCTTGTTATTCGTTTTCCTAAACAACTAAAAAAATTGCAGAAAGGACATAATGCTAACATGGCATTCTAGTCAGCAAAGAAAAGGATATTTTGGGAATATTCTGTCATTTTTTCCCAATGACACCGTGACAAGTGTCGCTACAGGATTCATTGGAAAGTTTGGGTTAACGTGGAATTTTTTTATTATCTCCTAAGGTCGATTTCATATTTTAGTGGTGCATTTTATTTTATTATAACGTTGGGATAGTCCGACCAGAGGTGGACATGTGGTGCAACCAGGGGACGCCACGTGCCCCTCTGGTGGACCAAGGTTTGGACAAATTTCAATTATCAATGGTCAAATTACATTTATCAATGGGCAGAATTCTAAGTCCAAAGTCCAAATTCAAATATATTCAAAGGTTGGATATAATATTATGTGGTGAAAAACTTTACACGCAAGTTGGGCGGAGGTCGGGGCTCGACCTCGCGACCTCCCCCACAAAACGCGCCCTCCATACCAATACACCGCGCATTACAACTTATTATATAAGGGATGTGACTTATATTTAAAATCATACATGTTAGCACTGGTTTTGATTCCTTTCAAAGTTGCCCTCTTCGTCATTCTATTTTTCCTCTAGCTCCTTATGCTTCAATTTTTCTCGCTACTTTTTGCTACATTCTCACCATTCTCCTCGATCCTTTCCTTATTTGCCAAAAACATTCAAATTCATCCTAATTTGGCTATTTGCATTTAAATGCTAAAAATGCCCTAAACTATTCCTAATTATCCATTTGCATGTCTAAAACCTACCTAAGGATATGATGTCCTATCTATTCCCTATCCTAGTCAAATCTTTTCCGAAAGGGAAAATAAAATTATATTAACTTTATATTTTTATATAGGAAATTATTATAATTTTTAGCAAAAATAAAAAAAGGGCTTCTTAGCTCAAATCCTCATCACACAACCAAGTGTCATATAACTGAGAGCTAATTCCAAGAGCTAAGTCTAAGTCCAAGTCACGAGAGGAGGACACATCGCATCAAGTCCCAAGAAAATGCCACAACGTGTATAGCCTCGGGCGCATCATTGTTGAATAGAAAGAAAGAAAGAAAGAAAGAATTTTTAATGTCCACGAGGCTAAAAATAGCCTATGGGACAGATTGCTTCTCTATCTGACTCTTGTAGTCCGCCCTTTTCCTGTGAAGTTTAACAATGAGCACTCCCAGCTTATCAACAAACTCTTCGCTGAATAGATTATCCCAAGAATTAGCTGCCAGAATACCTGCATAGTTTTCTCTGGTGTCCTTGAAGGCCTCACATTCTAAAATGAAATGTTTTTATGTTTCCACTTTTCCGGAGGAGCAAAAAATACATACTCTTTCTTCCCACATTTCTTTTGGCCTTTTCCAGCACCCTGTTTCACAACGGAGTTGATGAGAATTAGTCCTTAATTGAGCAATAAGAATTTTAGATCTCCAAGAAATATTAGCCCCTATGTATGCCTTTTGTTGATGGTTATGTGTGGGGTTAAACTCTTCTATGTAGTACTTCTTCTTTCTCTCTAGCTCTTTCTTCCAAGTATGTTTATGGAATTTATCCATAACAAAAGTTTTTATCTCTTTGCTGTTTGTAGGACACATGCTCAAGCAAATACCCCATTTACTAAACCATTTGTTATTTTGCCGCATCCAAGTCTTCTGTCTTTTACACAATCTGTCACTAAACACAACCTTAGGCCATCTATCCTCTTCCATTCGCTCAATTTTTTTCAGATACCTTATGACTCGCACCATAGCAATTGCTTCAATAGGAGCAGCGCCTGTTTCACTTAACAGGATAGCATAAGGAACTACACTTTTAATTTTGAATTTGTTTGTAATCAAACGTTTCTGAATTTTCTCAATTTGTTTCCACTGCATCTTGGTTGTGCTGCTGGCCCATAGTTCACAACCGTAAAGAATCACCGAAATCACTAGAAGCCCAAAAAGAGTTAGGGTGGTTTTCCAGTCCCACAGCTCTGCCTCTCTACACCTGTTTTGAAGAGCATAAAATGCTTTCCAACCCCCTAAAGTTCATTTCTTTCTACAACCATCCCAACTTAAATTTTTGTTGAAGTCAATTCCGAGGTATTTGTAATCTGCAACTTCTTCCAAAATGCTGCCTCCAAAATAGAACTTGTGTTGGTTATGCTTTCTTTTGTTAGAGAAAACCACTACTTTCGTTTTGCTAATATTGACCTGCATCCCAACCCTTTTACAAAAATGCTCAAGGGAATGTAAATGCTCTTGCAAACCAAGAGCCGAATTAGCAATCAATATAAGGTCATCTGCGTACAAAAGAAGCCTGATAACGAACTTGCCCAAATGGATACCGTCACCCCCTTGCGAATTTAGCCATTCTTCAAGCTTGTCAATATATAACCCAAAAAGGGTAGGGGACAATGGACAACCTTGCTTGACCCCGATATCGCTTCTAAAACTTTCAGAAATGCCAGCTGAAGTTCTGATTTTGACTTTCACCTCTTCATACAACCTATGCACAGCTGCTCTCAAATGCTTGGGAACCCCAAGTTCCTCCATTCTGCCCCAAAGCTTATCCCTAGGAACTGTGTCAAAGGCTTTTCTGAAATCAAAAAAGCAACAAAAAACTTCTTCATTTTTTTCCCAACCTTTTTCAATGATGTGCCTTAAAGTTATACAATGATCAACTGTGGAATGTTTAGGTCTAAAACCTGCTTGCCCTTTAGCACGTTTATCTCTTTCTTCTGCCCACTTGCTAATTTTCTTTTCCAGCATGCTTCCAAATAACTTTGCAAACAAGGGGTTTATCATTATGGTTCTATAATTGGAGGGATTATTGACGTCACCACTCTTAAAAAGAGGTATTGCCATACTAGTTGTCCAATCTGTGGGGAACCCCTGCTGTAAGATGTTGTTGAAAATTTTTGTGATGTGAGGTGAGAGAAATTTTAAGCCCCACTTTAGATACTCTGCTTGGAGTTCATCTAAGTCTTTTGCTTTTCCAGCGCCCAACTTCTTGATACCCATCTCTACCTCTTGCACCGTGAAGAGTTTTGTGTCCGTGTTGACCAAGGGAGGAGGGTCAACCTTGGGATCCTGCTCATAAAGTTGTCTTGCATAGTCAAACCATTTAGAAGCTGTAATGTTGTTTTCAGTTTGCACCTTTTTCGATTGGAGCTCTTTCCAAAATAATTTGGGGTTATTTTTCCCGAGGAAGATTAGTTCTTCTCTCCTTGAAACCATAAAATCAACTTTTTTCTTTTTTACTAACTGCTTGTAAGCTTTGAGCTTTATGTTATCCGTGTCTGATTCCTTCCACCTTCTCCTTGCCTTTTTGCATTCCTCGTCAAACCAAGCATTAACCGGAAAGCAATTTGTTTTGAACTTCTTAATTTTTGCTCTTTTGCACTCAGCAAGTGCGCTTTGAATTAAATGTGTTAATCTGTGACTATGAAGGCCATGAGATGGGATTTCCTCCTTCTTGAGGAGCCTCTCTAGCATTATTTTGAAGGTATTACAATTCTCTGGATTCAAAAGAATTATGCCCTTTGGGAGATTTTGTTGAACACATTGATTTTTCGACCCTAATTAATTTTTTCCGGTCCAAGAGAAACTTAAATAGATTGGCTTGTGATCTGATTTTAAGTCCCAAATTTGATCTCCAATCAACACTTCCTCCATTTTCTCACACAAACTATGCGAGCAAATTACATAATCTACTACACTTGCTCCATTGTAAGTATTGCCAGTGAAATTACCGGACTTTTCCCATTTAGTCAACCCATTACAAATGACTAAATCGAAAGCCCCACATAGCATAAGCAATTGTTCTCCAAAGATATTGCAGCCTTTATCCTCTGAAATTCGTTTCCACTGATGATTACTCTCTTCTGTAAGCCAGATAGGGTCACTGTCTTCTTTACAACAAAGAATGTTAGCTTGTTCACTTGCAGTTCTAGCATTGAAATCCCCCACTATAAGGACTTCACCTAGCTGAGAATATATTGCAATATCCGTTTTTAGGGCTGCAAAGGGATCTTTCTGGTCAAGCCCTCTACTTTTGTAGATTTTTGAAACTTGCGGTGCAAAATAGCATGCTGCAATTCTAATGAGATTTCCATTTTCTGATATTTTAAGCCAAACAAATTGTTTATTTGGGTCTTCTTTTTCTAGCTGAATGAAACGACCTTATTTTTCTCTTACTAATACCATGATACCCCCGTGCCCTTTTCCATTCCCTGCTGCCTTGTTCCACACTGCTATCTTCCAATACCCTTCAAACAAAGGTGTCTTACACCCTTCATGCTCGTGTGTTTCTATGAGGCAAATTATCTCTCTACCTTCCGCAATAGGCCCTAACCCAGGTCCTCGTCTCCATGGGTAACCCCTGCAATTCCAACAAACTAATCTTAAGGAAACCTGGGTAAGACTTGATTGCTATTTGTTTTGACATGCAAGACTCACAGTTGAGTCTTTGTCCCTGCTTGCCCATAATGACCTTGCTTCCTCATTTCCTGCTAAAGAGTTTGCTGCCTCTTCTTCGTTATCATTTTGCTGCCTTGTTTTGGAAGGAGCTCCAAATTGCGCAATCACGGCTTTACCTTTATAAATCCATGCTCTTTTTCCCTCATCTCTTGCTGCCCTAACTTTTGTCATTTCATCTCTCATTTCCTCTTGCTGTCTTACAGTTAAATCTTCTTCTATAAAAAACCGAGAACCCCTTAAGAGTTGCTTCTTTCTCAGAATGATATATTTATCATGCAAGTTGGGCAAGATGACTTTTATGGGCCTGGCTCTCTCACCGTTGAGCTTACCTACTCTCCATGCTTGACATACTTGTCCTTTCCATTGGAGTTTGTCTTTCAAGAAGTCTCTTGCAAGGTCAAGAGTACATTCATTTTTCTCATACTCTTTCACCCCTTTAATAATTATGTTTGTTGCTCTATCCAGTCTTTCCTTGACACCTATTTTAAACAACAAATTCATTTCCTTTCCGGCAAATGTGGGATTTAGTCTCTGAATGGAACATGAAGAAGGCATAGGAATGCGCAACTGTCCAAGGAAAATGGTAGATGTTTCCAGGTGTTGAATTCACCAATCAGTCTCCTATATGGGATTACATCGTCATGGATCATGCTCTTAGCCGGTGCCTTGCAAAATTGCATAGGGTATCCCATGATGTAGCTCTTCATTACTTGAAGAATTTCCCGCCCATCGCTGTGGCAGAAGTACCTTTACATGTTTCTTGCTGCCCATGCTCAGATTTTTTTTTTAAACATGGTTGAGGTGGTCAGGAGTGTCATTAATTTCCCCACCAAATGAGTGCACATATGATTCTTCAGGCACTTGCTCCATTCAAGATTTACCTCGCAGGGACGTTTTTGAACCACCGTTGTGACTCTTTTAAAACTGGGAGAAGACCTAGTGATGGGAAATGTAGGAGACTCGCGAGCAGTTCTGGGCATGAGAGATGATGATAATTCCCTGATAGCAATGCAATTGACTGTGGATTTGAAGCCCAATCTACCAATTAAAAGGATGGGTTTTTGCACTGCAAGATGAGCCTGGCGTGGCATGGGTGTGGTTACCCCATGACGACTCTCCTTGTTTGGCAATGTCAAGACCATTTGGAGATTTCTGTCTCAAGGATTTTGGTCTCATTGTTATGCTTGATATCTCCTATCGTCGTCTCACAGAAAGGGACGAGTTCATTGTGCTGGCCACTGATGGGGTATGGGATGTCTTGTCTACAAGGAAGTGGTAGGTATTCTGGCATCCGCTCCTACTCAAGTTACTACAGCCAAATATTTAGTTGAAATTGTTGTTCGAGCATGGAGACTGAAATACCCGACTTCCAAAGTAGATGATTGTGTTGTAGTATTTCTTTTTCTCAGTGGTTTCAATTTCTGAGGCAAAAGAAAATAAGGATACAACGAAGTCAAAAGAACTACATCGCCCTAAAGAGGCCATTCCAGCCCCAATCACTACACTGTCAGAAGGAACAATAAAAACAGATGAGTGCCCTACAGATGGAGAGGAAAATAGCCCTAGATTAGGTCGTCTAAATACTGTAAGAAATAATGTGAATGATATTATTAAAAGTCGATCAGAAGCAGTTTCAAAAATAATTGAAACATCCACCACAGATTTACTGAAGCACCCTGAGAGGTCTCAATCCCGTAGAAGCCTTGCTGAATGTCTCTATGTGGCTGATGAAGATGAATGGTCTGCACTAAAAGGTGTTAGTAGAGTGAACTTATGAATCTTCCAAGGTTTTTGACCAGAGAAATAATGTCTGGAGGTTTGAGGAAGCGGCATTGATTGATTAGTAAAGTCATTCAGCTTCAAGCATTACAACAATTTGTTATATTACATTAATTCAAGCTCCAGCCTCCTGCCGGATATAGTTGAATACCTGGGAGGATAATTCTGTAACAATATCTATTTGTTTCCTAAAGTTATTTGAAACCATACAAGTTCATAACATGTGATGTCTAAACTTGGGTTTTAAGGTTCTATTTCTTTAATGATGAAGGAAGGAATTGTACATGGATTCCTGATATGTTGTCACCCTCGTACATAAAAAGAAGACCTGTGAGGGCAGGACAATCATATTTGTCTTCATTGACTTACAAAAACTAGCATGCCTAGTGTTGTGGCATATTCAACTAATTTATCCTGGGCTAATTTTTGGACTAAGCCTATTGTGGTAGTATAGAGAAAGCCTGCAAATTATTTGATAAACTGCATCAAAAGGCCAACCAAAAGCTCGATTAGGAAAACTGCAAATCCTATGCCTATACCAGCAATTCACCAATGCAATAAGGATCCTTTCATTCAAACAAATGTCTTAATAAATCAAGAAATTCCTTAGACATGTTGACATTGCAAGATTCCAGTGTTGGTTTCTTTGCATCATACTCTTTGGGATTATATTAGCACTGTATACACCACTTTTATTTTATGTGGCCTGCAGAGATCTGCTTCGGCCATTCAATCCAGTTCCAAAGTTTATAATCATAAAACATGTTGTATTCCTGACATACTGGCAAGGAATGCTAGTTTTTCTTGCAGCAAAGTCTAGCATGATTAAAAATGCAGAAGATGTTGTTGATATTCAAAGACTGCAAAGAAGAAGAGAAGCTACAGCAGGAAAGACCTAAAAGGTTTTTATGTGTCCTTTAATCTCATATTTTGGTTTTTGGTTTTAACTTCTGAAGACCATGCTGCTAGCAACATTTTATCATGCTTAGTTTTGTTGCAAATATTGAGCCTCATAGTTTACTGTGTCAGGATAATTTTAGTCATTTCCAAAAAATAACTTTCTTTTACAGGAAACTGGTTTTTACAACAAACCCAGTGGTAGCATTAGGAGAATTTTAAGGTCTAAAATGGGCCTCCTAAGAAAAATGTACAACCAAAATAAAATTTATAAGAACCAATAGGATTCAAGACGATGATGTCAACCATGGGAGATGATTCACCATTTTTTAAGTAAAAGGGTAAAAAGATTATAAAATAATAAAATAATAAAACTACTTTTTCAACTCGTATTTTCAACTTATCTCCCAAAGTTTTTCCTCAAATTTCGAGCAATAGTACTTGTTGGATGCAAAATTTAATTCATCATCCAAAGAGTACCCATGTTGCATACTTTCGATGGACCCTGCTACACGAAAATTGAGAATGACATGAAAAAACATGATTGCAAACACATTTTTTATGTATTTCTCATTTTTCGTGTAGCAGGGTCCATCGAAAGTATTGAACATCAATACTCCTTGGATGATGAATTAAATTTTGCATCCAATGAGTACTCTCACTCAAAATTTGAGTAAAAACGTTGAGAGATAAGTTGAAAATACGAGTTGAAAAAAAGGTTTTTTCTTTTTTCCTCTAAAATTTGATGATGTAATCAAATCTTATTTTATTATTTCCATTATTATTTTATAATGTCCTTAGGAGGTCCATTTTAGACCTCAAAATTTCCCTAATATTATTTTCCCAGAAATTTGAATACATCAGATTTAGGGGTTGGTTAAGTGGCAGATTTGACCCAGATTTCAAGGAAGAGCATAAATAACAGTTCATAGAATACTTTCCAGATTTAAAGGGAATAATTGGTGCAGGTGGCAGACAGTTCCACATTTCTTGCAACAGTGAAGACAATTAAGTTAAAAGGCAAAGGATTAACAGTTCCACAATTCTTGCAGCAATTGAGGATAGTCAAGACAAGTGGTAAAGGCTTTAAGGCAGGTGGCAATCATCATCAACAACTCTCAACAGCTGCACTTTTGGAGGAAGATTTTCCACAAATTCTAGTACAAACCTCCACATCATTAGCTCGATCTTCATCAAAAATTAAATTTCGTTTTCTATTTTTTTAATATATTATTGTACATCTAATGTTTTTCAGATAAGCTTTACTATCTTTAGTAAATTGTAATAAATTTCCAATAAACAGCTTACCCAATGTTCTGGATCTTAGAAGATCTGTTAATTTCATATAAATATAAGATAAAGCAGTAATAGAAGAGGAGGGGGAGAGAGAGGATTGGTAGCATAGGGTCGAGTTCCCTGTTGCTGACTCTCATGTTATTCCTGAACAATGTATTAGTTAACATATAATACATTCCAATTACACTCTTGACAATTCACAAACAATATGGTGTGTATATTTTCTTTATGTGTTTCCATATCTCAGATCTTCATTTCCAGATTGTGATATATATGTTGTCTCATGTTTTTGTTAGCATTATGATATGGCAGTACATGATTATCAATTTTTATCAGCCTTTGCAAGCTTTCTTAATAAATGTGTATGGAAAATTTGTTCATAAGCATTCCCTATGACAGAAATCTTTTAGATCTATGATGAGATTCTTGTAAGTCTTGTGAAAGCCTTCTTTCATTAATGCATTTCATCTCTGGAATCCTTTGTTATCCTTTCATCTACACAGTGGACTTCTATCCTATAGGCCCACTGCCTTTATTTTATTCTTCTGACTATTTGACTACAAACTCAACCTTGCTACCACATCATATATTAGTGCCCTCATATGTGTCAGAGTCTTTTAGTTGTTCAACATTCCTTTCAAAGTGCTTGAGACCCAACTATTTTCTAAAAATCCAAAACAAATCATCAAATTGCCTTAAAGTTTAGGATGTGTCTAGTCAGGCGCTTGTTGCAGTCCAAGTGCTGATTCCAGCGCTAACAATTCATATGGACCGACGGGGGTAAAAGAGGGGGCCAACCTCCTCACCACAGGACCTAAGGTGAAGACCATGGCGAAGATTAACGCAAATGTGTGGTATTAAAGATTAAAACGGGGCTAATTAACCCCTAACCTTTGGTTATGCATTAATCCTTCATTTAAATGTGCTTTATTTAAACCACGCTTAAGCCACCTTAACCTCACTTAACTTTTAATTAAACTCCAGTTTAATATGGCAGTTAAAATGACGGAGCCCCTTATTTCGCTGTTGCCCCCAAATTTAGCGGCCCTAACTGGAATTATCTCTAGATTTAGTGGGGTTTCCTAGGCCAGAATTAGAGAGGCCATAACTTTTGCAAAATTCAACCAAATTGAGAGCAAGTGGAGTCTATTATGGATGATTTGGACATTCTAAACACATTGAAGTAGGTTTCAAGAGCAGCAGATGATTGTAAATAACATTTTTTGCACATTTGAGTTAATACAGAGCCCCAAGCCATGGAAGCTGGACCAAGGAGATGTAGCCTAGGAGGGGTGAACTCCTTCATCAAAACACTATGTTAATAGATCATTTTGATGGTTTGTTGTACATTTTATTGATGTTGTTCAATATTATGTTTTTAAGTTAAAATGCTCACGAATTTAACATGAAACTCAATACATTTACCTATTTAACATTCACAAACACCTCAAGAAACCTATGCACATGAAGCAAAAGATTAGCAAATTGTTTATAATTCTGAAGATGAAATTAACGCAGCAAAACTGACATTCAGATTCAGGTCACTATATATTAATTTTGATAGCTCTTTTTTAATATTACTAAATAGTTTGTTATATATATATATAAAGGGTATTTATGTTTTAATTTCAATTTGATTAAATATATATTCAATTAATAAACTTAATTTATTAATTCGTGCATACACATATTGATCATTATTCAATTTCCCAAACACAAGAGGTTTGGATCACTATTTAACAACCTACAAAAAAAAATCCAATCCATTGGCCAACTTGTCAAATTACTAAAACGTGTTGTACAAAGATTTCCTACCAAAGTCTCATATCATATACTATATTATATAGCCATATGTGATGATAAAGGCACAAGTAATACATGTATGCAAGTTCAAATACAAATGAAAGGCTAGATACTCAATTACATTCAAAGACTTGTTATAGTGTCTTAGTAAACTGATAAGCAAAATCAATATGAAGAAATTACATAAGCCCATCCTAAAAAGAATTAGATTGACAAAATTGCATGTGATCCATCCATTCTATTTAAATAAATTATATAATTAAATTATAAAATTGTATGTGATCCATCCATCTATTTTATATATATATATATATATATATATATATATATATATATATATATATATATTGGTTTAACAAAACTTTGACTACATCCCTCAAATCCTTTTATTGCAACTCTACTCGTATTCCACTAATATTCTTATCAATTCGTCAATTAACATTTTATTCAAAATTCTAAGTCTCAAAATAAAGGCCAAGTCTCAAAATTCTTACAATGACAAAAACAAGAAACCCCCAAAAAAATTATACATGAAATCATTGTAAGAAGATATTTGAGAAGATCTCTCCATATTTTTGCTACATATCATAATTATTGCAATCATTCGAATAGTAACATGACATATTTAGGGTCCAACGAAAGTTCAGATAATTTTAGTGGTTCTTCTAAATGACCACAAGAAACCCATGTAATATCATAGTATACCAAATCAAAATGTAATATTCCAAACAAAATATTTGCCGAATTTTGAAAAAAATCACTAAACTCAAAATTTCACCATTAAATTATCATCCATTTAACAGAATATTGCCATGTAAAATCAAACAGAGAAAATGCATACAATTCCATAACACCATAAATAGAAGATAATCTCAGCTTTTATTAAGATAGATAAATTGGGGTTACATGCACATACAACCAAAATAGCTGAGATGAAGTTGGCCTCCAAGATAATCTGTTGCACTGTTATGCTGGCTCTCCCACTAAATTGAACTGCCACTGCTAAGCTCTCTTGTGAATTCTAAATGAATTCACCAAGGGGAGATGGGTGCTCGCCCAATCTCTCTAAATCACCTGAGGATTCTTGTCCTGGGGCTACCAATGGAGTAGATAATTGGGTTCTCAATCTCACATAGAAGCAATATCAAATCCAAGATGTTCTCTAATGGCCCTTCCACCTCTTTTTATAGATATGATGGACTCCTCTAGAAGCTCCTATTTTATTATTATTTTAATTATTGAGCACATTTCCCTTAATTAAAATATTCTTTTTAAAGTGGGAAAATGGTCAATTGGCCACCATGCCTCATCGGGTCACTGATAATCACTCGTAGTCATCCTATCCTCTAGATCTTCTCGTTTTGGTTCCAATGAGCTATTACACTAAGGTGTTCTGCCAATAATTCCTCCTGAAATGCCCACCTTAGGTGTAATTAATTGAGTTAGACCAATTAATAACTCAATTTTCTAAAAGTTGTCAGAATGCAACGAAACGAAAGGCAAATTGTGCAGATGGTGGAATATACCAAGCAAATGTCATCAGAACTCATAAGAACTCCTCAAAACCCCTCCAAAATCCCTCGGGGCCCGCAGATGACGCCAACCTGCACCTGTGACCTGTCTGCTCCCAACTCTGAAAGTCCACCATGTCATAAGGGATATCAGAAAAGGGAATATTACAATACCTCTGCCCCAAGATCTCTTGCATTCAAGCAATTCAAATATGTGGACCAGTCTATCGCCATGACACAACTGAGACCCAGTGCGAGGATCCCATACAATCTACTAGGTGATACTATACCTTTGTGTCAACCCACCAGGAACAGACCCCTTAATACCCAGCTCCTAGACCAATCTCTGACTGAGCGTGCTATCAACAAAGCCTCCTGAATCCCAATGCCACCAAGCATTAATGCTCCACAGCCCTTGTTGTGTTATAACTCTGGCTAAGAATGTTGGCCCACTAACTGTGTACCAACTCATCACCTCTCTCCAGTCCAACCCCCGACTCAATCTAGTGCTAATCTCGCTCTCCTTATGTCGAAACAGAATATTGAAGGGTTGTCGATCTGTATGCCACTGCCAACTGAAACCAGTGGTACATGTCATGTCTACGAGTCCCTGCTCCACTATGCTCTTGACTAAGAATATTGTACCATCAATAGGATACCAACTCATGATCTTTAGCCAATCTAATGTATGGACACCTGTGCAAGGAGTATGTCTACTAGGCTAACACTAGCCCATGCTCAACTCTTGAGGCTCTGCACGATCAACCAACACAATCTCTCCAATAAATCCTGCCATTCTCCTTATAATGGACCCAGGTGGCCAAGGTGTGGTGCAAGTCCTGTCTATATACCCCTAGAGAGGGCTACTGCCTGAAAAATGTTGCAACTCTTTTTTCTGCCACTACATATGCTTGCATCTCATCAATGGGTAGACCCAAAGATGGATGCATTGTTGTCTCCCTCGTTTGATAGGAAACTCCACGCTCCTGTCGCCTACTAGCCTACTGCAAAACTGCCATGTCAGCCTCTAACAACGCCCTAGGACAAGTTTCTGCAGATACTGCCACTCCACTAGCTACATGTACACCTACCTGCTCCTCATCAATGGCTGACCCCAAGGGTGGCTTCCCATCCTCTACCATGGGCTCAATGTGAGCCTCCAACTGGCTCTCCCCAAAAGGCTCGTCATGCATCTATGCACATCATCCTCCTCAGCTGACTCACACTCCATCATTCGCTGCTCGTGTTGAATCATCATTGGTGACTCATCATCCTGAATGTCTCCCATATGGTCCCTGACTGCTCACCATATCTGAACTACTCTCAACAACTATACATCCTCGTGCTCCTTAGAGGCATCCTTGTATGAGCCCATGGACCTGTCCAAAGAAGAATCTTCACTCTTTGAGTTAGAAGGAATCCCCTCCTGCTCTACCTCTATCATTTCCTCTGTGTCACTCAAGCATGAGTGATCCAATCCCCAAGGTCCCTTGAAAACGAAGCAGAGACCCCTCCTCTTCAGCTCATTCTTGTTGCATGATCCGTCAAAAATGAGCAACTCCTCCCTAGCCAATTGTCTCCTGAACAACCCAATGCTTTGCTCAACCAACCTATCGGCTAGTGCATAAGCAACGAGTGAAACCAGTTGTTCTCTCCTCCAAATGGTCAACAACCTAGCCTACAACTTCCTACAAATGGCATCGCGATCTGCCATGACTGAAGACAAGATAGACAACACATTTGCTTTGATTGTGCTAGGGTGATGTTTCTTAATGCTAAATAAACATTGGAACATTTTATGGACCAGGTCATCACACCCCAAATCAAGCATGACGTCACATGTTCTGACCATGGCCATATCTCCTAAAATCTCAAGTTTCTTCCCAAATGTAGGGCCCTCACTATTATCCAAATCCTGAAAGGTCTCTATTATCAGTCTGAAAACTCTCCTCATAATGTCATCATTATAAGGAGCTATAGGGACAATTAATCTCATGATGTTACTAAGACAACTTGCAACTGGAAGTCTAACCCCTTCACAAGGTTGCTCCAAAAACTTGTGTTGTATGAGAGCAAGCATAGTTGATTTTAGGGCACAAATCAATTTCTTCCCTTCTAACTGACTTACTTTGGAAAGGAGTTCATCTAGTTCATTAAGTTTGAAAAGTACCTTCCATGTGACTCTTATGTACTTCAAATATGTCCCAAGAGCAAGGATTTTGTATCCAATCTCTGCCTTTTTTTGTAAATCTTTTGGTTCGCCTTTTTTAAAAATAGCATAGACCCCGCTTGAGAAAGGTCTCAACTCATTCAACAAGATAGCAACTGGCTTGGGCTCGAAATTAAACTCAATAATTTGTTCCACAAAGAGAAAATACTCAACTTTTCAAAAATACGTCTTCAAGAAAAATAATTTTCAGAGAAGGTTTGATCCTCCAAGAAAATGATTGCACGCTGCAGGGGAAAGAGCCTACGGCTTCCTGAATGCACTAGTCGGAATTAACGTCGTCCCTTTGCAAATGCAGCTTCTCTAAATCATCTTATGTGGCCCTTAATTTTATGCTTCAGCCCCCTCCGCACTAATAATGCTCAGGTGTCTAACAACGATGTCGTTTAGCTTTGTCCACCTTCGAAATCTTCAAGCGACCCACTCAATTTCAGAGCATAAAAGTTGACCCTTTTCAAATAAATATTCAACCTTCATATTAAACAATAATGCCATACGACTTTCAAAAAATTTAAATAATATGCAGCCGCTTTGAAATCTCAATCCCTTTACAAATAATTTTGTCCCTTAAATAATTGAGCTGTCAATAAAAATTTTGGTCCTTGAAATGCCTCCGTAATACCTTTGTCAAAATTGCTAAATTGTTGGATAATTATTAAGGAGACAATTTTGCAAAAAAATTGTCAAACCAAAGGAAAATTTGTCAAGCCCTTTTAATAAATCCTCATTCTGCTACATAAGCTAGGTTTTTTACTTTTCTAGCAAAACCCTCAAACAATAATTGTTGCAACTAGAAACTGAAATCCTGCAGGCTGAGCAGAGATCGTTGCTTTGATACAACAGTAATTTCACCATTAGATTATCATCCATTTAAAAGAAGATTGACATGTAAAATCAAACAGAGAAAATGCATGCAATTCCATAACACCATAAACATAAGATAATCTCAACTTTTATTAAAATAGATACATTGGGGTTACATGCACATACAACCAAATAGCTGAGATGAAGTTGGCCTCAAAAATAATTTGTTGCACTGCTATGTTGGCCCTCACACTAAACTGAACTCCCACTGCTAAACTCTCTTGTGAATTCTGAATAAATTCACTAAGGGGAGATGGGTGCTCGCCCAATCTCTCTAAATCACCCGAAGGTTTCCGTCCTGGGGCTACCAATGGAGTAGAGAACCGAGTTCTCAACCTCACATACAAAAAGCAATATCAAATACAAGATGTTCTCTAATCGTCCTTCCTCTTTTTATAGATTTGATGGACGACTCCTCTAGGAGCTCTTATTTTATTATTATTTTAATCATTGAGCACATTTCCCTTAATTAAAATATTCTTTTTAATGTGGGAAAATGGTCAATTAGCCACCATGCCTCCCCGAGTCACTGGAAATCACTCGTACCCATCCCATCCTCTAGATATTCTCGTTCTGGTTCAAACGAGCTATTACACTAAGGTGTTCTGCCAATAATTCCTCCTGAAATGCCACCTTAGGCGTAATTAATTGAGTTAGGCCAATTAATAACTCAATTTTCTGAAAGTTGTTGGAATGCAACGAACTGAAAGGAAAATTGTGTGAATGGTGGAATATACCAAGCGAATGCCATCGGGTCTCATAAGAACTCAAAACCCCTCCAAAAGCCCTTGGGGCCCGCTGATGACGCCAACCTGCACCTGTGACATGTCTGCTCCCAACTTTGAAAGTCCTTCCTAACCATGTCATAAGGGATATCAGAAAAAAGAATATTACACGAAACCGGTGACTAGATCGGTCCACGTATCAAACCGGAGCTGGTCATATCTCAATGAACCAGTTTTTAAAAGAATACATGAAATACTTACCTTTTAATGAAAAAAACTATTTTCAAGATTTCAAACCATGATTCCAAACCAATAGAGAAAATATGCAAATTTTGCTCATCTATATACCATATAAAGGTGAATATATCAAAATGGCACAGAGTACAATACATATCAACAAAAAAATACATAATCAATGAGGCTTTGAATGACCTTTAGAGTCCAAAAACAGTGCTACAAGCTATAGGGCCACTGGCCTACTACAAATCTACATATTAGTCATCAACATGATCAATCATAATGTTCAAACTCATCACCACTAACAGACATGAGATCATCAACATGAGCTACATAAATAAATTGGCTCATAGTTTGAGGACTCCTAAAACTCCTCTGCAACCTCAGTAGTGGTGGTAATAGTAGCAACAAAACTAGACATCAAAAGTACAAATCACTTATCAACATGATCACTAATGAAACTCGTCATTGATTCAACGCTACTAGAAATGGGATCATCAACAAGAGATACATAAACATTATCTAGCTCAAAGTCTTCAAACTTGGATTGTTGAACCTTATAACATGATAGAAATTGAAAAAATTTAACATGCCTAACCAATTATTTTGGTTTGAGTGAAGTGTTTATCTCCTCTACCTTATAATGTGGTAGAAAGCACTGCATGCTTAACCAATTATTTTCCTTGGAGCGATAATATTTTTGTTAAGGCCATGGTAGAGGAGTTCAACAATCAATACCACCAGCATCAACATAGTTCAACAATCAATGCCACCAACATCAAGGTTCTTAAAGGGCTTCATGCTCTTAATCAAATGTCAATCTAATACCCTCACACGTGATAGAATCAAATGGAAACATTGCAAAACCTCAAACCATGAAATCCTAAAAACCACTAAGTTTGTCGAATTTTGAGTGAAATCTAAAATTCTAGTTTCTCCATATGACATCCAATGAGGTCAAAATCACTCTCAAACATCCAGAGTCAGTTCATGGTAATGCTAAAAAAATTAAGAAAAATGATAAAAATGAAATGCCACTTTTACTTTAAGAAGTTAACATTACCATTGATTGCCAACGTTTCTAGGGTTGAGATGTGTGAGCAAAATGAAAAGGGAGACATGCTTTTCTTGGAGGGGTTGTTTTTGGAGGGAAACAAACCCAAGTTTCCTTCAAAACTCACAAAACCACTTTCTGTCAGGCAGCGAACTGGCCGGTTTATGATGGAACTGACTGGTTAATGCCCAATTTGACCAAAAAACGGTGAGGAAGGCAGTCTAACCAAGTTTTTCTACCAGTCTAGTGGAATTTAATGAACCAACAACAGGTTTCACCTGTTTCCATTTCAAACCAGCCGATTTTGAATATAATTTAATATGTTCAACATAGAGACATGCAAAATTTAATGAATACTCATAGAAACATATATCTACTTAATTTTTATTTTTACTTTTCTAAGTATTAAGTATTATCCATTACATGCATGTTATATGCAACTATTATGGAAATATAACAATTTAATAAAGAAATAGGTATCAATATGTGGATGAGTAAATAATAGCCTTTTTAATTATTTAGTTCAGTAATTTTTTTATTGTACCATATTTCAAAGGAGATATGTAATTACGGAGATATGGTATTCTTAAAATGTCATCGGGCACGAAATAATAAAAAGACATCAGGTGATCATTAAAATATGATACCAGTTAATATTATGTTGGCAATTCAAAATATGATACCATTCCAGGGGATACGATTTTACCCATCAAACGTCTATTCGGAATTGTTGCCATCCCCTCCAACCTTTACAATTTATTTTTTTTCAACAGTGTAGTTGATGAAACTGTGAAATTCAAAATATAGAAACTGAAATCGAAACCAACGGTAAATACATAGACCCAACAATCCTCTATTCGGAAGTGCTGCCATCCCCTCCTACCTTTACAAATTTTGTTTTTTTCAACAGTGTATTTGATGAAACTGTGAAATTCAAAATATAGAAACTGAAATCGAAACCAACGGCAAATACATAGACCCATCAATCCTCTATTCGGAAATGTTGCCATCCCCTCCTACCTTTACAAATTTTGTTTTTTTCAACAGTGTATTTGATGAAACTGTGAAATTCAAAATATAGAAACTGAGATCGAAACCAACGGCAAATACATAGACACAGGGTATGAAACTGTGCGAGTCTTGACGGCAGCAGTAAAATACAGAGGGCATGGTGCTCTGCTGGCTAGGACGCCTGAATGCTTAATACAGATCTTGAAAGGCACAACCAAAAATTAGACCAGGATATAGTGGATATAGGGAAATAAAAAGTTAAAAGTTAAAGCGTTCACACCATTAACTGAATTACTAGCCCTCGTGTAAATAATGCTAGTAAATATTGGGTCGAATATAGATACGCAGTCAATTCAATTAAAAAAATATCAACCCCTAGCAATAAGAACATCAGCTTGTTAAATCCCATATAGAAAAATTAATGCTCAAAACACGTAAATTAAAAAAGAGCAACTAATTATTTTGGCTTCTTAATACAGAATACATGAAACAAATCTCTGTTTATGTATTACAATATAGGGGCTTACATAAACCTTCGGTGTATGTATTATAAAATTAGCACCGTATTAACAAGGATAATATGAAGTTATTGGCTATATTATAATGTTAATTTCTTTTATGTATAATAAAAAGAAAAATAATTCCTAGAAATATATGTTTTTTTTTCAAAACAGAAAAAACTCTGGTCATATATTATGTACCAGTTCAAAGAAGTTCCAGATCAATACAAATTGCCAATACAAAGGATTGGCACCTAAATTGTCAGTTCTGTAAACAAAATTTAGCAGGAAAAAGATACAAAAGTACTCCCCCAGAAACTTAAAAAACTTAGATTAACATCCAAAGTTGTTTTCAGAATTTCTCATGTGTTGTTCAAAATCAAAATACTTTCCCAGCCAAGTAAAAAACAACAGTGTAAGTCCCTTCACAAGTCCTGTTCATCACCAGGTAGCCACCAGCTGTAGTACATTGTAAAAAAGAAGAAAAAACAGCCACTTTCTTGAAGAAGGCTTTCAGATACTCATAAGTATTCCCTCTGTTGTTAGAATTGTTCTTGTCAAAGGCAAACAGGGCAGTGACCATTCTGTAGCAGCAATCAAATTAAAGAAAGTTTACTGTCCCTGTAGTTTTCTCCCTTCCGGATCAGACAGCTCATATTGCATGTTCCCAAAAACCCCCTGCAAGCCTTTCTTCGATAAACAGTCAGCCACTCCATTTTTTTCCCCTATAAATGTGATTAAAGTGTAATCCATTGAACATCTTGCGAAGCAGGGCAATCCTATCCATCCAAGACCCCAAATTTCTAGGATTTAAGCTTGTACCCTTATTGAGGTTTTCAATTAAAACTTTTGAATCACCATAGCCCCACATATGGTTGACACCAAGTTGTGATGCAAACCACAGTAAACCCCATCATGCCAGAATTTCTACTCGCATATTGGTGCCATTCCCTCCATGCCAAAAGAATTTATAATGAAAATTAGGAGACATCTTGAGCCATGTGCCACACCCACATTTGGACAGTTGGGAGGCTCCATCAAAAAATCCCTCCAGATAATGTATTTCCACAGGCCACATTATCTTAGACAGATCCTTTGTTGGTTTCTACTTTTCCCTCAGTCCATCCCATGAGGAAATGATAAAGCCCACAATTTTCTCTGGACTGCAAGAAACATCCTCAAAGATCCCCTGATTTCTGGCTCTCCAAATTTGCCAATGAAACAATGCCGGAATTACCCTAAGTGAAGAGGCACGCAGATTCCACCATAGGATAGACTCCACTGTGTTAGCCAGAATAGGGATAATTAAATTAAAAAACTTACCCAATTCCTCCAAAACCTTCCGGGAAAATGTACAACTATAGAATAGATGTGCATTGTTCTCCTCAGAGATCATACAGAGTCTGCAATATCCAGGTCCACTCCAACCTTTTCTCTGTAAAGTGTCCCACGTAAGATTTTTATTCATCTTAATCAACCAAAGTAGGATCCTTATCTTTAGCAGTGAATTGGTTCTCCAAATTCTTTTATATATACCATCCTCTCCACTAGAAGAAGTGGGAAAGGTCAGGTGATGGTAAATGTCACTAACAATCGGTCTCTCATTTATAGTCCTACCCTTCCATGTGAGCCTATCTCCATCGTTGTTCATAAGCAACCCATGGCTTCTTAAAGTCACATTGCAGATGTCCCATTCTGCCCTTAAATTATTAGGAAGATACAAGTCCTCATACGTCATCCATATCGGTCTCCCGTTTACAATATCCTTTATGATTTGTGATAAATAGAAGATCCCTCTAGAATTTAGAAATTTTATAATGTCCATGCCAAGATTCCCTTGATCGAAGCTTCCATTCAATCCTTCCTGTCCAATCAAAATCTTCGATCCCCCACCAAAGTTCCAAATCAGGAAAGAAGAAAAACTCGACCAGCACTTACTGAAGCCATTCCATATTGTAGATCCTCCATAACCTTCCGGGCAAATGTACAGCTATAAAATAGGTGTGCATCGTTCTCCTCAGAAATCATACAGAGTCTGAAATATCCAGGTCCACTCCAACCTTTTCTCTGTAAAGTGTCCCATGTAAGATTTTTATTCATCTTAATCAGCCACAATAGGATCCTCATCTTCAGCGGAGAATTGGTTCTCCAAATTCTTTTATATATACCATCCTCTCCACTAGAAGAAGTGGGAAAGGTCAGGTGTTGGTAAATGTCACTAACAATCGGTCTCTCATTTATAGTCCTACCCTTCCATGTGAGTCTATCTCCATCGTTGTTCATAAGCAACCCATGGCTTCTTAAAGTCACATTGTAGCTGTCCCATTCTGTCCTTAAATGCATAGGAAGATACAAGTCCTCATATGTCATCCATATCGGTCTCCCGTTTACAATATCCTTTATGATTTGTGACAAATAGAAGATCCCTCTAGAATTTAGAAATTTTATAATGTCCATGCCAAGATTCCCTTGATCGAAGCTTCCATTCAATCCTTCCTGTCCAATCAAAATCTTCGATCCCCCACCAAAGTTCCAAATCAGGAAAGAAGAAAAACTCGACCAGCACTTACTGAAGCCATTCCATATTGTAGATCCTCCCCTTTTCTGTTGCCAACCAGTGACATATAATTCCTCCATATTCTTGTCATTCAAGTATTTAAACTTTAAAATATCACTCCATATACCGCCATTGTTCAGCCCTCTCCAAATGGATTTCATGATCAAAGCCCGCCCAAAAATGTGTAAGTCTTTCAGCCCCCATCCACCATTGTCCAAAGGCCTCATGACCAGTTCCCATCTTGCTAAATGTATTTTTCTTTTATCCCTTCCCCCACTCCATAGAAAATTAAGAACGTTGCTCCTTATGCCCTGTAATATTCCCAATTAGCAAATAGCTAATTGGAATATCAAACCGGATCAATTTTGCCGCCTCTAGTAAATTGCCAACAACCGTGAGCGGGTCGTGGACTCAACCGGGCGCGCGAAGGCAAGTACGCAGGCTGAAGCTGGCAGTGTGGGGACCGAGGGGACTACGCGGGAAAGGAGGATGTTAGCTGCGCAGGAAAGGAGGGAGCTCGGTGCTCGAGAGGAGGGCCGAGTACAAAGGGGAGATAGCTTCCTCATTCTTGGTCACTTGATGTTATGATATTGAAATTGGTCGCTTAGACTTGAGCACGCCGGCTGTTTAGCAGGTCTGCAGCACTGTTCAGTGCGTCGAGTGTCTCCGAGCGGAGATCTCAACCTCAGCCCCGGGGGACTTCAAGTGCCTGCTCGGGTGAGGCAGTCTTACCGTCATTTGCAGGAAGGTCTGGTTGGAGAGTGTGTAAGGCCGCGTCGGAAGCTTCTCAGGGGATCCTCCATAGTTCAGCATCATAGAAGCACGCGGCAGTGCATTCCAGCCGCCTGTACGCAGAACGGTGCATCGTCGTTTCTTTGTTATTTCTTGGATGTTTTCTTTTTATTTGCCGTGGGCAAGTTTCGGGTGCTACCTCCCGCGTATGTATTGTATTTCCATGTAACCCCCCCCCCCGGGCGACATAATAAAACGGTTCAGTGAAATATCTATTTAGCAAGTATCTGTCGCATAGACTGCTTCTATTATTTTATGTGCCGCTGAATATTTGCACTTGAAGTTGTTCCATCGCCGTGTTTTATAAATATTTTCAAATAGGAACATTACAGTGGTATCAGAGCATGGTTCTGGCTCAGCCTGTGGAGTGAAGAGTCTATGTCATCAGAAGGACACCCCTACATCTGCTACAGAGGAAGGAACTACAGAGATATCGAGCGTAGGTTGGAAAACACCTACGGAGAAGGGGATTGTATTCGAGTAGCGGACACAGAACCGAGGGAGCCGAGGATAGGTGCGAGAGAGAGAGAGAGACGATGGCAGACGATAGCGATGCAAAACAGTTTGGGGAAGCCCTCCTCAAATCCGTACAGGATCTGTAGCGACAGATTGAGATGATGGGGCAGAGGTTCACCGCTGTTGAAGCTAGACAGCGTGAAACCCCGAGGGGTTTTCCGGTGGGTGAGGGGTCGGGTACATCCCACCATTTGCAGGAGCAGGCTACCACCCCGCACCAGGCATCACACGCCCCCACTCGTGCTACTATGCCCACTTTCCTAAGTGCAGACACTGGGACAGGAGCACAGGAGGAACCAGAGCCTGACCACATCGGTGATTATTTTGCTGAATACCAGACATATGGGCAGGAGTTCAGGGAGGCACTTCTATTTAGAGATTTTGTCCAGCTCAAACAGGACCACAGGCCCCGTGACCATTACAGAGGGCACCGACATTATCATGATGGAGACACCCAGCGTTCAGCAAGCCGATATCATTTGCCTACGTTTGATGGTTCAACGAGCAGTTCGGCAAGGTCCTGGGTGGAGAAGCTGGACATATATCTCCAGCGCAACCAGATGGCGGAGGCGGAGGCCATCAAGGTGGCTACGCTGCATTTGGATGGTGAGGCTCAGAATTGGTGGTTCCATGGAATGGTGACACTTGGGCATTCCACTGTGACCACATATGCCGAGTTCACCCGAAGACTGATAGAGAGATTCGACCGGAAGGATCCGGAAGAACATTTCGTCGAGCTGACGAGGCTCAAGCAGACGGGAAGCCCAGAGACATATATTGCCGACTTCATGAGGCTTTCAGTAAGGGTGCCCGATTTATCCGCAGCACGGATGATATTCATGTTCATCGAAGGGATGGCGGAGCCACTTCGAGGATTGGTCAGATCCGCGAGACCATCCACACTTCAGGACGCTATTGGCAGGACCCGGGATCTGCAAGATGCATTGCCTAGGACCAGAACACCTTACCCCCAAAAGCAGGTTTTTCCGCCAAGAGGGAAGGATATGAGGACCCCGCCTTCCAAGGGGAATCCGGGTGGGGGACAGTTAGATGACAACGCCAGGAGGGAATTGAGGAAGAAAACGTTGTGCTTCACCTGTCGGGAGCCATGGGCGCCGGGGCACAGATGCACTGCCGGTAAGGCGCATTTTATAGAGGTCTTCTCCGAGAGTAGTGGGGAAGAAGAGGAGTACGAGGATGGAGAGGCAGGAGACAGGCAGGCCGTGCACGATCATGGGCCACCGACGGCGGGAGGTGCGGCTTTCGCACCGACAGGGTTAACCCTTGCCGCATTGCGAGGAGTACCTAAGTATCTAACGATGCGCGTCCGAGGGACGGTGCGTGGGCAACGAGTTTCAGTTTTGGTGGATAGTGGGACCACCCACAACTTCATCGACGCACAAATGGTTGAGCGGAGGGGCATACCAACAGAAGGTTTCGATGGTTTCTCTGTGTTGGTCCCAGGAGATCAGTCAATGCAGTGTGCGCGATACGTCCCGGAGCTGGCAGTAACCATGGGCACTTACACAGTGACCGACCATTTCTTTGTGGTCAACATACCCGACACTAATGTGGTTTTGGGCGTACAATGGCTGATCACTCTGGGGAAGGTCACCACGGATTGGGAGGCCTTGGAAATGGAGTGGGACGATAGGAAGACAGGGAAGCATGAGAAGATACGTGGGATGCACACTTACCCACCTCAGGTTGTTTCAGCTCACCGGATGGAGGCAACTTTCCGGAAGGGAAACATAGAATGGGCGGTAGAGCTCCGGGCATCAGAGACGGGAACCACTGGGCGGGCAGTTCATCCTGAGATCCAGGCTGTCCTCGACAGGCATGACGCAGTATTCAGAGATATACCACCAGGGCGGCCACCGGATCGGGGGTTTGAGCACACGATAGAGCTGGAGCAGGGCATCCAGGCCATTATTACCATGCCCTACAGGCACCCTAAGGCCTATCGGGACGAGATTGAGCGGGCTATCCAGGAGCTGCTGGCTCTTGGACACATCCGACCGAGCACCAGCCCTTTTGCCTCCTCCGTGGTGTTAGTTAAGAAGAAAGACGACACGTTGTGAATGTGCATCGATTACAGGGCTTTGAACAAAAAGACCCTGAAGAATCGGTACCCTATACCCAGGATCGATGAGCTAATGGATGAGTTGAGGGGAGCACAGTTTTTCTCAAAGATTGATTTGAGATCCGGGTACCACCAGATTAGAGTGAGGGAGCAGGACGTGCCCAAAACCGCTTTCAGGTGCCACTATGGCCACTTTGAGTTCTTGGTTATGCCTTTTGGGCTAACCAATGCCCCCGCCACCTTCCAGTCTTGCATGAACCACATCTTCCGCAGTCACCTGAGGAAGTTTGTATTAGTATTCTTCGATGATATATTGATATATAGCAGGACGTGGGAGGAGCATCTCCAGCACATTGAAGCCGTGCTGCATATCTTGGAAGAGCAACAGTTTTATGCCAAGCTCTTCAAGTGTGAGTTTGGGGCGACTGAGATGTTGTATTTGGGACACATCATAGGAGTGGACAGAGTGAGGGTCCACGAAGAAAAGATCAAGGCCATCCGAGATTGGCCAGAGCCGAAGAACGTGACAGAGCTTCGAGGATTTGTTGGCATCTGCACATATTACCGGAAGTTCGTCAAGAAATTCTCTCAACTCGCAGCCCCGCTTACGGATTTGACAAAGAAGGGGGCCTTTAGTTGGTCCGAGACAGCGCAGCGAGCTTTTGACAGGCTCAAGGAGGTTATGAGCAGCTGCCCAGTGCTCGCGCTGCCAGATTTCACACAGCCTTTCGTTTTGGAATGCGATGCGTCGGGTGAAGGGATCGGCGCAGTTTTGATGCAGGACGGCCACCCTATAGCCTATGAGAGCCGGAAGCTCCTTCCCCATGAGCGGATGTACCCTATATACGACAAGGAGATGCTAGCCGTGATGCACGCGTTAGCCAAATTCCGGCAGTACTTAGTGGGTAACAGGTTCAGGGTGAGGACGGATTACAACAGCCTCCGATTCTTTTTGGAGCAGAAGCAGCTTCAGGAGAGGAAGCAAAGGTGGATCAGCAAAATTCAGGCTTATGATTTCGACATCGAGTATGTTAAGGGGAAAAACAATGTGGTAGCTGATGCACTTTCACGTAGACCAGTTACATTGTCCTCGATGAGTTGGGAGGCGGATTGGAGGGCCCAACTCTTGGTGGAGTACTCCAAGGACAAGTTCGCTTGTGAGATTTTGGATGGTCAGGTGGCGGACGATAAGTACAGGGTGATAGATGAGATTATCTATTACAGAGACAGGATCTTCCTGACTGTGGGCTCCCAGCTCAAGAAGAAAATACTTCAAGTGTCTCATAATTCACCGTTAGCCGGACATCAGAGGTTTTCCAAGACCTACAGGACCATCCGGGAGAGGTTCGCGTGGAAGGGCCTCAAAGGGGACGTACTCCAGCATGTTAGGGAGTGCGAAGTCTGCCAGCGCAACAAGGGGGAAACGAACCATCCAGCAGGACTGTTGCAGCCTCTTCCCATTCCCAAGGGGAAGTGGGAAAGTATCTCTATGGATTTCATCACAAGATTGCCCGTAGTGCAGGGCAAGGATAGCATATTTGTTGTCGTTGATCGGCTGACGAAGTACGCACATTTCTTTGCCATATCCGCACACTATACCGCCGCGCAGGTGGCAGAACTGTTCTTCAAGGACATCTTCAGGTTGCACAGTCTTCCCAAGACCATTGTCAGTGACCGGGACAGCCGCTTCATGGGCGGGTTCTGGCAGGAACTCTTTCGGTTGGTGGGGACGGAGTTAACGCCAAGCACCAGCTACCACCCCCAGACTGATGGGCAGACAGAGAGTGTTAACAAGTGGCTGGAAGGCTACTTGCGAAATTATGTCAACGGGCAGCAAAGAGCATGACTGAAGTGGCTGCACCTGGGGGAGTATTGCTATAACACCACATATCACATGTCCATCGGAATGTCCCCGTTTTATGCACTGTATGGCTATCATGCTATGTCTTTTATTGATGTTGTGTTTGGTGCCTGCAAGGCTCCGAGAGCCAAGGATTGGATCCAGGAAAGTCAGGACAACCTCCGGGCTCTCAAGGATAATATCGCCACTGCGCAGAATCAGCAGAAGTTGTATGCCGACAAGGGTCGGGTGGAGAGGCAGTTCGAAGTAGGGGATTTGGTCTACCTGCACCTACAGCCATACCGCCAGTCTACTCTGAAGCGGAAGGGGGTGGAAAAGCTCAAGCCCCGCTTTTATGGACCCTACCAGGTGATACGCAGAGTGGGACAAGTTGCTTATGAGTTGGAGCTACCCCAAGGCAGCAAAATTCATAACATTTTCCATGTGTCGTGCCTGAAGAAAGCTTTGGGATCACAGGTGACAGCGACGGAGGAGCTTCCGCCCACAGATGAGGAAGGGCATTTGGTGCTGCAGCTGGAAGCCATCATTGATGTCAGAGAGAAGCAGCTGCGGAATAGAATGGTCCGAGAGTTCTTGGTAAGGTGGAAGAACTTGCCGGATGAGGATGCTACGTGGGAGGGAGAAAAGATCTTGCAGCACCCATCACTACAGTTGCTTGGGGTCAAGCAACATTTTGCCAGGGGAGACTGTAATATTCCCAATTAGCAAATAGCTAATTGGAATATCAAACCGGATCAATTTTTCCGCCTCTAGTAAATTGCCAACAACCGTGAGCGGGTCGTGGACTCAATCGGGCGCGCGAAGGCAAGTACGCAGGCTGAAGCTGGCAGTGTGAGGACCGAGGGGACTACGCGGGAAAGGAGGATGTTAGCTGCGCGGGAAAGGAGGGAGCTCGGTGCTCGAGAGGAGGGCCGAGTACAAAGGGGAGATAGCTTCCTCATTTTTGGTCATTGATGTTATGATATTGAAATTGGTCACTTAGACTTGAGCACGTCGGCTGTTTAGCAGGTCTGCAGCACTTTTCAGTGCGCCGAGTGTCTCCGAGCGGAGATCTCAAACTCAGCCCCAGGGGACTTCGAGTGCCTGCTCGGGTGAGGCAGTCTTACCGTCATTTGCAGGAAGGTCTGGTTGGAGAGTGTGTAAGGCCGAGTCGGAAGCTTCTCAGGGGATCCTTCACAGCGCAGCATCGTAGAAGCACGCGGCAGTGCATTCCAGCCGCCTGTACGCAGAATGGTGCATCGTCGTTTCTTTGTTATTTCTTGGATGTTTTCTTTTTATTTGCCGTGGGCAAGTTTCGGGTGCTACCTCCCGCGTATGTATTGTATTTCCATGTAATCCCCCGACATAATAAAATGGTTCAGTGAATTATCTATTTAGCAAGTATCTGTCGCATAGACCGCTTCTATTATTTTATGTGCCGCTGAATATTTGCACTTGAAGTTGTTCCATCGCTGTGTTTTATAAATATTTTCAAATAGGAACATTACATGCCCTTTAAGATGTTCGTTGGAATCACATAAATATGTGCCCAATAAACCATAATTTGTTGAATCACAGCCTGTGCCAATATAAGTCGACCTCCTTTGGACAGCCATTTCGATGTCCATCCCCCAATCCTTCTTTCTGCTTTCTCAATCAGCCATTTCCAGTCCTTTATTCCATACTTATTAGGTTTCATATAAAAACCCAAATATTTGAAGCCCATGTCTAATGGAGCAAACCTAAAATTGAACAAGGAACCAATCCAGTCCACTAGCTCCATATCTCCGTTACCATGGTATATACAAGATTTGCCATGATTGGCCATCATTCCAAACGCTCTGCAGAATTTAGTGAAAATCCCATGAAAAGCCTCCCACACCTCCTTCACGAGTAAGCCAAAAAAAAGAATATCATCCACAAATAGATTATGAGTAATCTCTTTATGAAATGTAATTCCAATCCCCCTAATAGTACCTCTGCTAGCTGCCCTATTTAATTTAGTGCTCAAAGAATCCATTATTAGAATGAACAAAAGCGGGGAAAGGGCACATCCTTGACGTAATCCCCTTTTGGGTTTAAAAAAACGAGTGGCCACACCATTTATGATAACATCCATGGACGTATTACTAACGCAGCCCATGATCCAATTGACCAAAACCCTTTCCAATCCAATCTTGTATAAAATAAGTCTCAAAAAACCCCAATCGACCCTGTCATAGGCCTTGCTTAGGTCTATTTTCATAACTAGTGCCTTCAAATGTTGAGAGTGAATGGAATGAATAATTTCCTGAGTAGATGCTACCGCATCGTGGATACTTCTTTCCCGCAGAAAACCTGTCTGTTCCCGAGTGATAAAACGTGATAACACTTTTTTCATTCGCTCAGCAATAATCTTCGAGATAATCCTATACAGTGAATTACAGAGGGATATCAGTCGATAGCTATCAAAAGTCTCATTCTCTATTTTTTTTGGAATCAAAACAACGAATGTTGAGTTTAAATCCCCACTAATTTTACCAGTATTCATTGCTTCCTCAACCATAACCCGAATATGATCAATGAAAAAGTCCTTAAAAAAAATGAAAAAGTCCAGTGTCCAGCCATCCGGCCCCGGACTTTTATCTACAGCAAAGGATTTTAAAACAGCAAGAACTTCCTCATTATTGATTGCTTGTTTGAGCTCATTATTATCTTCTGCTCCAAACATTACTGGCAAATCTTCGATTGCCCACAATTTCTCTACATGGGCCGAGTCATCAAGACTGTTATATAAATTGCAGAAATAATTTACAGCTTCCCTATGAATTTCCTTCGCTGAAGTATATGTGGTCTCATTAACCTTAATTCTCCATATAGAATTTTGATTTTTCCTCCCTGTAGCATAGGCATGGAAAAAACGAGTGTTTTTATCTCCCTCTCAAAGCCATATCGCACGGCTTTTCAATCTCCAAATCTGTTCCTCAGTCCTGAGGATGTTGCGTCTTTCCTCCTCCACACTCTTCAATCTTTTCCATATGTCTTCACTTGATGCAGGGCCTTCCAGTTCTTTGAACAGAACTGTTGTTTCTTCTTCCAGTGCCTTTAGATCTTTCTTCATTTTATCCTTTTTAACACACTCCCAGTCTTTGACTTTACCTTTTAATGTCTTGAGTGTATCCGTCAAATAGTCCATCATTGTTTTACAACCTCGGCCTGGCAGATGATTCAGGAACTGCTCAACCATGGAGATAAAAGCAGGGTCCTGCAACCATGTGCGGTTAAATTTAAAAGGTGGTCCTCCCAATGTCTTTTCAAAGCGCCATTTTAGAGCAATGGTTCCATGATCTAAAATACAAATATCTCCAATATCAGCCTCCCACTCCCCCATACACGCCAGAAGATTGGTTTTCACCACAAACCGATCGATTCTTTTGCATATCGCAGCATCACACTTTCTTCCGTTGAACCATGATGGACCCCCATCCTTCATCGATATATCTTCCAAAGAATGGTCTGCGAAAACCTTAATAATAGTGCCTGCCAGCCCCTCCTTTCTGCTTCTGGTTCCCCATATTTCATCCTCATGAAGGGATAGATTAAAATCCCCAGCAATAATGAGATTATCCAACATCAAAATGCCACTATTTGCCATCCTGCGCCAGAAAAATAACTTCTCCATGTAGGGTGCATAGATGTTAATCAAGTGAATCCTCTGTTTAAATCCTCTGATGAAACCTGTCAGTAAAATCCCTCCAAAGAAACCATATGCCTTCATCTCCACCTTAACCGGATCCACATGACTAATTCGCCCACAGATCTTCCAAAAGCATCCCTTGCCGCCAAATGCCACTCAGGAAACATGGCGCTGAAACAAGAAGTAGCTTTTTCTGCACACTGCATAGTTTCTTGAATAAAAATAATGGAGGGCGCCTTATTTCTAAGAAAATGACGAATTGACAGAAGTTTTCTCGTCCCCCCACGTCCCCTAATATTCAAAGATAGCAGGCAATTCATGAACAAACCTTCGAAGGGCTTAATGCTCTAAGAACCCTATTTAGTGCTATATTAACCGAAATGTCTCGAAATTTCTCAATATCCTGAATCCCTATTCCGCCCGCCTGCGATAATGATTTCTTTTTGATCTTTGGTCTCCCCTTCCCACGGTGTAAAGTAACATTAGCAGTGGATGTCAGACAATTGAAACCAGGAGAAGATGCCATACCTCCCTTTACCACGAGAATACTAACCAGTTCAGCGTCTTGGTCTAACAGAAGTAAATCCAAGTCGCTACCGACAGAATTCTTAGAAGAGGAGGGTTCAACATCGAAGCAGGTAAACTAATTTCCGAGCAACCCTGAACAATGGCCTCTGTCATCCCATTGAGCGCATCATCCATTGAATCCCTATCCCAATGTGTCCTCGATCCTTCAGGAAGAACCACAGGGATATTATGTTCTGTCATTAAGTCATTCTCAACAGTTTCCTTCAAAGATGCATTATGTTCTGAAGTTAGAGCTGATAAATGCGGAATAAGAAGGCATGGTTTCACCGCCACCGATTCTTTCCCCTGCCCATCTTTCATAGACTCCTCCCCCTTCAAGCAGTTACCCTCCCCTGTCAACACTTCATTACCTCGTTCTCTGTCCACCTGGCCCCTTCCCTCCTTCTTTCCATAATTTTCTGTAGGATATAATGTAGATTGAGGAGAAATCTTGCCTGACACAGGAGACTTCGTTGTGGACGAGAGATATTGCATCTTCATTCGAACCTTCAACTGCATTCGATCCCTAGGCCCGAGAGAGTCTCCACCCTCCTCCCGCCACCAGCGATCACAATACCTCATTAGGTGTCCCGGCATGTGACAATGGAAACACCTGAAAGGAATGTTCCAATAGTCGATGTCCTGTCGATAAACAGACCCATGCCACTCCAGATCAATGTCCTCTGGGAGCCCCCCCGCATAGGAAACCTCGACCAGTAACCAGGCCATTCGCTTATTGTAAATGCCCTTACACTTTGGATCGACAAAGCGGCAAGTCCCTATGCTATCCCCTATCCTCTTCAACACTGCCTGCGTCCAAAACTAGATTGGCAATCCCGGAAGTTTCACCCACAGAAGATGGTTCCGAGGCACATTATTTATAGGGTGGAAATCTGTAGTTCAACGGTGCAGAGGAAGAAATGATCTTCCATTTACCCGGGATCTCTTTAAAATTTCCTGAACATCCTCTTCCTTCAAAAAAAGGTAACAAAACCATCCGTGAGGAAGTTTTCTCGTCCTAGGCTCGTATCCGATAGCTTTCACCCACACCTCCATCAGCCAGAGGTGTAAATCCGCCTTGCAATAACTGAGAAACATCCACTTACCAACGAGTGCTCTAGATAGTAAACTATCCTCTCTGTCCCATAGAACATCTGTTCCAAAGCTTAACAGTCTTCTCTCTCCCGATGGTTTGAAAGCCTTTAGCACTCTTCTGTGAGGCGATTCCTTCTTGGTTCCATTACCCTTCTGCTTCACGCTCTCTTTCCAGTTTGTAGCTACTACTGGTTCATTTTCCACGGAGGCTAATCGAGTCCCACCAGGAGAAAGGCAGCTTACAGCACAATGGTCCTTTTCAGCCTTCTCCAAAGCAAGGAAAAATTCCTCATCATATAGCTCATCCTCGGAATCTTCACAATGGACACCTGGCTTCATCCTGTCCCTTTCTCGATCAAAATTCAAAACTCAGTTAAAAATAGTAAGGTAAAACAGTCAGGTAAAAATGCCCATATCCACCTTTTTACTATAGTAACTGCAAATCAAAAGAAATCAAAGGAAATCGTCCTTTGATCCGCTTCAGCCACCACCTTTCAACATTACCCGTCTTCGTATAGACTCCCACCCACTCCCCTTAGTCGGAAATTTATTTGAAAAACTCTCCCATGAAAACTTCGGTCATTATCCTGCCTGAAAAACCAGTGAATGATTCTGTAGAAGAAAACATTTACTGTTTCCAAGACCAGCCTACAGCAACAACAACATAAGCTTATACCTAATTTCCATCCTCTTTCCCCCAACTGAAAAGTCCGCCTGCTAACTGCTCAAAGGTCAATAGAAAAATCTGTCTCAAAACATCCTCTACGCTCAGAGATAAGGAATAAAGAAAAAACAAAGACTCCCTACTAATCTAGATCATTAGAAAGGACAAACAAGAATCAGATAAATTATGGCCCTTCCCTTCAGATCTACCGCTTCTCCCTCAAAAGCTATAACTTAAACCGATGATCAAAAATTCAAACACTATGAATTCTAGACAAACCACAGCTTGTAGTAGCCTTCACTGAAACCATAATGCCTTGCAACTATGGTTAAGGCTAGAACAATAGAAATATAATGGCATTGAATGGCTATCATGGTGGAGACAATGGAAGGGATTTGCAGAGTTTTGCACCCTTGTTTGAGACTTCAAAATCCAAATGTGCACTTCTATGCATTCCAAGATAAATCACAAATGCTCTGTTAATGTCCTCTGTAAATGGTGCTTCTGCTACGCTAATCTTCTAAGCAAAATCCTGCTTGGATTTAGAGACATTACCGTCAAAAGAAAACAAATCACAGCAGAAGCAATTTTGACATACCATTTCTCATAAATCCGCTAGAATTTCCAGCCATTTTCTTGAAAAAACCTGGAAATTAGCTCAACCAGCTGGAGACATTTCAAGAATAAAGAAATCTAATATATTCCAGAATCAAGGAATCTGTGCAAAACCTGCAACAGATTGTCCACTTCGATGCATATTGTGAATGCTGCAAAAATTCACACTACGCATTACTTGTGGAACTAAAACGAGGTCAGGAGAACCCTAGAGTTGCTGGTCCCTCCTAGAAATACATGTATCTCGTCCAAGATGACGATGAACCATACTGGTTGGTTCGAAAAGCATCGATAATTTTCTGTCCAATTGACAACAGAAAGATATTTGAAAATTTACTATAATTACATAAGCATGAATTCAAATAATAGAAAAATATATATATATATGAGATTAATAATTCAATTTATAATTTTTTTTAAATTAAATATGTATATAGTTGTATAAAGATACATATGTCTCGAGGGTTGTAAAAAGGCTACCAATCTAAATCTAATCTACAGAGAGATATTAACGAAAAAATGATAGTCCACATGGTCAAGTAAATAATGGAACACGTCATCCTTGGCAGCACAAAAAGTCTTAAACCAAAAATCAATGAACGCACCGAGGATCCTTTGGAGGATGCTCTTTGAAGAGCATAAATTGAAATCTCAATGGTAGAAAATGCACAAGATAGAAATTAGATGGCTCAAAAGAATACCTAACAAAATAATTTAAAGGTAAACAAAAGAAAAACCTGATTTAACTTTCTTTAAAGGTAATATCAGGGTTCTTAAGACCATTGGTCAAGCATTGCCCCAAATGTATTCTCAAATAGCCATGTTGATAGATATCTGTGCACACTATTCTCCAGACCCTTGAACATTGCTGTAAATTTATGTTGGTTTTCATTTAAAGATTGAACTTACAACACCGCTCATATGATTTGCAGTTAATGAGGGTTTTTATTTTGTAAAATCAATGCAGGGGTGGCAGAAGTGGGAGGGGTTATTCTCAACCCATGGAAAAATCGAAATTGTGTACAGTTATGGGTTAGGCAATTGCGCAAATACTGTGGCAGAGGCTTACAGATTACTGCAAGGACTCTATGGCCAAAGAAGCAAACATCGCAGATTTGGTGATGTTGGGAGATTCGTAGCTGGTTATCCATCACCTTGTTCATGGATCTTTGCCTTAAGGATTGCAAGTGGCGAAGCATTATTGATTGAATCAGGGATCTCAAACTAGCCTTCTCTACTATTAACTTCTATAATGTGTTGAGAATGAACAATTATACTGCAGATATTCTAGCCAATAAAGCTGTAAACTTGGATGCAGGAGTCCTAATGAGAAATTGTATTCCTTCCCTTAACTATTCCTTAACAATGGTTTGCTATAAAGTGTAATTTGTGTCTGTATCTACAGATCTTTTGGAGAATCTACACCTCCAAAGGTCCTGTGTCTTTTAGGATAGTAAAATGATATTGAGAATAAAGACCATCGTGAAGTTATGGGTATAGTTGGCCTCGAAGGATTTTCACTGTACTCATGCTGTTGTACAGGTTGCGATCTAGGCATGGATTTTAATTTAATACAATAATCTCATCACCGTATCTAAAAAAGGAAAAGAAAAAGAAATCAAAACACTTGTATCACTAGAGTACAATGTTCTTTTAGAAAAGATTTATTGCGTAACAGCAAATTGACATAGCCCTTAACAAATTAGGTTTGCCCGCACAAACCAACAAAGGATGAACACGAAAAAAAAAATCATATACAATGAACAAAATTCAACTCTGCCGTGTTATTGAATAGTAAAATTGATGAATCATCATATTCTCTGATAAGCATAAACAGTTCACACCATTAGGATAAGTTAAATCGGAACCAAAATGTTACAGCCTAGAATCCACTACATAACAGACATTATCTGAGTGCATAAAAAATGTAGTAATAAAAAGGAAGCATTAATACAAACTTCAAAGATTATGTAGCTAATTCTTCAACAATCATATTGACTCTGCTTCCAAAATAATGCCATCACTAGCTCAAGCCGTACTGCCTAGAGCAAGATTTACAGTGTACACTCAGCATTAATATGCATTTTTAATCTTTGCTGGAAACAATACAAACGCTATTTCAAATAGTGGAACATTTTCAGCTGCCAAACTTGTTTAATCTATAGATATCTGTAATTTCTGATCCACTAGACTCATCTAAAGCAACATAACTGTGGAGTTTTCCATAGATATATTCAACAGATGACATCAGAAACTATGTCAGCATGTGATAATTTTCAGCCCTTTAACTTCCATGAGCAACTCAGAACGTTTGGAATCTTCTGCCCAACTCTTTAAGCTATTTCACAATTATCCTATGCTATAAGTATCTGATTTTCTATTAAATGGAGAAGCACATCAGACAGGTGACAGATCATGTAAGGCCATTCTTTCTATCCTTGTTTCCTCGTCAAATTAAATATGAGCTGATGATTTTCCCCATTTGCAGTTGACCTTGTGGAATTATGATACTCTGTAAATATTATATCTAACTTTAGAAAGTAGATAGCCTATCTCACCATGTGAGGTGGAGATGAATAGCAAGGGGCATTGGGAAATGTAAATAATACTCCATTAGAAATAATCAGCCAAATCATACCTTCAAAGCGAACTCATGAGAGGGTCTTACACTCTGATTGGTACAAAATTGTATCAGCTATCCAATCATGTTCAATCTTTAACCCTGGTGTGCTATGCACTTTCCGGAGTACACGTGATTCCAGACTTTATCCAATGCTAATATCCACCTACACTATTGAAGTGCTTTCTCGTTGCTTGATCTTTCCTGCAATGATTGTCATTGTTTTTCTTAGCATATGTCTTGTCACCTCGACCCCCACGCCTTCCATTACCACCCCTTCCCCGTATACTACCTCTACGGCCTGCCATGTTAACATTATTATTATTATCATTATTTAATGTAGTATCATTTGATGATTCTAATGCTTTCAAAGGAACATTCCCCCCTGCTCCTAGACCATAAATAGTTTCCTCCTCTATTTTTCTCAGGACATCTGCCTCTTCAGCACTGGAAACAGCAACTGCACCTGCCACTTTGTAGCTATAATTTTTTCCATCTTTGAGATAGAATTGTGGTTTCTGCTCTTCCTTCCGTTTTCCTCTACCGTAAGCACTGTTACCAGTTTTGTGAAAAGTGGGTGCAGGCACCTTTGCATCTGGAAGAGATCCTTCAGAAACTAGCTTTCCATGTGGAACTTTAGCTGAGTTTTCTCTGAATGTCCTGTCATCCAATGAATCATAAACTTTTCTAGATGGCCCAGCATCATCTAGGGTGCTTTCAACTGTCCATCTAGAAGCTGACTGTGGATGAGTTCTGAAACTGTCCGTCTCAGCAATCCCTGAATCTACAACACCTGTGCCTAAATCGTCAAAGGAGTCATCATATTCATCCTCATATTGGGTAGCAAGTATAGCAGAACGAAAGATATTTTTAGCATCTTGCTGATCAAGAATACTTGCAACAATTACATCATCATCCTTTTGGCGACGCACATACCGCCCAGATGTATTTGACTTCATGTCAGGTATCACTGAAGGCTTCTGTAACTCACTTGCAGAAGATGAGGAAGAAGCAGTATTCTGCATGTAAGAACCATTCAGTTTGTATTTATCTTGAATGAAATATGTAGTTTCATCCAACCTCCCTTTTCCTTTGTCATTTTTGCTTATAGATTGTTTATTATTGGGTTTTGATTGAAGAGAAGTGTCCAAATCTAATAAGTCCGGATGAATTGTCCCCTCCAAGATCCGTTGAATTACTTCTTCAGGATTACCATTATAAACATCCAAACATGAAGATAAAAACCCATCACCGTAATCTGGAAATATATCCTTGATTTGACTGATTTTTGACTGAAGAATGGCAGTCTGTTCATCTGTGGTAGTCTGATCTTTTGGCGATAAGGTTGACCTGTTAAGAACTTTCTCACCTGCACCATTCTCAGTCTTGGACTTAATGTGGCCTAATAATAGTGATAGATGATCATATTGTGCCTCATCTAAATGAATCCATCCTGTGAAGAGGAACAAAAAATTTGAGATTTATAGCCTGAAATGTATTGACAGAAATAAAAAAAATAAGGATTAGATTTTAATGGGACCAATTCTACATAAACTAATCACGGAACTTATTTTGGAAGTTCCAATTGGTCATAATATTTCATATTGCTAATTATGCAAAAACCATTGCATAAAATTTTCACAATTTATGCTTAAAAAACACTGAGGTGCTTACAATATGTAATATATAAGAGACTCTAACCAAGACATGACATGATATGAAATAAAGGGTCAGAGTTTACTGAGTTTCAAGGTTAAATAAAGAGCACTAAATTTGAATCAAAAGCAGATACAAATTCTTAGTAGTAAAGAAACAATAGTTGCATTTATTTACATACATAATACAGTACCAAATATATATGTTATTATCTTTTACAAACATGACATCATGGAAATTTTTGTAATAAAAATAATAAGGAATTGGAAGTAGTTACCATCATTAGAGAGCTCCTCAATCTTGCTCATAAGTTTGTGCTTCCGCTCAAGATTCGAGAGAAATGACCCACTACTAATAGGCACATCAACACCACCAGAGCTTCCTGCCGCTATCTCACCAATTGCTTGTATTATAATATCGCCTCTAACAACTGGATCTTCTACTTGTGCTGGAAAGATCTTTGTACTTGGAAACAGATAGTCATCCTGACCAAACGTTTGACTAAGATAGCATATGTGAAGCAACTGCCAAGCAAATTTTACAATTCTTGTATCCAGAGTTTTCAAACGTGGTTGCACAAGAAGCTCCATATTATTAGAAGCAGACTTGAGGGCATTTTCCATTACCAAAGTAAAACCATTCTTTAATAATGGCATCAGCGAATCATATATATTTGCCAAGGCAGAGAGCAATTCTCGATTATCTTCACTGAGCCCATCAAAACATTTTTCAACAAATCATCAGGATTTCTCACTAAAATTAAGAAGAGCAAATGTAAGAATTATATAAGGTAGAGATGTAATAATATCAAAAAGCAAGGAATCGTACTTAGAAACCCCTTGAGAGATGAAACATGTGGCAGCAGCAGGATATGCTTCCACAAAAGCATCCAGAGAAGCAACAGCATCATTTATGAAGTCCATAACCTGCAATTGAGTTTTAAGAACCCTATCTTAGTAAGATTTGCAACTATGTAAAAAAAAAGAAAATTGTAGCCTAGCAATCGAATTGTAAAACCCCTATATTAGGAAGATTTGCAACAGCATCATTTATGAAGTCCATAACCTGCAATCAAGTTGTAAGAATCATATCTTAGTCAGATTTGTAACTACGTAAAAGAAAGAAAATTGTAGCCTAGCAATTGAATTGTAAACTGTTGATTTTTTTGGGGTAGCATTGGATGTGCTCTAGCTCCGAAACTTTGTGGAGGGGCTAGAACACATGAGATCTCCAAGACCCAGAAATCATTTGGAGAAATTCTACCCAGAGCTTAAGTTATTCAAATAATTAATTATTTTAATGGAAACCCTAATGCTAACTTAGGGAAATTGAATAATTAAAGTGAATTAATTTAGACATGTGGGTGAGAATGTTATAAGTAACGAGGATCTATTTCACATGGTTCGAGTTCGAGTTCGGGTTCGACAATGATTAGGTTCGGTTCGTGTTCAAATTTTTTGATGAGATTCGCCATTAGGTTCGTCTACATACATTTCCTATATATATACATATACTAAGTTTAAAATGAAAATTAGGATAAAATAGTAAGATATCAACATCAATAAACATAAAAAATGCTATCACGATTATGGAAATTACAAGGATACATTACAAGCTTGAGTTGTGACATGAGGTTATGAGTTTTGATCTATGCACTTGGCCAATGGCTATGAGGTTCGATGAGGTTCGCCGAACCTCAAAAATTTTTTAAGGTTCGCCAAAATTCGAACCTCAAGGTTGAAGTTCATTGAACCTTGTGACATAGACGAGGATCAAGTCTTTTCTAATCTTAGTCATTGATTAGAGATTAGATCACGACCGTTGAATGTTCAACAGGAATTTGGAAAAGTATTAAAGGAAGGCTTGGGGTCAATTGGAGAACACACAGAGTCGCAGCACTTGAGCTAAGTCGAAATTTTGGGACGCAATTTGCTGAGAATTTTCGAGTGAGCTTGCAGTGCAACGAGAGGCAGTTCAGCAGTGGGATTTCTGATCCAAGGCCGAGAATACAATAGCAGAGAGGCAGATCAGCACCAAAGGAGCAGCGCAAGCCCAATAGGGTTGACGCAAGCCCAGCAAGGGTGACACAGGCCTAGAGGAGCTAACGCAGAGCTGGAAGGGGCAGCACTGGGGTTTTAGTGGGCCAGATCGGGCTCGTATTCAGCATATCCAGAAGGGTGATGAAGCCACACTGAAGGGTGATGCAGTGTCAGCGTAAAGCTTGTTGGGGACTGCGTCGGCACTTGTGGGGTTCTTCATTCTAAGTTGAATCAGCCATAATATTTGTCTCCAGGGATAGAGGTACTTCTACCAGGATTTTCTATGTTGCGTAAACCACTACTGGTACCCTAGTTTGTATTCAGAAATTTGCATAATAATAAAAACCCTCAAGAGCTGCTACACTGGTTTTCCCGCATTTGGTTTTTCCGGGACATTTTTCTGAAAATCTTGTGTCCTTTGTCAAGCGTTCTTATTTCTTCAGTACTTGATTTGTATATTTGTGTAGGCAACGATGTATTTGCTTCGATTTTTTTTCTTGTATTATTCCAAAAAATAACTTGTTAAGTTAATAAAACAAGTAGGAGAAGTAAATCAGATTACTGTTGTAGGATTTCTGTTTAGTAAATTCAAAAATTTTCACATGGTATCAGAGCTATTGCAGATCAGGGAGAGTTGAAGCCATTAGCAAAGAGACAAAGTTTTTACTGCAGAAAGGCGGTTGTCCCGAGTGACAGCGCAGATCCACGAAGAGGCAGCATAGCACCAGAGGGACAGCGTAGGCCCGAGAGGGTTGACGCAGAGCCAGTCTAGCTCATGCAGAGCAAACGCAAAGGCTCACGCAGACACAGAAGGGTGACACAGTCCGAGAGGAAGTGACCCAAAGCCAACTCAAAGGGTTTGAGTCTTCGCCTTCTAGTTGTCATGGCTGGAAGTGTAGTTTGTCCTTCAGAAGTTGTTGGTAGGGCATTGTTTCTGTCAGTGCAGAACAGTATCTAGGAGGGTGTGACAAAGTAAGGGGAAGAAGCTCCTCAGCAGACTTTCTCACCAAGAAGTAAAAGATCTGATCAGCGGAGTGATTAGAGAGAGCTGATTCAAAAGCAGTTGATGAAATATTTTTGGCAAGGAAATCACTTGTCAGAGGAAGCATATTCTCTAGAGGGTTTCTAGCACCAAGAAACCCAGATCTAGGTCTTTTGCTAAAGGAAACAACAGCAAAAGGGAGAAGAGTATCCACTTCGACATCTTTTGAGCACAGATGGCCGCACATGGATTGAAGGATCAGGACAGGTTGGATGGAGCATCCAACTTTGTCATCTGGAAGGCCTGAATCCTGACAGTTCTTGATGAATATCGCATCAAAGATCATGCCGAGAAAGTTTGCGTTGTTCCTGTTGATGCTGATCCGTTGAAGAACCTGTAGCTTTTAATAACAACATTCTCGAAGGTTATTCTGCTGAATCATTTCTTGGAAATTTCACAGCACCCTAATCACCTTTTTCTGTAAATACTTTTATTTCGCAAATTGAAAATTTTTCACAAACTGATTCTTCAAGAATTGTTAATGTTTCTGATCAATCTACAGATAAACCTGTAGATAAGTCTTTATTTTGGTCTTTGTATTTTGATGGATCAAAATCCAATGATGGTGCAGGAGCAGGATGCATTTTAGTTGATCCAGATGGGGAGAAAACTATGCTCTCATGTAGATTAGAATTTGAGTGTACAAATAACACTGCAGAATATGAAGCCTTGATCTAAGGGCTTTATAAAGCAATAGGGTTGAATGTTAAGTACCTGAAAGTGTATGGTGATTCCGAAATTGTTATCAGACAAGTAAGAAACACTATCCATTGTCTTTCAGATCATCTTAAACATTATAAATCCCTTGTTCAAGATCTTACCACTCAATTTTTAGCATTCAACATCTTTTCTATCCCTAGAACTCAGAATTCAGTCGTTGATTTGTTAGCTAATGTTGCTTCCAAGCTCCTCCCAGCTGAAGATTATAGTCCAGATAGGTTTTCAGTTGAATTAATCTTTAGACCTTCTGTGCCGGATAATGTCACCAATTGGAGAGTATTTTATCATAATAAAGATATCTTAAATTTCTTGACTTCAGAAAAATCTTATAATGGCCAAATAATTGATGAAAGTGATCATGATCTTCAAAACACATCAAAAGACAATGAAAATCCTATTCCCAAATCTGTAGTCAAACTTGAAGACTTATATGATATCAAAGATAGATTCAAAAAGCTAATTAATGCTAAACTTCAAAGTTCTACTTTGAAGTTTGAATTAGTAAATCTTGGTACTGAGTCTAACCCACAAAATGTTAATTTAGGACTCTAGTTAACATCAGAGGAAAGGACAACTTTCATCAGACTTCTGAATAAGTACAAAAATGTCTTTGCTTGGAATTATGAAGATTTGAAAACTTATGATACTTCTGTTATCCAACATACTATTCCAATACTTTCCGATGTAAAGCCAGTGCAACAGAAGTTAAGAAAAATTCATCCCAATCTGGAAGGACAAATCAAGTCAGAATTGAACAAACTTTTGAAGGCGAAAATTATTTTTCCTGTAAGACATTCTAGTTGGGTCTCAAACATGGTTCTTGTAAGGAAAAAGAATTGAGATATCAGAATCTGTATTGATTTAAAAATCTGAATAAGGCATGTCAAAAAGGATAACTTCCAATTGCCAACGATGGAACAAATACTTCAAAAGGTAGCTAGTTCTGAACTCATGTCTTTTCTTGATGGTTTTTCAGACTATAACCAAATAACAGTACATCCAAACAAAAGGCTGAAAACTACTTTCAGAACCAAATGGGGAACTTATGCCTACCAAAAGATGCCTTTTGGTTTGATAAATGCAGGAGCTACTTTCCAGAGAGCCATGGATATAGCATTCAAGGGTTTGATCAATAGATCAGTTGTTATTTATCTTGATGACATAACCATATTTTCAAAGAAAAGAGCTAATCATATGCATGGTTTGAAACAGATATTTGAACGATGTAGAAGATTTGGCATTTCTTTAAATCAAAAGAAATCCTTCTTTGCTCTCAATGAAGGAAAACTCCTAACATTTGTTGTGTCTAAAGATGGCATATATATTGATCCTAATAGAGTAAAAGAAATTTCTAATATTTCTTTACCACATAACAAGAAATCCATACAATTCTATTTGGGACAGATCAATTTTGTCAAGAGATTTATTCATGATTTTTCTCAAATAGTTTTACCTTTGCAGAATATGATTAAGAAAAATTCAGTTTTCAAATGGTTACATAGAGAAAAAAAAGCCTTTGATTCAATCAAACAGGAATCATTAATGCACCTGCATTAAATACTCCTGATTTTTCTAAACATTTTATTCTGTATACTTTGGCTACTGAAACATCCTATGCTGTTGTTTTGACACAACTCAATGATCAACAAAAGGAAGCACCAATCTCTTTCTTTAGCTCAAATCTGCAAGGAGTCGAGCTTAACTACTCTGATGTAGAAAAACAAGCCTTTGTTGTCTTTAAATCAATCAAACATTTTAGACCTTTTCTCCTAAAAATGCATACAAAGATAACTGTCCCATTCTCTGCAGTAAGACAATTGCTAATACAAAAGGAAGTGGGAGAAAAGAGAGCTAATTGGCTAACAGCTCTACAGGAGTATGATATTGACATTAAGCCAGCTAAAATTGTTAGAGGACAAGGTTTTTGCAGATTGTTAGTTGGAGCTTCCAACATATCAGAGCATCAAGATCAAGATAATGTTGTTTAAATAAATCAAATAAGTATTATAGATTTTGAATCTCAATATGCTGATCTGATCTTTTACTTGAAAAATGGGTATGCTCCTTCTAATCTCAGCTATAAGAACAAGTGTGCTTTAAGATTAAAATCCAAACACTTCGAAATCATTGATAATGTTTTATTTAGAAGAAATTATGATTCAATTTTATTAAGATGTCTTGAAAAAACTGAAGCACACAAGGTGTTGCAGGAATTACATGATGGACCAGCTGGTAGACATTTTGGAGGTGATACCACGGCTCACAAAATAATCCATGCTGGTTACTATTGGCCTACCTTGTTCAGAGATGCACATGATTATGTAAGGAAATGTGAGATTTGTCAAACTGCTAGTGGAAGACAAAGGAAACCAGCCTTTCCTTTACAACCAGTAAACATTGAACAACCATTTGAACAATGGGGACTTGATATTATTGGAGAAATTGTTCCACATTCTTCCAAGCAACACAGATACATCCTGACAGCAATGGATTACTTTACAAAGTGGGTAGAAGCAATTCCTTTAAAGGTAGCCAATTCTGATGCAATCATTGAATTCATTGATCAATTCATCATTACCAAGTTTGGTGTACCTAACGCTCTTGTTTTTGACAATGCATTTTATTTTTCTGGAAATAGTATAATGGAATTTGCAATCAAAAAAGGTTTCAAATTGAAATATTCAGCAAATTATTATCCACAAGGTGATGGTTTCGCTGAATCAACAAATAAAAATATTATCAAAATCATCAAAAGAACAATTGATCAAAGTCAAAAGAACTGGCATAAATCTTTAATTTTTGCATTATGGGTTGATCACATAACTCATAAGGTTTCAATAGGTACTTCACCTTTTAATCTAGTCTATGGAAAAGAAGTTGTAATACCATCAAACCTAATACTTCCATCTTTAGCCCTAGTTCAATTCCTTGAAGAGAATCCTTCATCATCTATTCAATTGAGATTTGATCAAATTCTTAAATTAGAAGAAGATAGAGAGAAAGCAAAAAATATTCATGCCAAACACCAACAACTCATATAATCTTCTTTTGATTCAAATTCTACCAGATCCAAAACTTTGCAAACTGGTGATCTTGTTCTGAAATGGGACTAAGCACATGAAGATAAGGGTAAGCATACCAAATTTCAAAAAATGTGGCTTGGACCATTTCAGATTGCTGAAAAGATAGGCTCATCAACATTCAAATTGCAAGATTTAACAGGAAAGAGAGAATCCCTTCCTATGAATGGCCTTACTTTAAAGAAATTATTTTCTCAAGGAGATAACCCCTTCTTACTTGTATATATTCCTTTCTGCAATTTTGTTTATAAAGTTGTTAATAGTCTTTAATTAGCTTTTCATTATTTGAAAATATCTTCGAGAAAATATTATAAATACTTATTTTATGTAAATAAGAATTTTTAAGGAAATGATTACAGTTTTGAGTAGTTAAAATAAAATATTAAACTTTGAAAATCTGTTTAAACATTTGCAAGATCTTTTGAAATCTTAAGAAAATTGTAAATCATTATAAGTTTATTGAGCAGAAAAAGGTTATCCATAAAAAGCAAAGACTTTTCCAAACTTTGGCATTCAAAACTCTAAAAATTGTCATCCATTGACTCTTAAGGAGAAAAATCATTTCACCCCATCTATTAAGATTGTGATTTTTTAGAATGTAACTATAAGAAATTATTTGTTTAAAAATTAAGAGATAAGAGATCTCATCACGAGCCTGCTTACCATGATCATAAGAAGTAATAAAACTGACATTACCAACACTGCATACCAAAACAGGGTAATGGCTTATAATTCTAAGACAAGGGGTCTCAACACGAGCCAGCTTGTTCAGTTTAATTACAACTAGTGAGTAGCATTGTTATCAACTGGCTAACAAACCAGAGCATTGGCTTTTAAATCAAGAGAAAAGAAAAAACACAAGATGGTATATCTGATGGATTTATCTTTTAAAGAATCTTGGTCTTAGTTGGATGGGACAATGAATGATTGATGGTTAAAAGGTAACCCTGTCGAAACTATGAACGTTTGCGGGCATCAGAGGCAATACCTATGATTATAGAGTAAATCACAAAAGCTAAAATTGGAGAAATCCCTTACTTTATTATTTTCAACCAATCAAAGCTTGAGAAAACTCAAAAATGTTTTCAACAAGCAGGAATTAATCAACAAGAATCAAAAGATCAGCAAAATACAGGAAATTACATGGGATGTCCTATGGACATATTTGATCAAACCACACAGTCAGCAGATGGTAATCAAATGCCTTTCTAATGCCATCAATTACATCATTCAAGAGCTATCCGATGCCACATACACTAGTCAATTGCATTCGAGGCTGAGTCATCCAACCGAAGTTAAAGATATGCTTAAAATCTGCCACCTCAACACATTGAATACAGAAGAAATTCAATGAATCTGTTTTATTTGATATTGCAAGTCTTTTCCCAGATCTCCGATAATAGTTTCTAGCATAAGTTATAGTTAATTTGTTTTGTTAATTTCCTATTTAAACCCATTTCAAGCATTTAGAAAGGGGTCCTGAATTTGTAATATTTTGGCTTTGGATAACACATTTCTGTACTCCATTGACTCTCTTATTTTTTATAAAGGATCACATTCTGTGATTTCATGGTGAATTATCTTTGAGAGTTGCATTTCTGTATGTTGAAGATTTTTCTAAGTTAAAGCACAGGATCTAGATATCGAATTGCATCAAGGAAATATCTTAATGAATCTGGTATTTCTATCGATTTACTGTTATTTTCTTTATGTAATGAAGTATTCGCTTTGAAATTTGCTATCATTTATATATGCTTGTTTCTCAGATATTTCTTTATCATATCATTTCTGAAGATATAGAAATATTCATCTATTATAGTAATGTGCAAATGATATATAGAATTATGAATGCGATGTGCTATTATAACTCTGTTTAATTTCTTAAACAGAGTTATCATTATATGATATTGCATCTTTCTATTGAATAATAATACATTTTCATGGTTATTTGTTTAATTGAAACAATCTTCAAGTCGTATTCATATTTAATACCCGTGTTAGTTTTAGAATTATTTGCAAGTTATAAATTAAGTCAGATAGATTTGCTCAGTTAGTTAGTTTCATTTATCCACTTACATAAACACTCCATCACCAACCCATTTATTATTAGGAAACTCGTCCTATAAATCCAGTCAGAGCCACCACACCAAACGGAAAAGGAGTTGTCCTAAGGTCCGGACTGGGTGGTTTTCCCCCAATGTTTGAAGCAACGACTTTCGAGGCTTCAACAGGTTCTAAGGCTAAAAATCACATTTTTGGGGCTCGCACTTGCTACTCTTGCTCATTTGTCCTAGCCAAGGGACTAGGAGGACATTCTAGCCCTATCCATGGGGTTTTGAGGGCCTTCCCCCTTGGTTTTCAGATTGACGTCTTGTGGTTACACGTGTTAGAGAGCCTACATTGCACTTTCAAAGTCAAAACATCACTATTTTGGTGCCTCAACCAGCGAAAGTTGCCATCAAAGGAAGGATGCTAGGCCTTAAGGGTTTGGGCTCTCTAGCCTTTCTTCTTTCCTTGATTGTCATATTAATAACCAGATCTGAAAATAATCATAACAATGCCACAATATGATAATAATCACCTCAAAAAGGCCTAAAAATTCTCTCTAATAAGCCTAAGAACCTAAAGGATTAACTCGCATTAAGTCAAGGCTTATTCATCATTGTTATTATGTTTGCAAGTGTTTTTTTGGGGATTTTCTTCATAATAATAGTGGGCTGATCTGATTTCTATTTAAGTCTAGTGCATCCTCTTAAGTGTCATTGAATGATAAAAGCATTGGTGCATTAGTATCTCTTTTGGTTTTGGGGATAGGCCATTATACTTGCATACTAACGCTTGCATTTTTGCATCAATGCATGGTTGTCTTTCTTCATACAATCTCGTGGTTGTTGCATGGATTTGTTAGTCTCTTCTTGCATCATCTATCACTGTTAGCAATCTCATTGTTCTATTGATGCTTGTTGCTATTGTGCTTAAAGAAAAATAGCATTCCTCATGTTCCTAATTGTCTCATAACATAAGTATAAGAGAACTATTCTAATTCACACATTAATAAGCATCTTGGACCATTGAGTAATAAATATTGATAATCTTGTTTCAATGAGGTAAGGTGTTCTCTAAAGTGCTCCATTCATCTGCTATTGTCATCTTCTGATTTTGAATTCATAAGTGATATTTGTAAGCACTTTGATTACAAGTGATTTGACATTGTCACATTGGGGCATTTTACATATTTATAATCTCATTGAAGCAATTTATCATAATTTGCCTCTTCATCTTAGGGTTAGAACTTAGAAGTGCACATTTAAAACTTACCTCCAAGCATAAGCTTGGTTGTAAGAAAGATAGGACCACCTTCTGCACCTAGTTTGAAAAGTTTAGACCCTCATTTGCTATTAACACAGATGACCTTGTAGTTCTCTTGCAAGCAATCCCTTGTAGGAATGGGGGCACCTAGGTGGTTATAACTCCAGAGGGCGGTATCATTAATGAGGCCTTAGCCTCCTTTCCGTGGACTTATCTCTCCAACTTGCGTTCGAGACTAGCTTCAAAATTATTTAAAAGGAAGGATTCACTTAGATTAGGCATCTAATTAAAATTGACCAAGATCTTGTATTTCACATTAGTTTAGGTCCTGCAATTCATCTAGGATAGATTTTGCATCCAGCAACAACAGTTCATTCAATAACTTGGTGTTTTGACCTTTATTATGCAAGTAATTAATCTTGAAGGCACTAGTCTATCACTTATATCTAAAGAATCTAATCTGGTTGTGCTTAATAATCTTACTTGTCACGCAATTTCAACACAAGTTGCTAAGACATTCAGTTGTATCTCCTGAACTTGTTGGTTTCCAACAGGTTTCTTACCATTCCATCTATAGGGACTACCCCCGTTAGCCTACATTTATGGGTAGATTAAACGGAGAGGGCAGGAATTAGACTGACAACCCCTGCCCTGAGCGTTGTCGCATCAAGTGTACAATTCAAGCGATAACATTTTTCATCAAAGCCCAACAACGTCATTGACAGCTCGCACATGCACAATTGCAAACCCACACAAAGTGGTTTAGGGTGGTTGCGAGAGGTTTTTTAGGAAACTAGGGGTTGTTTCCTTCCAAAATGTTATATCCCAAATCAGGAGCAAACAGTAATATAAAGCACAATTGACTAAAAACTACAACAACAGAAAATACACCATCAAACAAACAAACTAGAGCCAAAAATAATTGTTTAGCCATTTTATTAATTTGCTTGGGAACAGCACAAATGAGGTGCTGAAAAGTTTGCACCTAGGCTCAAGGCAGACTGAAGGACAACTCAAACCCAAACTAAATCTCTTGTTGGAAGTGGCTTTGTGTGGTTCTGTCTCTGCGTTGCTTAGCCCAAAAATGTTGTTGTTGGCTAACTTCGAACTACTGGATAGGTTGCTTCCCTTGCTCAGAAAACTCCTGGAATTGGACACCGAACCAATGTTGCACGAAGCATGGACGTTTTTTGGAAGCAGGGACGCGGAAGTGTCATTTCCAAAAAATCTAGGAAGCGAAGCATCTCGGAAGCGTCTACTATATATATAGATAGATAGATAGATAGATATACACACATTATATTTTATTTTTTTGCATTTATATTAAAAAACATCCAAAATACTGAATTCATTGTAGAAGATATCAAAACATGCATATTTTTACATAAATCAAGATAGATATGACATCCATTGTACATTAATGATTTATTATTCGAGAATCAACCATTTAGATGCATCAACCATCAAGAATCTAGATTCTTCTCCTCTTTTCTATCCCTTGCCTCTACCTCGATTATCTAAGGACATTAGTCAACATTGCTGAATTTTGATCAAACTACCTAATGCAAAGTTTAAAATATGGTAGAAAAATATTAACATGCTTGATCGATGATTTTGACTTGATTGAAATGTAATTTCTTGCTAACGACATGACAAAGGAGTTCAACAATTGACACCACCAACACTAGGGTACATATAGAGTTTGGTGTTCTTGATTAAATGTGTAGAAAATTCTGTTTCCCACCCCGGTTTTCAGTTTTCACCTTATTACTCCAAAATAATTAAATGCCCTTTCCCATATCCATACATTTAATAAACTGGAAAATAAATTTGCTGAAAACACAAATTCTGGAAATTTTTTCAGAATGCTGAAAATGCAAATAAAATAACAAAGCAAGAATAAACAATATTCAACACACTTATAACTAAAGAATTTTTGGTCAAGGTGACCCCGGAAAAACCCCTACAACTCTTGTTTACACCAAATAAAAGCTCCTTCTTATTTCCGGAAAAAGCCTTTACAAAGGATAGAAATATTCAAAATAAAATAAATAATCAAAGAAACGTACTTTACAACTTATCTCTTTTTCCGTGCTGTCCACCGCCGGAAAACGCACAAAACAATATAAACAAGAATGAAGTAACAATGTCGTATGATTTCTCGCATTTGCGTGCCCGTAAATCTGCGAAATAAATGCGCAGGTACGCCCGCCACCCGTGAATTGCGGCCAAAAACAAGAATAAATGCCGCCGTACAAGACCAAATTAGTGCCAAAAATGCGCAAAATCCCATCGTGTACCCCGCACAGCCCACTAGCCGCCGATTTCTCGTGCCAAATACCGTTAACAATACAGACGGCTTTTGTTGTACGGCCTCCCTGCCTAGGAAACCGTGCAAAAATCAGCCTGCTGTTTGCTAAATCTGCTGCACTTGTCTGCTGAAATGTCTTGCTGAAATGCTGCCTTGGAATACGTGCCAAGCTGCTGCCGCCTTCTCCTCACTGCTCAGAAATCTCCCTTGCTCTCTTGCTCTCCTTCTCCCAATCTACTCATGAAAGAATGAATGACCTTTTCCTCCTTTTCCTCCTTTAACCTAACCCTAAGTGACTTTTGGGGAATCCCTAAATCCAATGGCTGAGATAGATTGAGATCTAGGGCTGAGATTAAATGCTCATTTAAATCTCACTTTCTATTTTTAATTCACCCCACTTTAATAAAGACCCACTTAGTCTTTTATTTCCAAAGTCACTTTTTCCTTTCTAATTTTATATTGACTTTATTAAAGTCACTTTAAAATTAGACTTGACTTTATAACTTTATAAAGTCACTTTAGTAACTTTATCACTTAAGTTACTTTTAAATTAGATTTAACTTTATAAAAAATTATAAAGTTACTTTAGGAGAAAAATTAAATTCTTTTGGACACTTTTCCCTAGGCCAAAGATCAAAGCCTTAGGGAACCACCTGTCCTCCGGTACCAAATTTCAACACTCCCTCTTACCGAGGAAGGTGTTCCTCACCACACCCATCTTATCTCTGAAGTAGACATGCTTGCCCCGTGGTAAGGCTTTGGTAAGAATATCTGCAACCTGCTCATCAGTGGGAATATATTCGAGCTTCACAACTCCCTTCTGCACATAGTCTGTGATGAAGTGATATCTGATGCCGATATGCTTTGACCGATCATGAAATACTGGATTCTCCATGAGTTTAATGCAACTCTGATTATCACAGTAAATCACTGAAGGTCTCAACGACTGACCAAATAAGCCAAACAACATCTTGCGAAGCTAGATGGCCTCACAACTAGCTAGACTGGCTGCCATATACTCTGCTTCCGCTGAACTCAATGCTACTGACTGCTGCTTTCGGCTGAACCATGACACAACCGCCGAACCCAACCCAAAACAGCACCCTGAAGTGCTCTTCCTATCAGAAGCACAACCTGCCCAATCCGAATCAGTGTAACCTGCCAATCTCACTCCATCCCCCTGCCTGTAGTCCAGACCATAATCCACTGTCCCCTGCAAGTATCGCAAAATGTGTTTTGCAGCCACCCAGTGAACCTTCCTAGGCTCACACATAAACCGACTCATCGTGTTGACTGCAAAACAAATATCTGGTCTAGTGTTGACCAAATACATCAAGGAACCAATCAACTGTCTGTACAATGTGGGATCCACCAACTCGAAATCCGAAGCATGAAGCTTCTTCCAGTTGGTGATCATCGGTGTCGACATGGGTCTACAATCCTCCATGTGGAATCTGCCAAGGATGTCCACAATATACTTCCCCTGTCCCAGGAAGAAATGCCCCTCCTCCTGCCCCACCTCCAAACCCAAAAAGTAATGCATCAAGCCGATGTCCTTCATCTCAAACTCCGCCGCAAGATCTCTCTTGCAGTGCTCTATGAGTCTCTCTGCACCTGTAATGACTAAGTCATCCACATACAGCACCAGAATGAGAGGCTCCTCACCTATCACAACATAGTAAAGGTTCGGATCTGCCTCACTCTTTGTGAAACCCATCTTCTGCAAGTAAGTATCTATCCTGGAGTACCAAGCTCTGGGAGCTTGCTTCAGGCCATAAAGGGCCTTCTTCAGTCTGCACACATGGGACTCCTTCCCATGCACCTCAAAGCCCCGTGGCTGCTCAATGTACACCTCCTCCTGTATGAAGCCATTGAGAAATGCGGTCTTCACATCCATCTGGTGGATCTTCCAACCCATCTCTGCTGCTATCGATATAATGGAGCGGATCGAAGTATACCGAGCCACGGGAGCGAAGGTCTCCTCATAATCAACTCCCTCTACCTGGGAGAACCCTCTAGCCACAAACCTCGCTTTGAATTTCTCAATGCTGCCATCTGCAGCATGTTTTACCTTGTAAAGCCATCTGGAAGTAACCACGGATTTGCCCTCAGGCCTCGGCACCACCTCCCAAACATCATTCTTCATGATAGAAGAATACTCCTCCTGCATGGCCTCTCTCCAGACCTGCTGGCTAGCTGCCTCCTCATAGCTAGAAGGCTCAGAGTCAAGGATGTTGGTGGCCATTGCCATATAGCTACAAAACCTCTCAGGTGGTCTGCTCTCTCTGACCGGCCTCTTAGGCTCAGCAACAGATGTGGCATCTCTCAAGGTGTCCTCAAGCCACTTGGGCTTCCTCTTCCCTGAGCACACTTCTCCCGCCGGAGAATAAAAACTCCTCCTCTCAACACTCAGACAAACCCCCGACCGTCCGTCCGCCGTCCTCCCGCCCTCGCACTCGAACCTCGTAGATGCTGAGGTACCGTGTGAACCGTCCATCGCGGGGACTCCCCGCGGAATCGCTCTGTGATTGCTCCTCAGCGTGCCGCCCATAAACCACCCCTCCGACTCGCGAGCCACTCCCCACCGACTCGACCCGACATCGGCCACAGATGTACCCTCCCCGATTCCTCCGCCCACCGGATCCTCGCGACTCCACCAACCGCTCGCCGAGGGTCTCGATCTGCATACGAACTCCCGTGCTTCCTAAAGGCCTCTCGTCCTTCTCCTCGAACTTCACATCCCGCCTGACAACAACTTTCCTCTGTGCAGGAATGTAAATCCGAAAGGCCTTGGAGGTCTCACCGTAGCCCACAAAGATACCCTTCTCTGCGGTGGGCTCTAGTTTGGTCCTCTTCTCCTTGGGTATGTAGGAGTATGTCATGCACCCAAAGATACGAAGATGACCCATATCAGGCTTCTTCCCAGAAAAAGCCTCCTCCGGAGTCATGTGCCCCAAGGCACGATGCGGACTCTTGTTCTGCAAGTAAACAGCTGTGTTGCAGGCCTCTGCCCACAAAAACAATGGCAACCCCTGATCATGTAACATGGCTTTGGCAGCCCCTCCGATGGATCTGTTCTTCCTCTCCGCAACCCCGTTTTGCTGGGGGTTGTAAGGAACAATGAACTCCCTCCTAATGCCTGCCTCCGCACAATAGTCAACAAACTCTCCAAGGGTGTACTCTCCTCCATTGTCCGACCTCAGGGACTTGATCTTCCGACCTGTCTGTGTCTCCACAAGAGCTCTGAACTCCTGAAATCGCTTGAAGACCTCACTCTTGGTCTTCAAGAAATAAATCCAAGTCCTCCTGGAGTGATCATCAATGAATAAAACATAGTACTCATATCCACTCAATGAAACATGAGACATCCGACCGCTCACATCGGAATGAATCAAATCAAGTATCCCAGTCGCTCTGCTGTCACTGCTGGGAAAAGGGGATTTGGCAAACTTGCCCATCGCACATCCTCTGCAAGTATCAAAGTGATCGATACTGAAATCTGGCACACTTGTAGTGAGCTCCCGCAATGTCCTCAAGGCTCCATGATACATGTGCCCCCCATCCCCCGCGTGCCAAATCTCACAATCGCTCGCACCGTTAGTTTCACCGTCGCATCGCTCGCTCAATGCCAAAAGGGACCGAAATGCAAACTTGTACACCTTTGCATGCATGTGACACCTATCACCTTAGCTAAATCCCACCGGAGTGCCCCCGGGATACATCAACACCTTCCTCCCTCGAATAGTATCTCATCTCCGTCCTCCAAAGTCGAGACTAGACATGAGGTTCTTCCCTCATCCCTCAATACAAATAAATATCTGACACCTTCAAGGGAGGTTTGGACTCCCTCCGAAATGTCAATGTTCCCACACCGACTGCTCTAACAACTCTGTCATCACCGAGTACTACCTCTACATCAGTGCCACTCTCTGAAAGCTCTGAGAAGTACTCACGGACTCCTGTCATGTGACGTGAAGCCCCACGGTCCACATACCAGATACCCGAAGATGCTCCGCTAATCGAGGGAAATGCATGCTCCCTCTGAACCTGTGTGGCAGGTACTCCTGCACTAGAAGACTCACACGCAATGAACCCAAACTCTCGGTCAAAGCGATCTGCAAAGTCCTCAACCTCTGCTGAAGCTGCCATTCTCTGGTTCTTCCCCTTCTTCTTCTTCTTCTCCGGACACACAACTGCATAGTGTCCCATCTTCTGACAATTCCAACACTTCACTTTGGAATAGTCCTTCTGTGAGTTATCCTGTTTACCTTTAGCTTTGCCTTTGCCCCCACCATTGCTTGTGGAAGCCTGCTTCTTCCCTTTGCCTTTCTTGCGTCCTGCCAACAGTGCTACATCCTCATCCTGCTCAACTAGCTTGGCTGCCCCAAGCTGACCTTTCCTGATCTCTGTCTGAATGCAATCATCCCAAAACCTCTCCCATGTGGGAAGGGTCTCACGTGCACAAACCCCATCAGCAAAGTTCATCCATGAACGGGGGAGGCCATTCACCGCAATCCGCACCAACTCAGTGGGTGGAATGGCCTCTCCAATCGCTGCCAACTCATCTCTCACATTAGTAATCTTTGTGAGATATCCAGCTGCACTATCATTACCCATCTTAATGGTCTTCAGCTTCTCCTTCAGGACCATTTTCCGGTTCTCATTGGTACTCTGGTAGAGGTTGGTCAATGCTGACCACATCTCATGGGCATTTCTCTTTCCTCTCACATGAGGAATGCAATGGTCCTTGATTCCGTCTAGAATCAGTCTCTTACCCTTGTTGTTCTTTCTGTTATATGCTGCCAACTGAACAGGATCAGTAGGCACATTCACAGGCTGCTGTGTGGTATGAACCATGATATCCCACACTTCCGCCTCCTCAAAGATACTCTGCATTCTCTCCTTCCAAACACTGTAATTTGTATGCCCATCCAGCCTATCCTCCACCCTCAATCCCAAAGACATCCTGCTGTCCTAAAACTGAAAAATAACACCGCTGTAGTAAAGGTAAAAATCTGCTGTTTGTGAAAAATCAGCTTGCTGGAATTTTCCGAGTGAAAAATCAGCAGGCTGTAATTTTCTCCTTGCTGTCCCAAACTGCTCTTTCAGCACTCAAGCTCCGATACCATGTAGAAAATTCTAGTTTCCCACCCCGGTTTTCAGTTTTCGCCTTATTACTCCAAAATAATTAAATGCCCTTTCCCATATCCATACATTTAATAAACTGGAAAATAAATTTTGCTGAAAACACAAATTCTGGAAATTTTTTCAGAATGCCGAAAATGCAGAAATAAAATAACAGCAGTAACAAACAGTCATTCAACACATCATAACTCAGTATTTTTGGTCAAGGTGACCCTGGAAAAACCCCCTACAACTCTTGGGAAAAACCAGTTCAAAAGCTCCTTCTTATTTCTGGAAAAATGCTTTTTACAGTGATAGAAATATTCAGCAAAATAAATAATCAGCAAACAGACTTTTACAACTTATCTCTTTTTCCGTGCTTAACCACCGCCTCGGAAAACGCACAAACAGCAAAACAAGAACAGCAATAAATGTTGTACGGATTTCTCGATTTGCGTGCCCGTAAATCTGCACAATGCACCAGACGCCACTTTGAAATCTGTCCCAAAACAAAGAATAAATACCGCCGTACGATTCTTGGGCCCGTGCCAAAATGCAAAGCAAAACTCTATTGTACGGCAGCGCCCACTAGCGGCCTCGATTGCAAGCAAATACTATTGTACCTACGTCGTACGCCTGGCCGTGCCCCGATGTACGGCCTTGCCGTACGGCCTCCCGCCAGGGAAACCGTGCAAAATCAGCCTCGTTGTTTGCTAAATCGTTGCACTTGTTCCATGAAATGTCTTGCCGAAATGTTGCCTTGGAATACGTGCTGTCGTCGCTCCTTCTCCTCATCGCCTTTAAATCTCCCTTGCTCTCTTGCTCTCCTCTCCCAATCAGCCATGAAAGAATGAATGACCTTTTCCTCCTTTTCCTCCTTTAACCTAACCCTATGACTTTTGGGAATCCCTAAATCCAATGGCCGAGATAGATTGAGATCTAGGGCTGAGATTAAATGCTCATTTAAATCTCACTTTTCATTTTTTAATTCACCCCACTTTAATAAAGACCCACTTAGTCTTTTATTTCCAAAGTCACTTTTTTCCTTTCTAATTTTATATTGACTTTATTTAAAGTCACTTTAACTTTAGTAACTTTATCACTTAAAGTCACTTTAAAATTAGATTTGACTTTATAACTTTATAAAATCACTTTAGTAACTTTATCACTTAAGTCACTTTTAAATTAGATTTAACTTTATAAAAAATTATAAAGTTACTTTAGGAGAAAAATTAAATTCTTTTGGACACTTTTCCCTAGGCCAAAGATCAAAGCCTTAGGCAACCACCTGTCCTCCGGTACCAAATTTCAACATTCATTAGCATTGTGAGCTCATAGAGAC